>CAMQGK010000193.1:11102500-11575000 GCA_947000775.1 Pterois miles
CTCACCTCTCATGTGATGAAGATGCTAGAGAGGCTGGTCCTGACCCATCTGAGGCCACAGGTGAGACCATCGCTAGACCCTCTGCAATTTGCCTACCAGCCTCATCTAGGTGTGGAGGATGCCATCATTTATCTCCTGCAGAGGGCTCTCCACATCTGGATGGTGTTGGGTACACTGTGAGAGTCACATTTTTTGATTTCTCTAGTGCATTCAACACCATCCAGCCTTTTCTTCTGAGGGAGAAGCTGCGGGCGATGAATGTGGATGCTCCCACCATCTCCTCGATCACGGACTACCTGACAGACAGGCCGCAGTTTGTCCGGCTGGGCAGCGACCTGTCCGATGTGGTGGTCAGTGGTACAGGAGCTCCGCAGGGTACGGTGCTGTCTCCTTTTCTGTTCACCGTGTACACCTCGGATTTCAAATACAACTCCGAGTCTTGTCACCTACAGAAATTTTCTGATGACTCGGCAGTTGTAGGGTGTATAAGTGGTGGACAGGAGGAGGAGTACAGGGCTCTGGTGGGTGATTTTGTGGAGTGGTCTGGTCGGAATCATCTGCATCTCAATGTGACCAAGACAAGGGAGATGGTGATTGTCTTCAGGGGGAAGAGGACACCCACACAGCCCCTGAAGATGCTGGGGGAGGACATTGCTATTGTGGAGGAGTATAGGTACTTGGGCGTTTTCATCGACAACGGATTGAATTGGAGGACCAACACTGATGCTGTGTACAAGAAGGGGATAAGCCGCCTCTACTTCCTGAGGAAGCTCAGATCCTTCAACGTGTGCAGCAAAATGCTGGAGATGTTCTACCAGTCCGTTGTAGCCAGCGCCCTGTACTGTGCTGTGGTCTGCTGGGGGAGCAGCATCAGAGCCGGCGACGCCAACAGACTGAACAAGCTGATCAGGAAGGCCGGCTCTGTGATTGGCTGCAAAATGGACACTTTTGAGGCTGTGGTGGAAAGGAGAACTATGAACAAGCTGTTGTCTATTCTGGACACTTTAACATCTGCCCTACTGACTGTATATAGAGAGTGTTATTCTTTACTTCTTCTATATTTTATTTTTATATTTAGTGTGATTAATAGACCCCCAGCTAATTGTTGGTCAGGTGTATTATATAGCATTATACAGTATTACATTATGTTATATTGTGTATTGTCGTGTATATTGTATTATATTATTATACCACATCTCTATATATCTATTTCTACTTATATTATATCATATATATCATACATACATATCATGTTATGCTATACAACATTACATTATATACTATATCATTATATCATATCATTATTTTATTATTTTATTATTATTATTATAGTGTATAATGTTTACATTTCTTAGAATTAGATTAGTTTATAACAAGATTCTCTGTATATACTTCACACTTAGTACAGATGTGTATATTCTCTTTTTTATGTGTACATAGATGTGTATATTCTCTCATGTATATTGTGCTGATAACCTGCTGCTGTAACACCACAATTTCTCAACTTGGGATCAATAAAGTATCTATCTATCTATCTATACTATACTATACTATGACATTTTTTACGACATACTATACTATGACGTATTTTTTACGAAATACTATACTATGACATATTTTTACGACATGCTATACTATGACATGTTTTTTACGACATACTATACTATGAAGTATTTTTACGACATACTTTACTGATGTATTTTTGACGACATAGTATACTATGACGTATTTTTTACGACATATTATACTATGCCATGTTTTGAACAACAAACTATAGTATGAAGTTTTTTTACGACATACTATACTATGACATGTTTTTTACGACATACTATACTAGGACGTGTTTTTTATGACATACTATAGTATGACGTGTTTTTGCGACATACTTTACTATGACATATTTTTACGACATAGTATTCTATGATGGATTTTTTACATACTATGACGTACTTTTTACGACATACTATACTATGACGTATTTTTTACAACATACTATACCATGAAGTGTTTTTACGAGATAGTATACTGTGACAAATCTTTTTACAACATACTATACTATGACCTATTTTTAATGACATACTACACTTTGACGTCTTTTCAACATACTACACTGTGACTATTTTTTATGAAACACTATACTATGACCTATTTTTTACTATATACTATACAATGACCTTTTTTTTTCGACATCCTAGACTATGAACTCCTTTTTTTGACATACTACACTATGACGTAGTTTCGTAGTTTTTACAACATACTATACTATGATGTATTTTTTAAAACATAATATACTATGACATATCTTTTATGACATATTATACTATGACATATTTCAGTAGTATAGTATGTCAATGTATGTATGTCAACAATATTTCATAGTATAGTATATCGAAAAAAAAGACAGTATAGTAAAAAAGGTCATAGTATACTATGTCAAAAAAATGATGTCATAGTATAGCACAGTGGATAAAGTCTGCCCACTTCTGTTAAAATGACGGGTTTTTGTGACGTAAAAATATGAGACCATGATAAATAATTTCAGAAGTTTTCCACCTTTAATGTGACCTATACATATACCCACATACCTGTACAATTCAGTTTAAAGAACCAACTGAAATCTTTAAAGGGGAAAAAACACCCTCTTATAATTAGGGATGTGGCTGTGTTCAGAATTAACCAATCACATTCAAACTCATGTTAAATAGCAGACAGTACACATCTGCCATCAATTACAGCGCCTCTGATTAATCCCAAATAAAGTAGAAAGTTCTTGTACCATTTTCCTGACATTTACTTAGTTGCATCTTACAGTAAAAGCCATGGGCTGCAAAGGGCTTACAAAGCATCAAACGGATATCATTGTTGAAAGATATCAGTCAGGAGAAGGGTACAAAAGGCATTTCAAGTCATTAGATATACCAGGGAACACAGTGAAGACAGTCAACAAGTGGAGAAAATGTGGCATAACAGAGACATTACCAAGAACTGGACGTTCCTCCAAAATTGATTAAACGAGGGGAAGAAAACTGGTCAGAGAGGCTGCCAAGAGGCCTCCAGCAACATTAAAGGAGCTACAGGAATTTGTGGCAAGTACTGGTTATGTATTACATGTGACAACAATCTCCCCTATTCTTCATCTGTCTGGGCTAGGGGGTAGGGTGGCAAGACAGAAGCCTTTTCTTACCAAAAAAAACATCCAAGCTCAGTTAAATTTTGGAAAAAACATACATCAAGTCCCTCAAAAGCATGTAGGATAATGTGTTATGGTCTGATAAGACCAAGGTTGAATTTTTTGGCCATAATTCCCAAAGGTTTGTTTGACCCAAAAACAACACAGCTCATCACCAAACGTACAGCATACCCACGGTGAAGCATGGTGGCAGCACCGTGCTGTGGGGCTGTTTTTCTTTAGCTCTAACTGGGGCTTTAGTCAAGGTGGGGAGAATTATGAACACTTCTAAATACCAGTCAATTTTGGCACAAACCCTTCAGGCATCTGCTAGAAAGTTAAAGATGAAGAGGAATTTCACCTTTCAGCATGACAACGACCAAGAGCAGACATCCAAACCAAGAAAAAAATGGCTTCACCAGAACAAGTTTAGGAACGGTCCAGTCAGAGCCCGGACCCGAATCCTATTGAAAATCTGTGGGATGGCCTGAAGGGGGCTGGGCACAGGCAATGCCCTCACAATCTGACAGATTCGGAGTGCTTTTACAAGAAAGATTGGGCAAATATTGCCGAGTCAAGATGTACCATGCTGATAGACTGAGTGCTGTAGTGCTTTAATGCTGTCAGTGTAGTGCTTCAACAAAGTATTAGTTTAAGGGTGTGCATATTTTTTTGCGAAACTGTTTCAGGTTGTTTTTCAATTGAATTGTACAGGTTATAGGTCACATCAAAAGGTGGAAAAACTCCTGAAATTATTTATCATGGGCTAATTTTTTTACACCACAAAAACCTGACATTTTAACATGACATTAGGGGTGTGGAATTTTTCTATCCACTGTATATCCACTGTGTATACTACAGTTCAGCTTTTGAATCTTACTAATTGTGTAGTGTTTTGTGTTTGCTTCTGACACTTGTAGTAAACAGCCAGTGGCTGGCTCCTACCTTTTATCCTTTGAAAATGGCCCACTTGCCGTCGGTGACGTCACACTTCTAGTCCCTGTTGATCGTTGCATTGCAACATCGGCGCCCAGCAGCAACGCTATGCTGCCACCATTGTGGACTGAAAGCAACCACCGGACAGTAAAACGTCCACCTAAAAAGTACCGTAAAAAAGAAAGCAAAATTATTTCTATTCTAAAATATTACATAGAGTAATAACAACATTATTATGAATATTCATATTGTTATAACTATTTACTTACTTGTTTATTAAACTTTTTACCTGGCAGCTTGGATATAAATGGAAGTTAGAATAATCCACCACACAGATTTTGAGAGCAATCTCAAACTTTTTAACGTCAAAGATCTCCATAGTAGATGTACAATAGACCACTGTACCAGACCTCCATGTACATGGACGTATAAGAGGTTGTGCCCTGTGGTTTTGCCCTGCAGATTAGTAAATAACCTACATAAATTCTGTTTATGTCATGCTACTAGCACTACAAGCTACTGGTCGATAGCCGGTCGTTTGGGAACAGAGACGTTAATGTATCCACCTCGGTCAAACTCAAGGCCCGCAGGCCAAATACCACTCGCCACCTCATTTTATGTGGCCCGTGAGGGCTTGCAAAGAATATATTAGGCTTATCATACAATTCAATGCCGCTTTACAGGAGTGCGGTGTCCTTAAACTACATGTCCCACAATGCATCTCGATTTTGTTACATGCGCAGCGAAGCAGCTCAATATCACCAGTTTTGAGCAGCGGCACTCTAGCCGAGTGATGGGGTTGTAAAAAAAAAAAAAAAAAATTAATAGTACCAAAATGTCCAAGACAAGAAAAGTTGATGCAGGTTGATGAGCCAAAAAAATATGTTTGTGCTTAATGGAAACAAGCCGGTATGTCTTCTTTGCCACGGGGCAGTAGCAGTGCCTAAGGAACACAATTTACAGCAGTACTTCGACACCAAACACGGAGCTAAGTGTGTCGCACCACTGTCATCGACCACACATGATCTCAGCTGTTGGACCACAAACAGTTTATACGCCACAGACTAAACATTCGATCAGAGCACGTTAATTTGTTGTACTATAGTTCTGCCCCTCTCAACTCCGGCCACAAAGTTAAACAAAGTTAATATAATAAATTGTGTTTGATAATATTTGTGTGATAGTAAAAAGACCTTTATTATTCACTTGAGAATTATTTTGACCTTTGATGGATGAGTAATGATGAGGGTTTCTTAATCTCATAAATTCATGGGATATATGTTATAATAACACATTAAAATGTGTGTGTGACCACACAGTATTTTTGGGTCTATGTGAGTGTAACACTATATTGATGCACAAGCATGTGTTTTTTTTTTTTTTTTTTTTAACTGAACTAATTTTTTAAATAAATTGTACAACGTTTATGCTTGCAATTATTTACCCTAGACTTCTACTTTCCGAGCTAGTCATTAAAGAAATTATTACTAAAACTAATATTAATCAAATGCAGAGGCAATGTTGTAATATGATCAAAAGTAGATATATTTATATAGTCTTACAATCACAACCGGCCGTTTGAGGGCAACCATAATGCTGATGTGGTCTGGGATTAAGTTTGACACCCCTGGTTTAGAGCATCTATGGTAAATTAAAACTGCTTAGTATTTAATTCAAATTATTTCAAGTTTGAATCAACTTTAACAAACTTCAACTATGAATTTCTTAAAGTTAAACGGTCACAAACAACTACAGCCTAACCAATGAAGTCACAAAACCAACTATTTAGTTCACAACATAGTTTATGATTTCAAAAATATAACAATATTCATCTGAAAACTTCACCTTAACAAAAACATCATCTCACTTCAGGGTCCACTGAGCAGCGAGGCCTACCTGTGTGGACCTGTTTCTGCCCAGGTGAACAGCCTCGTGGTAATGGAGGAAACTCCGGTATGGTCCGCACCTGCAATTTGTTTTTTCCTCCTTCGTTCTCAACAAAATACCACATAAAAAAAAAAAAATCATCGATCAGACAAAAACGCAAAAACACAATTGGGCAGGTTGGGCTGGTTGTCTGAGTCGCGGTGTTTCGGGGTTTAAGTAGCTGTAACCTGCCTTCTGACGCCTCTGCTCAACATAATAATGGATGATTAAACTGTATGTACATTTTAAAACGTGAAAAGTCCGGATAGCAAGGATATTTGACCACGTCCACTGTTAATGGATGTACTAGTAATTAAAGCCGCTGGAACACGTCGCCTCATTAATGACGTAATGAAACGTGAGGCGATAACGGCGCAAACGGTGACGTTACGAACCTGTGTACCTGTGGGTGTGGGGGGCGTGGCCCGCTGTCAAGGCCTCACATACGCTAATGATGGCTGTGTGATCAGGTCGAAACCTCCGGAAGAGCTACTAAATAGACCTTGAAGTGAAACTGTTTAGTCCGCTTGTTTCCACAGGTGAAGTCTGAGCGCTGAACCCGCTATCCCGTTTACATCAAAGTGTAGCGATAACACAGCCAGCTGCTTATTTCACAACAATGACCCCGCTGGCTGTCCATTATCCCGCATATTACACGGCTACTTACTTAAGAAATCAATGATATGTCACAAAAACGGTCCACCAGAGTTCGAGATCATAATTGCGCCCATGGCAACGGTCTGTTATACATAGCAACGGTCTGTTATAAAGAAATAACAGAGAGTAGAGCTTCGTGATTGACCAATCAGAATCGAGTATTCAACAAAGCCATGTAATAGTATATATAATCGTATTTATAGCATCTTGATTATGGTTTACTCAGTCTAACAGTATTTTAGATTGAAAAATGCATCCTACAGTCCAGATTGGTTTTCATTTTATCAAGTAACAGACTTGAATTGTGAACTATTTTATTTTAAGGAGCAGTAATACAGTGAAGAACAGTTTGGAAAAAAGTATTTCCCCTGGTGTTGATGAGTCTGTGCGTGAAATCACCCCTGAGGTGCATTTATTTAAGTGTCAAATACATTCTTAGTGTGCAATTCACGCTCAATTTAGTGCCCTTAAAAATTCCCATAATGAAACAAAAAAGTAGTGTTCATGGTATGATTAAAACATAAATAAATCCCACATTTCACCTTTGATATGACTCTACTATGAAGACCCACAAGAGCACACAAGACCACAATAAAGCATTGAAATGATTAATAAATAATAATGCAGGCCTTAATACATTTGTCTACAAATGTATTCATTAATCTATTAGTTATTATTATATTCAAATAGTGAATTACTTTGTAATTTAGTCCATTTATTCATAGATTGATAAATACATTTGTAAACAATTAATTACTTATCAATTATTTTTACTATTTCCATGACTCTTGTGGTCCTCCATACTCCATACTACAACATAAATAATGATTCTTAAATGTCTGAAATCTTAATGTATTATTAGTTACTATAGTGAATACTGTGTGTCTCCAATGAAGGAATACTGAATGAATGAATGAATGTGCGAGGATGATTACCTGTTTGTCTTTCAGACTGATCTTCTGACGCACCTGCAGACACTTGAATGCACCACACAATCTATGCTATTCACCTGCATTATGGAACAGTGATAACTGTCAAAGGTTCATTGCGTTGCTCTGGGAATTTGGAGGTTTTAGTAACTAATGTTTTGCCCTGAAGCTTGTCTACATCATGAAGGACGTAAAATGTCCATGAGTGGAGATACTTCAAATTGTTGCATCTTGAGCGAGTTTCAACCACAGCCATACGTATGACCTGAAGCGAACTTCTAGGAAGAAATGAAAAACACATTTATCCATCTAAATATGAGGTGAGACTAATGTAGTACACAAGACTTGTGAATTGACTAAGATTGACTACACATACAACAGTGTGTTTTTTTTTTTAAGTATTTTATGACAGTCGATCGCATATATGATTTCTGAAAAATTGCAGGCCGTGTACCTTGAAAGGTTTGGCTGAGAACTCCTTTAACAAATCAGCTTCTATAAATCTCTTTTCTTCAAAAGCTATGGCACCAGTCAGTCAACTAAATAACTACGTCTAAAATACACCCATCATCACCTGAATGTGAGTGGAGCACAAGTGAAATGAGAACCTCACTGAATGAATAAATGCTATGTGATGAAACTCCCAAAACAATAAATAGAAAATCTTGAACCTGCATCTTTTACATTGTAATTGTACACTTGAATTTCTACAGTGCATTTTGACACATTGCCTTAAACAACAAACAGAAACAATTCATCATTTCAGTTTGTTAGTAAGAGATAAAAACACCATGTGACACCAGCATTATTCTGATCAGCAAAACTGGCACGTTTTGCTTTTTTTTTTTTTTTTTTACAATTTCTGATGAAATTATTGGCCTTTAAGTGGCAAGTTTAAATGCTATCATGAGTACGATCAGCAGGTCAGTTAGAGACGGACAGACGTCCGGGCGGCCCATCAGTGAGTCGGACTGCCAGCCTGCCGGTCCATATCAGTCAGTGCAAGCGATCAGTGCATCAGTAGTGCGTCAACAACAGACTCAAGTCCTGCTGTGTCGAATCAGATCAACTGGCCCAGGTCTTAAGCCACAGCAAGTGGTTCTCAACCTCTTTAAAAACAATCTCAAAAATATTAAATATCATAGCAGATTTGCATATAAGATGTTTTCTACATTCTTTAAATTGCTGTGCAGCTCTCGAGGTCCAGGCCTCCAGGTTGAGAACAAATTCACTCTGGCAGCTGTGGCCTTTTGCTAACGCTGGACCTGCTAATGGTCGGTGCAGGAATCATTTCTTTCTCAACTTGCCATCGGGACTGTGGCCTCATAACTTTAAAAAATATGTCTCCAGGATTCCAGGATCTTGGATAACACTTGCAACTGCAAACCAGTGTCGCAAAGTCCTGATGATTGCAGCAACATCGTTAACGCTGATGGCGGCAAGAAATCAGCAATCTGGTGTTTTAAAGTATCCAGTTTCATCACATGAACGCCACCATGATATCACTGAGTATCTAAAGCACTCGGCTTCCTTTGGCCTCCAACATCAGCATCTGTGTGAGCCTCATATCAGCTGATACAGCCACTTTGTTATGTGCTTGGCATTTCAAAACTCACCAAGACAAAGTTTTTATGAGCCCATTATCCTGTGGATATTGTTTCTTATCCAGTGCAACAATGTCCTTTAAAGGTCAGGATCTCATATATAAAAATGGACAGAGCAACACCCAAAAAAACTTCCCCAAAAAATGTCCTCCAGATGCATCTTTGATTCAGTCAGCTGAGGATTGAAGCCGTCCCGTCCATGTGGACAGTGTTTATCTCTGGCGTCACTTCTCCGTCTGCCAGCTGAGCTTCAGATGTCAGTGTGAGTCTCTGTGAAGCCGGCTGTCGACGCAGAGCTGATACTGTGGGAGGCTGCTGGTCATAAAGGCTTGTCAATCACTGCGACTCCTGTTGAAGTGAGAAAACTAAAGAGTGAGTGAGAGAAACAGCTACACTCTGTCATATTTATTTCTTGCTGTGATGTAGACATGTTACCTGCATAGCTGCGTCCGTTGCTCATGTTTGTGGGAATGAGGCTCCACTTGTCTGTCGCCGGGTTGTAAAACTCTACAGAGGAGAGGTTACAGGAGCCGTCGTCTCCTCCAATCACATACAGCAGCCCGTTAATGGCACAGACACCTTGACGAGAGAGTTGTACAGTTTGATAATTCAGGATAGAGTTTAAATAAACGGTACACTGGTGGTAGATAATGCTCACAGTAAGTATTATGAAGGCAACTCCATGGTCTGTGAATCTGTGTGGTTCCAAAACTCAATTTTTACATATTATATTTTCACATCTAATATTTTAAGGGCGGGTCCATCTGCATTTGTTTTCCTTTTTTTTCAAATGGAAACACCCACTCAGCTGTTAGTATAAAGCAGTGATGTAGGTTACTAAACTAAGCTAATCACGAAACTAATCTATAAGGTTATGAATACTGTGACCACTAGCACTATCTGAGTCCAAGTTAACTGTGCTGACTTTGGAAAAAACTTTTTTGAAGTGGGGTTGTAGGTATACTCACAGTTTTTGTGAATGTCGTATGGTGGCTTTGAAGCGAGCGCTATAAGAGCTTTAGTTCACCGTAAGAAAGAGCTATCTGTAAGAAATGACTATGTCACTGCTTTATCTCACCGTCAGACGGCCCGAAGCCGTTAAATCGCTGTCCTCAAAACCACCACACCAGACTCCATTCACAAAAGTGGTTGTTTTACCTCACTGTACACAGGGGTTGCACCGATCAATTTGTTTTTGGTATTGTGTGACTTTCGGATCCAAACTAACGTGACGTCCACAAAGCAGTACACTGTTTAGCTTCTGTGCCAGAGCTCCTGTCTGCTCCTCCAAACTGGGAGCATGCCGACCGCCATCTACGTTACTGTATGTAAGGTACTGTGCATGTTGCACATTTTTTGATGGTACAGGTCAACAGAGTAAAGTGAGGGATTCTCTGGAACCAATTTGTGATTGTTGCACATTACCCTGCTGGAGGTTTCCATTTACAAAACAGGAAAATCAGCTGTAGCTTCATGATTTTGTTCAGGGTTTGATGGGCTTTGTTCTGAGACGTCCTTATTGACATCGATCTTGTGCCAGTTGCTTTTTACACACTTGAGCTTTGAATGTAAATTTAAAAACATATCTGCTTTAATCAGAAAGTTTTTGTCGCCTACAGAATGGCTGCTAACTACATAGATATTTACAGGTGATCAAATATAAACTTTTTATCCTGCTTGTTTACAATGTCTGGCATTGAGAGTAACTACCTATGTGCAACAACTGGTTGATGGCTGCTGAGTGTCGGTGGTCGTTATCTGACCTGCGTTACGTCGGCACATGTTCATGTCACAGACTAGCCTCCAGGTGTTGGTCTGTGGGTCGTACACCTCAACGCTCTTCCTCACCAGAGGACCGTCATGTCCTCCTGCTGCATACAGCTGACCGCTCAACACACCCACCCCTGGAATATAGAGTTTAATATGTATATGAAAACACTGGATACATATATGATTTTCTTTTACATTTTTCAGCGTGCTGTTAAGGTGAGCTCAGTGTAATGAATTGTGTTCTTTCTGGGATTTTTGCTCGTACAACTGCACACCACCGGGTGGTGCTGTTGCTCCATAAGAACGGCATTATATCTGGTACACATGACCACAAATAACAGAAATATAATATCAAGATATTATCAATAACATTAACCCACTGTATTTGAATAAAAAAAATATTTCCAGTGTGGCTCCCCAAAAGAGATGCACACATATTTGTGCATCTTTTTAAAGAATTTAAAGTCATTTTTGAGGCACTGCTCAAGAAACAGTCACTTTGTGTTAACTCTCCGTTAAAGCAACTGATTGACTTTAGGGGACTAACTTTAGGATTTGGGCAGCGGGACATTTAGAAAATATACATCACCGAGGCCGAGGACAAACTGAACACCAGTATGATAATGTGTCCCTATATGCACATGCCTATACATGTTTGCCTATGTTTTGCTGCTACCTGTGTGTTTTATAAATGTAGAGTAGGGTAGAGTATAGTGTGTGAGTGTTTATATGTGTGTGTGTGTGTGTACCTGCTCCACTGCGCCGTGTGCTCATGTCCGCTACGTAGCACCACTGATCAGTGACAGGGTCGTACTCTTCCACTGTACTGAGACACTGACGAGATGCTCCGTCATAACCTCCTACTGCATACAACTTACCTGCACACATACACACACATAGTCATTATAATAGGTGACATTTGGCATTTTGGCTTTTCCTTGAAATGGCACATGGTGACCCAGGTCATAACCCAGGTCTGTTGTCTTACCGTCGACCACTCCGACACCCACGCTGCTGCGTCTGGTGTTCATGGAGGCGACGTACATCCACTCATTGGTTTTATAATTGTGGGCTTCTACTGTTGACAAACCTGAAGGGGAGAAAAGAACAGAAAAGGAGAGCAGATTAGAGATTAACACTAATAGATTAGAATAGATCTGTGTTTATGTGTGTTGGTGTAAACATTTTGTATACAGCTGGTGTTAAGAGAAGAAAAAAATGGCTGCCTGCTCTCTTGTATTTACTGTTAATGCTGTGGTAGGCGGTTGTGCTACTGTAAGCAATTACCTTCTGCTCAAACAGTTAATGATGCCAAGCCAGACGAGAAAAATAGGTTTGAAAAAAATAGACGGGGTAACTTAACATTTTGCTCCCTGACAAGCAAGTCCCTTTAATCTCCTTATACCTGTTCCAACCTTGCCCTTTCCGGACATTTCTTAACTGAATTTGTACATTTTCAGTCAACTTTCCTTCTGCAATTAGACCTCATCTAATCTCATAAACAGAACAATATTTTCCCACAGCACATCCCAGAGGTTTTGCCTTATTTTTCCTACAGTTGTGTGGGGACTGATGTGTTTCAGTGTGCGTTACATGATGTCATAATCAATCATTTGTAAAAGTAACGCACAAAGTGCAAAATTAAATGAAAACTTAACAGATGTGCAATCTTGTTTCTGCATACTAGTTATAGACTGAGATACAGTGGAAGCCACTTATAGTGATCACAGTTACAGTGATCAACC
Organism: Pterois miles; assembly: GCA_947000775.1. Classification (NCBI taxonomy): domain Eukaryota; kingdom Metazoa; phylum Chordata; class Actinopteri; order Perciformes; family Scorpaenidae; genus Pterois; species Pterois miles. The sequence continues at coordinate 11,115,237 of CAMQGK010000193.1, forward strand.
ACTTATATGGATCATAAAGCTTGGGACAGACTCATTCCTACTTACATTACTTACATTCTACTTACAGCGTTCATTTTGGGTCTTTTCATACTGGGCAACATATGAAAAAAATCTTAAAACCAAAGTAATTCTATATATAGTATATATTTTTTATTTTACTCCCATGATAGTTTGCCGCGAGGTAACTTGTCTGCGTTCTAGCTGGCTACCTGAGGCTGCCGCTGTATGCACAATGAAACCATGACAGGAAAAGAAAGTATTTTTTTCTCAATGAATCAAGATAAAGCAGAGAAACTTCCTTAGGCTACCTTACAGAAAACAAATGCTCATGGGGGAAGCACCTGTGGTTGAGGCCGCCCTCGCCAAGTGGAGGACAGATAGCGGAGAAGATAATGCACTGTTACATAATGCCCCCTTAAAGTGAAACTCTGCTGATCTTCAACCGACTCTGCGCCACGGCAGCGTGGGAAGTACGTACATAGTGAGCAAGGCGCCATTCATCTACATGCCGCCGTTCATCTGCATGCCGGGCCTGCACACAGAGCTGGACCAAAAATGGCAAAGCCTCAACCTCAAGTACTTAATATACAAATGTCAATTTGATGGAAATCTGCACTAGAAATGATGCACAATGACAAAAATTTGGTTAGAATAATCATCTGCTTATAGTGATCAGTTTGACCCAGACAGACATGATCACTAAGTGGTTTCCACAGTTCACTACAATTTCCATGTTTCAAAATTTTCCCAGTTTCAGTCTTTAACAACACAACAGAATTATACAGCTCATATCTTTAACTAGGGCTACACAGTGGTGCAGTGGTTAGCACTGCTGCCTCACAGCAAGACGGTCCCAGGTTTGAATCCGGCTTGGGGCCCTTCTGTGTAGAGTTTGAATGTTCTACCCATGTTAGCGTGGGGGTTCTCCAGCTTCCTCCCACAGTCCAAAGACACGCAGGTTAATTGATGACTCTAAATTGCCCATAGGTGGTGAATGTGAGTGTGAATGTTTGTCTGCCTCTAAGTACCCTGCAATGGACTGCCGATGTCCAGGGTGAACCTCGCCTTCGCCAAATGCCAGCTGGGATCGGCTCCAGCGACCCTTAACGGGAAAAGCGTTTGAAGTGGATGGGTAATTTTAACTATGAGTTGTGACTGGACCAGTTATAATCCTCAAGAAACTGACTTTTTCACAAAACAATGGCACCAATATGTGAAATGACAAGTGGTCTAAATTTTTGAGACTTTTCTAACTTTTCAAGACTCAAAAACTGACAAATGCTTTTTCCAGACTTGTGTAGGAGCAACTGTGTTAATTTACAGAGTATTAAACTACTTAACTTGAAAGCTGCACAGCCTTTTAGTGTGAGTGTTTGCGTGTACTGTACCTATACTGCCATTAAAGCCCCCCACAGCGTACAGTAAGTCCCCCAACACAGCAGCTCCCAGTGTGCTGCGTCTCTCCTGCATGCTCGCCACCGCACTCCACTGGTCTCTCACTCCATCGTACACGTCCACAGTTCGCTCCCGCAGCGAACTGTTGAACCCCCCAACTGCAAACACACGGCCCGCCATGGAAACCACACCTGGACACGGAGAGAGGGAAATGTGTAAAAGCGGTTATAACATATAATGTTGACCTGCATGAGCTTGGTGACGGAAGTAATCATTATTATTTAACTGAAGCTGCTGACTGTTGACACGTAAAGGACCAAGCTAGTGGTTGTGCATGATTAAGCCCCCTAACAACATATTGATTATGCTTAACATTATAAAGCATAGCTGAAGTCAGTCATTTCAGGAAGAAATCAACCTACAGATACCTGAATCTTGTTGACAGGTAAAAATAATGCACAGAACATTTCATCTACTAAAGCAGGTAAAGCAGGTTCAGCTTCAAAATTTGCATTCAAGGACAATTCAGCATCAAGGGTTTATTGATAATGAACTGGTTCTGATCTGTGTTGCTTTAACATTAAACTTGAAACATTAGGCATCTTGCTGACAAGTTGAACTCTTGAACATTTTAATATTACATTTCTATATTTGCTTGCAATAGCTGCTTTACTTTTTATTTTACTTATTATACTTATTTTTTACTAATGATGTAATAATAAATTGCACCTTTATGAAACTCACCATATATCACATTTCAAATTTTTAAGTAAACTCGAGCATTTTGTCTCTGCATCACTTGACCGTATAGATCACATTACCGGTCCGAGCTACTGTTACATGAAATACTGTACTAAAAATGTAAATCGACATTACCTCTTCCACACAATGTAATATTTTCCAGTGTTATTTTACGGCAAATTAAAACCATTAAATATTTTAGAGTTAAATATTTTTTCAAATATATGTGACCTTCCGAGTTTTTCACATTTGCACATGCTCTGTTGCTGGCCGGTGCCAGAAGCATCTGAAGAGCTGCAATGCACTTTGGGGCAGCTCACCGAAATTCATACTAATCAAGTATAAACCCGGCCGGGCATTTCTTGTGTACACATAATCCAGACTTTTTAAGGGAGACCATTATGGATGCAATTTAAGACCCATTTCACGTCCACTTAAGACCACTATGAATGCTATTTAAGACCTACTTCACGCCCATAATGGCAAGAAAGCACAAAGGATCCATCCATCCATCGTCAACCGCTTATCCCGTTAGGGGTCGCGGGGGGGCTGGAGCCGATCCCAGCTGGCATAGGGTGAAGGCGGGGTTCACCCTGGACAGGTCGCCAGTCCATCGCAGGGCACATAGAGACAGACAACATAGAGACAGACAACCATTCACACTCACATTCACACCTATGGGCAATTTAGAGTCATCAATTAACCTAAACAGCATGTCTTTGGACCGTGGGAGGAAGCCGGAGTACCCGGAGAAAACCCACGCTTACACAGGGAGAACCTGCAAACTCCACACAGAAGAGTCCCAAGCCGGAATCGAACCTGCGACTCTCTTGCACCTAACTAACCACTGCACCACCGTGCAGCCCAGCACAAAGGATATGAAAGAATATTGGAACATCAATATTGTCATTGCTGCTGTATGACTGATTTTTTTTTTTTTGATGACTGGTTTTAGCACTCTGAGGTTAAGTTTGACAAAAGCAACGTCGGCAACGTTACTCAGCTTCTCACTTTCCGCAAGGTTTCTCCGCTAATACACACCATTCCCCTCGACTGCAGGTGACACGGGTCTGCTCTGATAAATTCTATCAAGGGAGCACAGCTACTCCCTTTTGGCTCTTATAGTTTTGTTGTGGTGTGCTCAAAAACCAAAACATTTAGCAAGCAACAAGCAAGATAATGCATTTCTTTTAAAATTCACATAACAGTAATTAATTTTTAGACCTACCAAAATTGGATTTAAGACATTTTGTGAGTTTTTTTTGGGGTCTTGGGATTGGGTTATTGGATTTTAGACTTTTTTAGACTTTTAAAGACCCCGCGGGAACCCTGTAATCCACATACTATGCAATTGGCACTACACTCAATTATATGTCATATTAAGCACGAATAATATGTTTGTATGTAATTTTGAAACGGAGCCTTTGTCTGCTGAGAATTGTTGGAAACAGAAACAAAATTTTTGAGGCAATTTTTCAGGCATTTCATGATGCTCTTGTATTATTTATACTGTAAAGAGTTTCTGTCATTGTGTCTTAGTACTTATAGTGAACATATGGGCTGTCTGATTGAGGTTGATAATTCAAGATTCAAGTTCTGCTCAGTTTCTAAAACAAAGGGTCCGAAAAACTGTAGACACAAAAAATCCAAAATATATGGCCAACCAGAGGTTATTTCCAGCATGTAGATAACAGTTTAGTTAAATGGGGGATTAAACTACAGAGTGAGAGTCACCTACAGCTGTACAAAACACAAACTGACCTGCCCGGCAGCGTCTTGAAGGTAGGTCGGCTACCTGGTACCATCGATCTTCCTGAAAGTCGTAACACTCCACGCTGCGGATCGCCTTAGGAGCCTGACCGCCAACCACGATCATCACCTGCACACAAACAGTCAGTTGCCGCCATGTGGACTACAGTCAGTGTGTTTACCAAAGAAAACACATATCTGATACATCTGCTTTGTACTTGGTAAATACACATGAATGATGTATCTGTATTGTTGAGCAGCATGTGTGACACTATATACGTGTATGTGTTTGTGTACTTTTGGGATGCTGATAGGAGTTCGTGGTCGGGTCCTGTCTGTCTTGATGAGGTGCCGCTGGTCAGCTGGCAGCAGGTGATACTTCATTGCTTCTATGAGGAAATCTTTACAGGTGTTGTTGTTCTTTATCAAAGCCTCTTCTTCCACAATCTGAAACAGAGACCACATTTCAGGAAAATTTTGCCTTTATTTACCAAACAAAATAACATCACAGGAAGGACTCTGTCATACAGTGCATTTACGTGCACTTGAGTAACCAGGTTGCATGATATATATATATATATATATATTATTTTTAATTGTAATTGTGATGTCAACTTGCGTGACAAAAACATTGCAAGACTGCGATGTTTTTTTTCTGAGTCAGTTGAAAGAGAGCATCAGTAGAAAACTGCACTTCAAAATATAATTATCACTCTATTTTTTATTGCCTTTTTGCTCAGTTTTATGTTCAATTAATAATAATAAAATAATGTTTAATTCAACGAGCAATTTGTCGTAGCAGAAAAGCCAAACAGAGTCCACTTTAATATCTGTTCAATGATCTCAAGTAATGTCGTCATCACATATCTCATATTTTCCTTATAATGGAGGATACTACTTTCTAATTTACTTTTATTTACTGTGCGTGTCTTTGTCGGAGCAGACTGAGCGCAGTGAGAGGAGGACAGGCAGTCCTTCCTCTGATTAACAGTTAAATGTTCAGTTACTTTGACTTTAGAGTACTTTAGTTAGACTTTTGACAGTTATTTTAAATAAGATGCCATAATAATGTCTCTTTTTATTTAGTCACTCTGCTGTTATGTTCCCTGATCTATTATCAGATTAAAAATTAGGTTCCTTGTATATATTGCAGAGAATTTTGTGTTCTCCAGGAGAAATTTACTCAAGGACAACCAGGTTTCTACAATCCTCTACCCAGATTATAGAAACCAGGTTTCTTGTTTACATGACATTTCAGAATCAGCATACTGGGGAAAGCTGACTTTAACCTGGTTACTTAAGTGCATGTAAACATATTGAGAAATGTGCAGTAAATTCAAGAACAAGCAGTGGACTTTAACCATATCTACCTGGTCAGAAAAATTAGAAGCTACGCTAAGTTTTTGTCTCACTTCAGGCACGAAGTTGTACTTAAATGATTTTTAGACTTCCTTCTTCTTAATATCCTTTTCAAAAAGACAAAACTAAAGCTGTTATATCCATCAATTCTCTCACCAAAGCCAACATAATCCATTGGAAAAAAAACCTGTAATTTTGACTGGATGATTAGTTTGTGTGTGTTTTTGGGTGACTTTTGGGTAGTTCACCAAAGTCACACAATAACACAAACTAACCGAATGAGGCGAATGAGGAATCTGGTTGCTTTGACGAAAGCATAGATGACAGCTTCAGTTCCCTGTCAGAAACATAGACTGTATAGCTGTCTGACGGGAAGGTAAACTGGCAAAATATTCAATGTATTGTATGCATTGCTTTGGCTCCTTGCTCCTACTCCTGTCTGTTTCTCCAAACTGGGGGCGTGCTGACCGTCATCTCCTGCAGATAACACACTGACTATGGATAAGTACCTGAAACAACCCCACTTCAAATCACCTAAACTATCCATTTAATCTGTAGTGTCACTCACAGCCGTGACAACATTAAGGGACCGACTAGCATTTCATGTGAGCAACATACACAACAATGCAGAGGGCAGCAAAGGGTGAAAAAAAAAGGTGAAAAATGTAGAGAATGGAGAGCAGAAGAGAGAGTGTCTTCTACCTGCACCAGGTAATCCCTGGACAGCAGTGGAAGTCTGACGTGCTCCATCAGTTTGGGCATGTTCTCCAGACGAGCTGGCTTATCGTGCTTGATCCAAGATATCATCGCCTCAAACACCTATAAGAGACGGAGAGGAGAGTCAGACAGCAGTGAGGGAGGGAATTAAAATTAAACAATTTCATATAGGTTACATATGATTGAATAATAAAGTATTGTGTTTTATTCACAGAAAAAAGATGAACAATCATGAGTCTTATTAAAGAAGAAGAAAAAAACAGAAATAAAGAGATAAAAATACAGACAAGGAGTGAATAGTTAAAACTGATTCAGATTTCAGATACAAAGTGCTTTTCTTTGTCTTACTTTGAATAGTTTTTGCTATACTTCAGTTATAGTTATAGTTATATACTAGTTTTTGCATACTATACACATACAATATATTTCATACTGTAAACTTCTGCTCATCCGCTAGACAATATTTTACACACTTCTTTAACTGTTCAGTTCTTTCAATTTAAAACGTAAAATATTCATATTTTATAGCATTTTTTCTATTCTATTTCAGTATTTCTTGATTTTTGAAGTACTAGTTTTTGTTTTTATTTACTCTTACTATATTTATTGTTATTCACCGATACATCAAAGCAACTTCCTTGGGAAAACCTACTTGGCAATTAAAATTTCTTTTCCAGCCAGCGCTTCAGTGACGAAGCACGTGACAACACAGGAAAAACAAGAAAGACCAGAGCAACGGCAAGACATTTTCCAGTCGTTGAAAGCCTGCACATACGTACTAATTTCAGTGTGAAAGGGGTATAATTAGGAGTATCTGAGTGGGAGGAGCCATTCCCCTCAGCCTCATGAGTTGTAATTCCAAGACGTAGATGTAAGAAGATCAAGTCAACTACATTATGTGTCTACAAACCAGAAGCAAAATGGCTCCAATGTCACAATCAGTAATTAACGCAGCATCATCATACATACAATCACTTCAGCTAATTAAATAAGGAGCTATGTACTTTTTGTTTAGGTGTGGTTTCACTTAAATAACCACCATATGTATGTAATACAATAAAAATAATTTAATTTCCATGTGTCTGGTGTAGTGCTGTCTTCAACTGTCATACGATTTTGTCGACTGATCAGTTAGTTGATTTTAGGGATGCTAATTTTGGACAATTTTCTGAACCGATAATCGACCCTCGTTAACAGATTATTAACCATTAACCGACAAGATTAGTGTCTCGCACGCAGCCGTGCGCCAGCAGCAATATATGAGCACAACAGACATTTGAGTCAACGGTTCACTGTAGCAGCCACAGTGCTGCGTTCACTGTCCACAGTTCACCATCCGGGAGCATCTGCAGCCACGGTGCACGGTGTATAGTGTCACCAACATGCAGCCTCTTTCCCAGTAAAAGTCTCTACCACACATTTTGTTTAGTTTAGCAGGTTGTCAGCTGTGTGTCTGCCCGGCGTAACGATAGAAATTGTCTGGCAAACAGGGTTTATGTTTGTGCTGGTGGCATCGTGCCCGCTGTAGCGTGACTTCAGCAAGTTTCTGCCAGACTGCGTGTGTGCTGAGGCAGTGAGTGTGGGTTTGTTGGTGGCGTTACAGCGGTGAACGTAGCTGTAGCAAACAGTGTAGTCTATTTGTCAGTGAATAAATGCTAAGAGGCTACAACTCCTCAGCGTTCTCTTAAGGTGGACTAGCTTTTCTCCTTAAAGTGACGAGCCGCTCCTCTGCGTTTTTCTCAGCCTATTAATTAAGATAAGATAAGATAAGATAAGATGAACCTTTATTAATCCCCGGAGGGAAATTCGGGATTTAATTTGGGAATTAAATATTAATATTTCTTTTAAATGTTTAACCTGTAACGTCAGTCATTTAAATGCTTAATGTCGGTTATCGGTTAATTAGCAACATCCCTATTTGATTTAATCACCAGATCTGTAAAAGTCAGTTTCTCCACCAGGAATCACATCTGTGTTTACCAGAGATGTGCTCATATGTTTCTTGAACATAAGTCATTCTTCAGCATGAAAAAAAACTTTAGAAAATGTCTAACCAACAAAAGAAATCTTTGTCCAAGACCAAAACGACCGGTTAGTCGACTAATCTAGTAAGAGGAGGAAGCCCTAAACTGGTGTGACTATCTGGGGAAACTTTGTTTGAACAATGTGTGAAATGTCCAAAAAGTGAATAACAGGAAGTTTTCCTGTTCTTGACATCTTCACAACCTCAAAATTTGCCACAGATATGAGTCAACACACTAAAAACACTGAACAACAACTTTCAACAAAAGCCTCTTAGTACCAATACTTTTGCATGGATCCGCTCAGCAATAAACTGCAGTGGTTAATTCAGTGGTGACTGATTGTGGCAGCCAGTTTGACACTGAACAGCGTGACAGCATGGCTCTCTCTCTTGGTCACTTTGCTGCTGACAGCGGGATGATGCACAGATGCTCCCTCAGACTCATCCCGCTGCCCGGCTAACAGCTAACAGACATGTCGTCCTCTGGAATACGTCTGCTGGCAAGGTGAATTAATCAGACGTATGATTAGGACGCATGTCATTAATGCAACCACAGATATTTCTCAGATCCCACTATATATAGAATTACTGAATCTGGTCCCTTTCCCAGTTAGACGTTATCTCTGTTATTTTGTGTTCCTTATAATCCTCACGCATCCATTAATAACAGGATGAAGTGTGTGTGCGTCGTGCTGTCTGACCTTCTCCTCTGAGGAAACAGTGAGTTTGTCGCTGGAGATGAGGCTGCACACCTGCTGCAGAGAAAGACCCAGGAACTCCTCTCCCTGCACCACTTCAGAGAAATGCTGCTCTGAGAGACACAAACATGCAGCGTTACACACAGCACACACTACATATTTTAGTTAATAATCTCTATGACTTACAAAAACAATGACGAACATCGGTCAAACCTCATGTCTTTGCCCTGGTGTCATTTCCAACATTAGCTGTCTAGACCGCAAGCACATTAGACATGTTTTTTATTTGCGCGTCTGACGCAACAGATATACTCTCATGTTAATCCATGCAGCTGTCTACAGCGTCTCAGTGAGCTCACATCTCAGTTGTGTCTCAAGGGCGTAACCACAACCTGAAGCATTTATTCAGGTTTGAAGTCTATTTTCTATGGAAATACATGCAGAATCGTGAGGTTGATGGCCAACACTTCTACTTTACTACAATTTACTACATATTTAGGGTTTAATCATTATTTAGAAAAAGCACACACTACTGCACACTACTCCACGCCACAATATTTTTATTGATTAACGTTTCAGTCCATCTTGGATCTTCGTCAGGTCAACGTGTTTGATAAGTGGAAACCACACCCATATTTATATATACAACACAAAATATCAGGGTATCTGCAGGTTTCAGGTCAAATTTAAGACTTTGTAAGACCATTTTGGGACCATTATGAACACAATTTAAGAACCATTTCACGTCCATTTCAGACCATTATGAATGCTATTTAAGACCTACTTCACGTCCATACTGGCAAGAAAGTTCTAAGGATATGAAAGAAAATTGAAACATCAATATCGGCATTGCGGCTACATGACTGATGCTTCGTTATTCAGTGTTCAGTCCAGAACACCTCAGCTGTTAGTGTAGGTGTAGCTCCAAATGCTGTCTGGATATAGTTTTGTTATGGCGTGAATTTTTAATTTTGGCGTGAATTTTTTATTTGGGCATTAATTTTTAATTTGGGCAGGTCTTACAAATGAATTTTTAAGACCTGCCCAAATTGGATTTAAGACAGTTTGTGACATTTTTAGATATTTTGGTGCCTTTGATGAGGGTCATTGGATTTTTGACTTTTTTTTAGGCTTTTTATGACCCAGCTGGCACCCTGACATGTGTTATCTATAAACATTATGTCTTAATCAGAACCTACATTCAAACATTTTGAGAGGAAAAAGGAACTCATTTCATTAATGCACATAAAGAAACTGTGTTTTAAACACACTTCTAAACAAGTTATCAAAACTCAGTATAAATACATACTTCATGTACTTCTAACATTTTTTCTTACAACTATGCGACAGAATCTGAAAAAAGTATAACTGGGATTTGATATAGATAATTTGTTTTGATAGCTTATGTGATGTGCATATAATTAATCTTCAACTTTTTCTCATTATAGCATCACTTTAATTATGAAATTTTTATCACATTGTCTTGATTTTCTCATTATCTGACCTTGTTCTTTGATCGAATTGTACCCTGATGGCATATTTTCTCATTTATTGCTGTTTGTTTATTTATTTACCATTTTGAAAAATGGTATACAAATAATGTTTTCTTTAAAGCTGCTATAAAGTTCATTGTTTAGTGTGAGTGTGTCATCTAGCAGTCAAAATAATTAGAGGGAAAATTAAATGGGGAATACTCACACACATCACAGGAAAACTGCAAACTCCACAGAAAGTTTGACTGCTTTTTTGCTGTTGGACGCTTTGAAATATGCGGACAATACAGAAATCAGACGCTTCAATGTCTCATGACGTGACACTTGCAGCCTGACATGAAGCATTTTTCCAAAGAGGCATTTTTCAGGGCTGTTGTTACATAAAGTATCGCCACCTCCACATCACACACACAGTGCACACACAGTGGTAAAGATGACTCAGGATCTGTGGTGTGAACATTAAGGAGCTTACCAGCGTATGCGTGGGCCTGGTCGAGAAGCTGCGTACATGTGTGCAGGTCAGCGAAGGCTCTGATGCCCAGACAGTTGGTGGGGTGAAGCTGAGACTGAAGGAACTCACAGCAAACCTGACGAACATCCATCAGCTGGAGGAGGCTGGCAGCTGGCAGCAGAACCTGCAACAAGGACACACACATGTACAAAGTCAATTTAAAAGTCCTAACTGGAGTTTACTGGTGGAATAACTTTATTGGAAGGAACTGACTTGGGTATTGATATCCTCGGCCATCTTACAGACTGAAACATGCCATAAGTGTTTTAAAATAACGTGTTATAGCACAACAGTTTACCACCCACAGCCAAATACTTAGCACATTTGGTAGCTGAAAGTCAGTTAGCTCACAGATACTGTATCTTCTTAGGGACGCATGATATATATCAGGCCCATAATGGTAATATTATATTAATATGTATTACTCCAATAATGAAATTATAGCAAATAAAATATTGTCTGATAATACAAATCTGAATTGCTTTCTTTGATCTGATTAGCGTTATCTACAGTCAGTGGTGGTATGTGCCTTTAAAGTTGGTCGACGGTCCACTAACAAACGACAAAAAAAGAAGCAGAAGAAAAAGAAAGAAAAACAAAAGAAGAAGGAAAGCAAGAAGAAGAGCAGCCATGTCGTGATTGTCTTTCACAGTTTTCAGAGGAATACAAAACGAGTGCAATGTGAAAGTTTTTGTAGCAGTTTACTAGAAGATAAATATTAATAATGAACATGTGAAGAGTCAGAACTGTTCTTGGTTTACTGTCTTGGTTCTCTTCCTGCTGTTAACAACCAAAACAACCGATTAGTCGACTAATGGACAATGAGTGGGCACCTACTACCTACTGACAAGATGTTACAACCCTGGAAAGTTATGACACCTAGGGCTGTAACTAATGATTATTTTCATCGTTGATTAATCTTTTGATGATTTTCTTGATTAACAGTTGTTTGGTCTGTAAAATGTCTGACGACGTCCTCTAATGTCTTGTTTTTGTCCACAACTCAAAGATATTCGGTTTTCCCAAAGATGAGTAAAGAAACCAGAAAATATTCACATTTAACAAGCTGCAACCAGAGAATGTTGACTTTTTATCCTTAAAAAAATATTCAAACTGATTAATTGATTATCAAAATAGTTGCCATTTAATTTAATAGTTCACAACCAATTGATTAATTGTTGCAGCTCTAATGACAGCAGTTATTTTATGTTTTGTCCCTGTGATCCTGAGGTAAACCCCTGAAATGACGTACATTGCTCAAAGTACCGAACCAGGAGTGGGCACCTCCAGGTACAGGATCTGATCTCAGTTAGCAGGCAGGCAGGCAGGCAGTGGACTGCTGAAAGTATGATGCCACCAGACAAAGACATCCTACATCCCGACACACAAACTCAACTAGGTCAGTGAGACAGACTCTGTCTAAACGCTCACTCATCCCCTGAGTGTTTATTGTTACTGTCAAATCTGTTGTCTGAGCACAGCTGCCCTGAAGCATTATGTCTCCTAAAGGGAGGCATCAGGCCCACTGAAACTCTGCTGTGACAACCAACAGGACTGAGGGCAGCACAAACAGCATGTAAACTGTACAGTGAAAGCACACAGTTCACAGACATTAAAGGGTAACTTGGTATTTTTCAACCTGGACCCTATTTTCCCATGTTTTTGTGTCTAAGTGATTAGTAGGGACAACAACTTCTGAAACTGGTCCAGTGTTGAGGGAGAGCGCTGTAGATGGCAGCTGCTCACAGGGTGCAATGTGGTGCTATTGGGGCAAGCTGACACCGTCATTTACGTCCACTAAAAGTGCTTGTTTTTGCCATAACAGGCTCTGATTGTTATTACAGATGTCAGACATCATGGAAAGAGTCTCACTCAAGGAAAAGTCTTGATCTGAAATCTGGCGAGGTGACAACGGTGGAATAGTGGAGTACATTCATGGTGGAAACACGACTTTTTGCTGTGTTTGAGTACAGAAAGCGTAGCTTAGTGTTATCTAAAAGATTTTCAATGTCATGTCATGACTGAATGTTTAGATGATGTCTACAATATGAATGAAGTCTTTCAATTCGATGGCCGCCCATATTTATTTGAGCCGGAGTATACGGATATTTAGATTTCACAACGAGACTTCTCCTTAAGCAAGACTTGGGCACAATAACAAATGGACCGGATCAAGTGAAAGGTAAGACAAAAATGTTTTAATCCCCTGTACAGTCCTTTCCATAATGCTGTCAGACACTTAGAATAAGAATCTGGCAAAAAGTGGATTTTTAGTAGACGTAACATTGACGCTGTACACTTGCTGCTTGTTTTGCAGCAGCCATTTACGTCACTTTTCCTCAATACCGGACCATCCATCCATTTATCTGTAACCGCTTATCCCGTTCAGTGTCGCAGGGGGCTGAAGCCGATCCCAGCTGGCATTGGACGATGGCGGGGTACACTCTGGACAGGTCACAAGTCCATCGCAGAGCTGACACATAGAGACAGAAAACCATTCACTGCACCTCCGGGCAATTTAGAGTCAAAAATTAACCTGCATGTCTTTGGACTGTGGGAGGAAACTGGAGCACCCTGAGAAAACCCACGCTAACAAGGGGAGAGCATGCAAACTCCACACAGAAACTCAAAGCTGGATTCGAACCTGTGGCCCTCTTACTGTGAGGCAAGAAAAAAAACTGTTAAAAAAAAAACTGTTGCCCATATAGTGTCCAGGTTAAAAAAAAAAAAAAACAAAGTTATATTCTTTTAATGAATATGAGCCAGCAGTCAAAACACACACGTCACACACCGAAGAGTGAGCCAATCAGAGAGGCACGCTGCTAACAGTGGGAGGATTTCCTGCCTCTCTCCATGCACACTTCCTGTGCTAATAATCAGAGGAAGTTTCCTGCCTGCAGCTTGATCCTACTGCATTTATTTAACCCTGCGTCAGAGCCATGCAGCTACCGAGAGCTAACGCCGCTGCGACAAACAAGGCCTCAGTCCAGTGCTTTCACAACCATTACCAGCTATTCATGTGATAAACACTTGCTCCTCCAGCAGGGTCTTTATAGCCAGTCTGAAAAACGAAAAAAAAAAAAAAAAAAAACAATTAAACTGATCCTAACTTGAGGGAACATTTTCCCAAAAACTCTGATGACTTTAAAATCATTACAATGTAAATAAAACAACACTTTTCTCAACTGTCTGGTTCTGTCATTTTTACTCATTTAGTCTCAGATAGTGTTTTTTTCTCCCCATGCCTTAAAAATGTATGTAATTTACTGAAACAACTCTGTTTTGAAAGGTGCTCTAATACAGACGGATAAGCACGATCTACATTTTGAATCTTAATTCATGTACTCTTTTATCTAAAGGTTCACTCCACATTGACAAAGAAAGGGGGTTAGAAACTGCTGTAACTACTGTATCCACTGCACTCAGAAGTTATGGAAATCTCTCTGAGATCCATGAAAATAAAGACTGTTGATAGTTAATACCAGCTTGTTGCTCTGTTGCTCTGACTTTTGATCAAAACAAAACACAAAAAATGTCAAGACAGCATGTATAAGACAAGTTTCCTTCTCCAGAACAAGGGAGCTTTATAACTGTGACTAATACTGTGAGCCCAGATCATTTTGCCGAGAGCAGCAACACTACTTTGATTTAGTTATCCAAACTGTAAAAATGAAAACTGCGGAAAAAAATAACTGAGCTAGTGTGCTGGTCCCCAGGCATAAACATGGTAAACTCTTCCAAAGAGAGGAGAGGAAATGTTGAGAGGGATATAACTCACAAACAGTCTTGTAGGATAAACAATGAGAAGAGGTTGGCATCAGTCAAGGCAAAAGCCACCATGACAGATGAGAAAAGAAAAATCATCACGTATAAACAGGAAAAAAAAAAATCTTTTTCACTCCCTCTCCTCCACTTCCTTGTCGCTCTCCCTCTTCACAAACATTGCACAACCCGACTCACTTTTGGTACCACGTCCTTTTCTCTATGCCGTGTTTCCCCGTCAGTGTAGGCGGGATTCTCAGCTGATCACCATAGCGACAAAATGTTAAACTGCAGTGACATGATCTTCAACAGGACACCCGCTGACACATTTCAGTTGCAACCAAACAGCACTTCCTCATTTGTGCGGCGTAATGAATGCACATAGCGTGTACGACGTAGCGTGTGCGACGTAGCGTGTGCGACGTAGCGTGTGCGACGTAGCGTGTGCGACGTAGCCTGTGCGACGTAGCCTGTGCGACGTAGCCTGTGCGACGTAGCCTGTGCGACGTAGCCTGTGCGACGTAGCCTGTGCGACGTGTAGTGTGCACGGCATAGTGTTCAAGGACATAGTGTTTACAACATAGTGTTTACAACATAGTATGTACGGCGTAGTGTGTGTAGCCTAGCGTGTAGCGTGTACAGTGTAGCGTGTACAGTGTAGCGTGTACAGCATAACGTGTACAGAGTAGTGTAGTGTATACTGTGTAGCGTGTATGGCATAGCGCGTGCGGCATAGTGCAGTGTGTATGATGTACTGCAGTGTGTATGATGTACTGTAGTGTGTACGATGTACTGTGTAGTGTGTACGGCATTGCGTGAGGTACAGTATGTGCGTATATATAGTATATATAGTGTGTACGGTGCAGCATGTGCAGCGTATGTAAGACGTACTGTGTAGTGTGTACAGCGTAGTGTGTACAGTGTAGTGTGTTCGGTGTAATGTAGTGTGTACAGTGGAGTGTAGCGTTTACAGTGTAGTGTAATGTGAACTGAACTGGACTGGACTGGACTGAAATACTTGGTGACACTCTCACCTGTACGTTGTCCTCTGTGACCTCTATCTCAGCTGTGTAGATGTAGTCGACCAGCTTCCTCAGGGTCTGTCCATCCACCTCTCTGATCTCCACTTGGTGGGCTTTGCTCTCACTCATATCACCTACAACACACACACACACACACACACACACACACACACACACACACACACACACACACACACACACACACACACACACACACACACACACACATCAGATATCACGCCAAGCAAACAACAGTGTGTGTGTGGAAAAGTAGGCCACTGTTCAGATAATTCCCTCCTCTATGTCTCTGCAACCTCATCAAATAATTATCAGGCCTGCATTTAATAGTGGTGCAACTGTTCAACAACCCAACGATTTGGTTTGGACGTCATCTAACGTTTTAAATTTTTATGATTCGGTTTTGCATCCCTAGCATGTGTGTGTTTACCTGTGAACATGGCACAGAAGTAGGGGCTACAGGACGCCAGGACCACCCTGTGAGCCGGCACTTCAACACTCCCCGCCAACAGCTGGACGTCACACAGCATCTTTTTACTGAAGTATGACGAGAAACAGAGAATGAGAAAGTGTTTGCAATAACTGTCTGCAAATATAATACACTGTACAGTATACTGTATACATATATTAATAATAACACACAGGAGCCAGGAAAAGGAGCATTTTTAAATCCAAGTATGGATGACGGCTGCCAGAAAATGTGCTAGTTACGGTGTGAATCTCCAGGGTTGTACTTGTAAACTCCTACAGAAGATATGCATTTAATGCGGTTGGAGGTTTCATGTTTCAGTACCTCCATCAGGTGTACAAATAGTAACCTGTCTTGAGCTTTTAGTTTATCTATCTATCTAGCTACCCATCCATCAATTACATACTACTTAATTATCTTCAGAGGTTGACCAATATGGCTTTTTTATGGCCAGTGCTGAGTTTTTACAGAATCAGAATCAGGCCGATATAAGATGCAGTTTTTTTTTTGGTTTTGGTTTTCTTTTTTTCCTCCGTCTGATAAACTATAAAACTATTACAGCTTAATAATAACAAATGATACACAGAATTTCTTCAGTAAACATTTATTGAACAATACTTATGGTCAGTCTCTCCAATTTGTATTTTGTGCCTGCACAGTTTCTCCCAGTTAGGACGTTGTTCTTCTCAGGCACTCTTGTAAAGGTTAGTTCACTGGGCTACACCTACTGAGGTCTGCTGTTTGAGTTAAAAACATCAGCTGTCTCCTACAAAAGACGTGCCCATACAGTGAAACTGATTGTGAATTAATTTTTAAGGGAAATGTTGCATGTTGCAATGTTGTTGAGCTGCACGGTGCAGTAGTGTTTCACAGCAAGACGGTCACAGGTTTGAATCCGGCTTCGGGCCCTTGCATGTTCTCCCTGTGTTAGTGTGGGTTTTCTGCGGGTTCTCCAGTGTGTGAGTGTGAATGGTTGTCTGTCTCTATGTGCCTGCAATGGACTGACGACCTGTCCAGGGTATACCCCGCCTTCGTGCAACATCAGCTGGGATTGGTTCCAGCCCCCCAGTTAAACTGTATTAATTTTGTAGGAGACAGGGTTGTTAAAAACATAACAGATTCAGGCAGAAATAATTCAATACAGCAGTGACATTTTGAGACAAGCCAGGTGAACCAAGGATAACTCTTGTGTTTATACATTTTTTTGTTCCTGACCTTCAAAGACAACCACGGCCTCTTCACATTCACACACCAATAAAAACAGCCGTCTGTCGGGACAAACAGCAGCGTCAGCGACTCACCTCCTCAAGTCGTTCATCAGCTGGAAAGCCTTTCTCATGTGTGTCTGGTTGAAGGTGTGCATCCCCCCGTTCACCGTGTCCTCCTCTGAATCCGTGTTGCAGTTTGGACGTGGCGAGGCCGGTGTGGCCGCCAGACTGGTGAGACATGAGACGCAGAGTCTGGATGAGTGCAGACAGACGGCCGAGCCGACAGTTAGACGGCCAGGCGGCTTTCTGGTTCATCTCCAGGGTTACAGGCTGGGACACAGTACTAGATAATAATAAAATTTTTAGTTTTTTTTTTATTTTTTTAGTTTTTTGTTGCTGTTGTCAGATTATATTATGACTTTTTTATGACTTTAACATATTATACTATGAAGTTTTTTTAAACATCCTATGCTTTTTTACTATATTATAACATTTATGTATGTATTATGTATGTATTATGTATTGATGTAAATTAATGTATGGCATATAATTCTTTTTAATTGCTTTTTAAAGTATTTTTTGACATTATATTTGTATTTGTTATGACATTCTATAGTATGACATTTTAAAGGCTTTTTTATGGCATACTATATCATTTTGGCATTTTAGACCTTACCTATTGTAAACATGCTGGCTTATATCGGCCAATTCTGGCTCCATTATTTGTAAAGCTAACGCGCTAATTCACTTTCCTGATGTACTAACTGCACTACATAACCATTCAAGCATGCTCCTTTAACTGATGATCCCTGATGAATTCAAAATCATTGTATGACACTATTTCTTGACCCACATCCTTCAGTCATATTCTTAAATCACGGTGGCTTAAAGACACCCTGAAAAACCATGAAAAGACCAAAACCAACAATGTGTTAGTCCGCCTCTCAAGACTTTCTGACCTCCAGAACTGTCTGTAGCTCATTTAAAATCTTCGCACATATATATGGTTTTATTATTTAGAAAAAGGCTGAGTAATTTCCTGAAACAGCTGGTAGCTATAGTTATATAGCAAGCACATGTTGTGACATCAAAAGTGTTGTCTTTTCCTGGTTTTAAGCGGGGTAATTTAAGTGGGATTTTCTGAATTCACCAGACGATGATGATTACTTATCAAAAATGTTATTGTGCAAATATTTTGTGAAAGCACCACTAGTCAACCCCACAATATCGTGACATTATCGAGATATTTGGTCAAAAATATAGCGATATTTGCCCAGCCCTACTACACAGGAGTAATAACACACTTATTATAGGGGCTATTTTCAGCCATATTTTAATGCACATTTGGTGCAGCAGTATGGTTCAAAATAACAGTGTTCATGCTAATAATAAGCAAAAGATGTTGTCCACTGATGTCCACGGCACAGAAGAATAATAGGATTTGGCTACGTGGAAAATATTTAATGACTTGGATATGTGTTTTTCATTGGATTTGTTGACAATAAGAAAAACAGAGTATTGCTAGCCTTATCCTTTAAGCCGTCCTCAGACGGTTGCACAAAGGAAAGAGGGAAAACAACAATATTTCCTGTTAGCCAATGATTCACAAAGCAGAAGGAAACCTGCTGTTTTTTTAATATAAGCCATGTGGAGCCCTAATCAGAGAAAACACTTTTGAAAACAGTTTTAAATTCAGCTTTTAACCAGAGATGACCTGCACTGACCTGGGAGCAGGTGGCAGGAGGAAAACATCACCCAGAACTGTCCTAACGGGATATTTTGCTTGGTTTAACGTGTCACATTGTTACTGATAAATGTAATAATTGTCTGTACAGTACTGTTTGTTATCTGGACACAATTATAATTATTTTGTCCACACCATTCAGTAACAGTTTGACGAAATAATGATGCAGTACCAACAAGTCACAGGACTGTATTAACTTACAATAGCACTTAGTCTGTCAACTAATCTGTGTAGACTCTAGTTTACAGAGAGCTTGTCTCTTTTTATCCAAACATATACAAAGTTAAATAGAAAGTGTTTGTTTTGAGTTTGCTGAGCGTCAAGTTGGATGGTAGGCTAGCCCTTAGCATTGCTAATCATTTAACTTCATTGCTAACAGAAGCTTATGATAGCTTAAATGCCATAACTCGTTGATTAATTCGTACTAGGAGCAAACTTTAGGAGCCAGGCTACATTCATTAAGCAACGACTTGATGACAGTTTAAATGTCGACATGTTAAGTTGGGTTATAGCAATTTAACAGCATCAGCTGGGCAGCCAACGATGCTAGCTAACTAACCGATGCTAACTAGTCAGCACAGCTAGCTTGAGTTCGTGTGCTAGCGGGAAGCTGCCGGGCTGGTCTGTCCTAGATTTATGGCCGGTGGATCATATGGGGTAAAATGTTATCCGACAGCTGTAGAAGCAGCGTGAATCACAGCTTTACAGAATAATCCCTACCGCTGAGCCAACTCACCCCAGCGACACACCGTCCATCCTCCCGGAGTCAGATACAACAGCAGGCATGAGCGCTGAGCAGCCACACTCAAAGATCGTCTATTACCAGAGTGATGATCCACTCCGTGAACACATGTGGTTAGTATTCTGGTATGACTGACTGTGCACAAAAAACAACCAAAGAATTTAATTTGTGTTTTAATATATTACTATTTTGATAATTATCTTGAATGTTATACAATCTACAACAATATGTTTAAAATTTACAATAAAAAAGCATATAAATTGTAATATAAAAAGAAAAAATATTAAATCCCTGAACAAAAGGGACACTTTTATATTTTTATTCCCTGTGACCATGGAAAAATTGGATATATATTTTCCTAAAATTATAAGATTTTCCTTTTAGCATCAGCATGATTTTCTCTAGTTTTGAATAAATAAAATTGAAAAAAGTCCTGAACTCCTAAAGCCCAAGCTGAACAAATGCCTTAAGTGTTTTTGTCCTCTCAAAAGTCCAAAACCCAAAATATTTACAATAATTTAACACAGAAAATCCTCACAACATATCCAACTATTCCACATTTATTCATTTACGGCATTTATACTGTTTACAACTTACAGAAACACTTGATTTTATATAGATAAAGATATAGATTTATAATTTATCATAAATAATAAAAAATAATGATCTTGATATGTTTCAAGTTACACAAGCTACAATATATTTAAAATGTACAATAATAGGAATATAGGACCTGTGATATAAAATCAAGAAATATTTGTACAGCTCTTTCACAAGATCTTGAATTACTGCACATAATGGACACTTTTAGACTTTTTTTTTAATCTCAGTGACCATGGAAAAATTGTATATATATTTTCCTAAAATTAGAGGATTTTCCTTTTAGCGTGAACTTCACTCCCTCTAGTTTATCCCATTTTAAAATATGGCTGCAACTAATGATCAATTTAATGAGCAATTAATTGGCTGATTATTTTACAGATTCACATATTAATCCATCAATTGAAAAAAAAAGTGTATTTATTAATCTTTTTTTAAATAATTATCTACATGAAAAAAAATCATACACATGGAATTAATATGGTGTACAAGCTCATTCCTAAAGTCCTACACATGAGGGACAATTTTAGTCCTTTTATTTTATTTTATTTTAATTCCAGTGACCGTGGAAAAACAGGATATACTATATGGGGGCCATATTTTCCTAAAATCAGAGGATTTTTCTTTAATTGTGAGCTTGATTTTCTCTAGTTTTACAGTTTTTCTCATTCGCTCGCTTGAATGAGATTTTTTTTCAAAACACTGACTTCAAATCTCTGAACAATTAGTTTGTAGCTCACAACAGATTCAATTTTATCATTAATTCAAACAAATTGTGCGTATTTTGGCACATGTCTACAAAGAGTAAGTACAATAGACAACAGTTTTCACAATAACCACTTGCATACGTCTCGCTGATCAAAACTGATGCATTGACTCTCAGTGAAACTGAAACTCCTTATATAGTCCATAAATAACTCTGATGTGGTGTTACTTACTGTGAGGAGGCACAATTGTTTTTTTTACTTAACTACAACAGGTTGCAGGGTTTCTTATATTTGCCACAGAAATCATTTGTGTCACATTTTCTGCTCACTGTATGTCTTTATATGAAAACTCAAAGGTGCATTTTCTGTTAAACAGTTTTTCTTGATCACTTTGACTCATTTTTCATCACAACTCTATTGCATGTCTGCAGACGGCAGCAACTCACCCAAAACACTTCAAAATGTTGTTGTGTCATTAAACTGACCAATGGCACCAGAATGAGAAGCTGTTTTGTCACAGTGTGAGCCGTACTAGTCAGAATGATTGGGTACTTATTAGTGATGGCAGTCAACCCTGGAAATGTGTCTTATATACAAGTTTTATTCTACTTTTTGTTTACACTGACTACTTACAAATGCTACTAACTCATGCCAAAAAAATAACTAATTGTGCCTCTCCACCATAGTCATAGATATTTATAGAATATAGGTACATGTCTGACTTGATGATCGAATGGATCATTTTGCATGCAATGGCTCAAACAATTGAATAATTTTTATGAGTTGTGAAGAGGACAACAATTTCACTGAGAATCAACTTTTTGATGTGGTTATTATGCAAGCTGTAGATATTTGTGGGAATGCCTATGCAGCAGCTCACAAACACTTGGACAACAGAAAGAGTCTTGTTTTTTTTAACCCAGAAACAGGATCAGAGTGAGAGCTCACCCTTTATTCCTACTCTCTCTGCTACATCATGTAGGTGAACTCCTAACAGATTTATAAAAATAAATTTGCTCCAAAACATCCCAAATAATTTGATTCATGAGCTGCAGCACCAACATGAACCTATCAGATGAGATCCGTCCAGATGACACACACAGGGAGTCTGAAAGGAGATATGAATCACGTGAAGCAAAGTTTTCTTAAATTTTTGACACTGAAAAACTGATATTTTTTCACCTTAAGCGAAACCAGTTAATGCAACTGAATATTTAAGATTAAAAGCAATAAATCACTAAATAAATAAGGAAAAAATGTAATTGGTCTACAAATACACAATAAAATCTGTATATTTCACACTGCATCCATGTGGCCTACAATAATTGGATTTCCATAGTGTTTAGTATTTGCTTATTTGCTCATCGCATTGAAGGTTGCCATATAATTTATTCTCTAAAATCCTGCTATCAGAGGACAAAATCAACTAAAAACTAGTTCTGTTGATGAACACAAGGCTTCTTCTATCAAGTTAGGCCTTGCATTCATGATGCCAAAAAGTTTTTTGGTAATTCACTCATTCAGTGCTACCTGGTTTGGTCTTGCTTTTATTAAATAAAAAAATATATATATTGCTTTAAATAGTGCCATGTGTGATTCCCATCCTGAAATTATTGTCCATCTGTTCATGTATTTACATATGTCAGCTTATCTTGGAAAATATGTCTTTGAACTTCTGCTGAAAAATGGGTTTTGTTTATGGTTCAACACAACATAAGACTATTTTCTAATCACTCATTATCACAAAATTTTATATTCATAGATGTAAACATATGAGTTCTGGAAATGTACACATCCGTAAACGGTGTCAAGATATTTAGAGGTTAATCTGGGAAAATATTAACTGTAACTTTGAACGTCTACTGGAAAATGTGATCAATCAATACATACCTATCATAAATATGAATTTGTGAGTGTTAATGTTTAAGAAAGAAATGAACTATATAAGACAACTTCAGCAAAACACAAAAAGGTGAGTATAACAGTGAGCTGGTGCTCCCATTTTATTTTTTTTTACTTACGTTACTATTTATACTAAATGTTTGCTTTGTTTTAATTTTGTTTTTATGTATCTATTAATTTCTTCTATATGTTCAGATTTAAAATAAAGTCTTTGCCAGTATAAAATGGCCGATGAAGTGAAAAAACATGAGTTAATGGGCAACACTCCCTCCTGGTGGAGGCTGTGTGAACTCAATTCATTAGGTTACAAAATCTGAATATCAAACCCTCCAACTAGCAGAGATTTTAACCTAAAACCACGATTTGAATCAAGACTGCGAGATTAGATAGATTTTTCAAAACATTAAAAACTTTAATAAAAGCATAATCAAACATAAGGGTGAACTGAACACGTGGATTTCAAAACAGTTTTAATCTAAACAAAAGCCTGTAATGGGACGGGTGGGAAAAATAAAACAAATTTACAGATAACAAAAACAAGCCGTGACATTTCTCGTAGGAAAGAAACAAAAAAAAAAAAAATCACGAAAGTGTTTTAAGATCAAGAAACCCAAGCAACCGAGTCCCATGCTGTCCCGACACTGCCACCAACATTACCTAAAACCCTGAGTTCATGATGCAAAAAATAACAGACACATCTGGCTGGTTTGCAAGACAAACAAACTCAATTTTTGAGTTGAGAAGCAGTGACTGACATTGGCTTTACAAATGGTTCAAAGCAAGTCTTCCTTCCCCCCCAAAAAACATAACAAAATTCCCATTTCTTAGTAGTAAAGTCCATAATGTGTGGAATAAGAGGACAGATGGGGGTCCGGGTGGGGGGAGCCAGGATCCAGAGGACAGTCATTCATTCCGCGTGGGTGATGGGCACTGCTCCCTTAACTGCAACAAAGACCCCTCACCCGGACATGTGTAATGTGTGTATGTAAATTCAAGTTCGCTGTAATCAGGTTTGACCCCCATGAACACAAAACTTGACTTAATAGCCACTGCTGAATCCGCCGCCGCCTCCCCGGCCGTAGCCACCTCCGCCGCCGCCTCTGTTGTACGGAGCTCCGCTCCTGTAAGAGGAATAGTTGCCCCCCTTCACTGCACCATAACTAGAGTGCTGCTGTCCGTAGCCATCCCCAAAGTCACCATTACTGTACCCACCCCCCATCTGGTTGTCGTATCCTCCCTCGTCGTATCCCCCGTATCCTCCACCGCCACCACCGTTGTAGCCGCCGCCGTAGCCGCCTCCATAACCGCCGCCTCCGTAGCCACCGCCTCCATAGCCGCCACCGCCGCCGCTTCCGTAGCCGCCACCGCCTCCATAGCCGCCGCCACCTCGTCCGCCGCCATAGCCCGGCATCCTTCCTCCTCGACCTCTCCCGCGGCCACCGGAGGACATCTCCTGCTTGGTCAGAGCCTTCTTCACCTCCACCTTGTTCCCGCTGATGGTGTGGTACTTGGTCAGCACCGCTTTGGTGGCGGAATCGGTGTCCTCGAAGAAGACAAAGCCGAAGCCTCTCTTCCTGCCGGTCTGCTTGTCGGAGATGATCTCGGCCTTCTCCACCACGCCGAACTGGGAGAAGTACTCGGTTAGGTTGTCCGCCTCGATGTGGTCTTTCACGCCGCCGACGAAAATTTTCTTCACGTTGGCGAGGATGTCTGGGTTGTGAGCATCTTCTCGTGATATGGCCCTCTTCAACTCCACGTCGCGGCCTTCGACGACATGTGGGTTTGCCGCCATTGCTGCGTCGGCCTCCTGCGGCGTCGAGTAGGTGATAAAACCGAAACAGCGGGACCGGCCGATCTGCTGGTTCATGACCACAACGCAGTCGCTGATCGTGCCGAACTGTTCGAAATGCTTGCGGACGCCATCTTCCGTGGTCTCCACGTCAAGTCCTCCGACGAAAAGCTTACAGTATTTCGTCGACATGATTGAACTTCTTCTGAGGATGGTATGCCGACACCGTCCGTCTTCTTCTTCAATGAGCGGCGTAAGGGCGGGCCGTTTGACTCACTCGCCTTCGTAAGACGTATCTGTCGCTGATTGGTCATCTTGAAAAAATCACCACTCTCATTGGCTCGCAAGCGAATCACGTTGCTGGTGCCTTCAGGCGGTGTCGGAAATCTTAGATTCAAGTGCTAAAAGAAAGGGACTCGTGGATTTCAATCATTTAAACCTTTGAGATCGTTCGTTTTGTTCTAATAGATTACAAAGCACATTATTAATACATATTTGTATTAAGAATACAATGCATAAAGATACATTAATAATGTATAACCACCGAGCACAGCATTGATGAAGCCTAT
The DNA here is from genome assembly GCA_947000775.1 of Pterois miles. Classification (NCBI taxonomy): domain Eukaryota; kingdom Metazoa; phylum Chordata; class Actinopteri; order Perciformes; family Scorpaenidae; genus Pterois; species Pterois miles. The sequence goes on from CAMQGK010000193.1 coordinate 11,140,455, forward strand.
TTAAATATAACAGCCATCACGCTTTAATAATGGTAAAGATCCCATGCCCTTTAAATATACCAGAAACCGCCATTTTACATTTACCACATAACGAAAATGGAAATAATTTTACAATCGAAAGTAACCATTATTTAACTTAATAATGCAATATAAAGGATATCCAAGCAGAATTACTAAATTTTATGGGCTGGTGTGTCGCCTAGAAAGTAGCACAATGTACCTGATTGAGGCCTTGTTTTAAATGTGTATTATTATTTCATGTAAATGCCTTAATTTTTGCCTAACTAAAAAGATGTCCCACAGTGCTGAAGTGTTAACATAATGTCCTCAAGCTGTTCATTTATTTATTGCTGCAGGACAGAGATAAGTGGTTGCACGGGTCTCGAACCCAGAGCAAAAATACAGCCTGAAAGCAAGAACAAACTGGGCTAAAACCACACGGCACTTTGGGTTTTTGTGATTTTTGCTGTTTTGATTGCAAAATGTACATGCTTCATACTACTGTAAGTGTTTAACACGTGCTACTCTGAGGTTGTGGACATTGTGAATTTCCCCACTGTGGGACTAATAAAGGAATATCTTATCTTATTGCTGATCTGTGGTTTTCAAATTGTGAAATGCAGTTAAATTATTAAATTATCGTGGCTTTGAGAAGTCACATCAAGTCAATCTTATTCATGTAGTCTAACATCACAAATCAGCCTCATGGGGCTTTATAATTCGTACAGCATACAACATCCTCTGTCCTTAAACTCTTGTTTTGGATGATCCAAAACTCCCTTAAACCCCCTATAATGTTCAGTGCTTCAACTTCCTTTTGCTTGACCTATTAATTATTTCAGATAGGAGAGCTGGTCACACTGGTCTTAGCAAAACTATATATGGAAACATCAACACAAACATGATTTTTTTATAACTAGTGCTGACCCACTTCAGCCCCCAAGGGCATTAGTTTAGGGTTACTTAAAGTGAGTCTTTTCAATTGAAATTTGTCTCAGATCGCTTCCCCCAGGCTGCAGGAAAAAGACTATTCACGGTGCTTCTCCAACCTAGTACAAGACAATCTAGAGGACATTAATGCATGTGGCAACACGCCCATGTTTTGAGACAGGACTAGCTGTAATAGCTCGGTTGTGATCAGGAAAGCTGCAGTATCATTCAAACTTAACAAGTACCCTGGAGTTTCAGACTTTGGTAAGCTATGGAGCAGGGTGTGGATATGTATGCAGGTGATACCCATTCCTGCCAGTGATTTTCACACTATTCCACTGACCTACAGGTGAGACAACAAAGGCAGGACTGGAAGCACAGATATAAACAATTAAGGATTTAAAATACTTGAAAAAATTGGCTTTGAAATGCATGTCAACGCATTTTGTTAGACGTCAAGAGTACACACAATGGCTTCAGGTGACTGACAATAAATGTAAACTTGTGTTTACTGTCCATGAATACTCCATAGGACTCCTTTACAACTGTGAAAATACTTGATCGATTAATAACTGAGGTGCAAAAAATAGGTACTACGCATTCCATTAGCATACTACCACACTATTTAGTATGCCAGAAAGAGATTTAGGTTACATTCCAAACCACATACTTTTTCTTTTTACTGTTAGTACATACTACAACTGCCCTTACAAAGTATGCACTGTGGCATGCAGTATGCATTACTTCATCATAACATTGCACCTTTTGACTATGACCCTCTTGCTCATGTGGTGCCTTCAAATGAAACTTGTGAGCTTGTGTATAACAACATGGGAAGTTATTAAGACTACCGCTGCTAAGCAAAGACAATATTAACGTTACTGTTGGCATCTCGAAGCCAGAGGCTAACAAACTAGCACCAGGTATCATAATGCAGTAAATGTTAAGGCATGACAGAGAAAAAAGATCAATATTTTCCCAAGAAATATTATCAAATAACCAAGAATTATAATACATGACTAAAATTACAATATATTAACTAACGTACCAAAAAATTACCCTAACAGAACAGCCAGAAAAGCATGTTGGCTTACATACTGAAAAACACCACCAGCTGTTGTAGGACATCCTGGTCATACAGCATTTGACATACTAAGTATTGGGACATACTAAATCCTTTTCTGGCATACCAAATAATATGGTTGTATAGGTATTGGAGGGCAGAGATAGTATTTCCCAATACTACATCAAAAAAATACCAGGATATCCTATTACATCCGGTCACATCTTAAAAGTATGTAGGCCAGCGTGCTTATCTGGCTGTTCTGACCCACAATCCTCTGCACAGCGGCTGTATGAACAAGAGGGTCAAAGTACAATGTTATGACAAAGTAGTATATCCTAAATGAATGCATACTTTTTGCAACAGTATGTACTAAAAGTACTAAGCAAAGGTGCACAATTTAGGCAGTAAATAGGAGACATATCACACAAGTATCTTTATAAATCTTTTGGTGTCACTCGAAATGCAAAAACTATGGCATTACCACAGGCCAGCCAATTTTATACCAGCACCAAAAATTTAAAAGTATCGCATTGGACATGTGTTATAGTACCCCCCAGACCTGAAAATGTACTCTGATCAGAAGATTTCATGTAAACCTGGTTGAATGAAACATGATATCCACCAACTTTAGATCTTTGGCCTCAAAACCTCTGCAATCCTCATCTGTCCAACAAGAATGAATCAGTTCACAACCTTATTTTGACCCCCTCATGACAGGTATGACTGGGAGAGACCTCAGTGTAAATAAGTAACATAACAAGTATCTTGGTGTATAAAAATATATAATTTATTGTAGATTTCATAAAAAGCACGGCCAACATAACAGATGTTTCCTTTCCAGAAATCGGCAAGCATCATTATCCTATAAAAGGTAAGAGAACAAAATGAAAATTTACACTCCAATCGCCACGTCAAGCATCACTTCAACACAGTATCACATAACTTATGTGTCACACTAGGCCTCCTGAATCATCACAGGACATCAGACAGGCTCTTTTCTCCAATTTTAGAAATGCTATGTTTTGTATTGAGGTCCAGCTTGTTTTATACTTCCTTCCAGCTAAGACAAAGTCTGTTTCATTTTCAAAACATCTCTAGTTGCGGCATTATGTTCTTACAATGAGGGCACCACAGCAAAATCAAGGGTACAAGTCAAGGTTGTTCTGTATTGTTTGTTCATCAAGAGTTTAATGTTGAGCTCTCGTAAATTTCCCCACTGTGGGACTAATAAAGGAATATCTTATCTTATGGTTACTTCAGCTTGTTTGTAAGCCTTTAAACACATCCTTATCCTGTGAGCATCATCTTTTGCATCCTTTACTTCTAATTCATCCTTTATTTATCAACAAAATTAAAAACCCATAAACCTTACCAATGACAAAAGAGTTTCTTTTAGGTAGTAATCAACATTTTGGCCAAAAGACTAAGACCTAAAAATAAATCATAATCAATGCCAGAATATTGGGCTAACTTTGTCCTATGAATTTTAAACCAGAAAAAAACAATGCAACCCTTTCCTAAATGGTGGTGAATCTATTTATTTACACCTCCACAGACTGTTTAGTGCAAGTTTTGGGTGCATTAAAAGACTAGTTTTTAAGATTAAATTCATTTCACCTCAACTTCTCACCAATGATCAATCTTTTTGGGGGCGGCAGTAGCTCAGTCTGTAGGGAGTTGGCTTGGGAACCGGAGGGTCACCGGTTCAAGACATGGACCAAGAACTGAGTGTGAACTGGTAGCTGGAGAGATGCCAGTTTACTTCTTGGGCACTGCCGAGGTGCCCCTGAGCAAGGCACCAAACCCCCCCAACTGCTTGGGGCACTTGTCAGGAGCAGCCCCCTCACTCTGACATCTCTCCAATTGTTGCATGTATATGGACCTGTTTGTGCATGTGTGTATAAGTTAACAGAGTGAAAAAATTGAATTTCCCCTAGCGGGACTAATAAAGGAATATCTTCTTCTTTTTATTTTTTCAAAATTGTAATTCAGTACAATTTATTTCATTTATACACAATAAACCTGCGCTGTAGTTATATTGTTTTATTTTGTGCTAATAAATAAAATGAAACCTACCAACTTACATGTATTTTGCAGTACCTACTGTTGTCTTCAAATGCTTAAGTGCATTATAAAGGGAAATGCATCATCCTCTAAAAACAGATCCGCACAGCAACTCCATTAATGTAATAAATCAGACCTTGCTGCACAGTAACTGCAACCTCAAGAGGTTTGTTGAGGTCGACGTGTTGTGTCTTGCACATCAAGGCCTCTACTTCCTGATTAAGTAAATGTGAGATACACGTGGCGCTGGGTATGCATGCGACTATCCGCCATTGTTCCTTGAAAAACGCCTACAGACAAGTCAACGTCACATCGCCACACGGCTACGCTAAGCCTCCGAACTTGTTCTACTGGATTTTTGGGCCACAGGCACATTTCATTAACATGTACCACAAGAGGAGGCGAGAACGTACCTGGAAGTCATACTCTTATGTATATAAGCCCAAGTATATTCTAGGGATGCACCAATCAAATCCCAGTATCAATCTGATAGGAGAGTTTAATGAATTAGCCTTATGCCTCACTGTGTGGAAGTGAATGGGATCATACTGTAATGTTTAAGGACACATCTGGCTCCACTTAAACATTTGGCTTTTCTAAGTCAATATTTTCTAACAAAAAGACAACTAAATTTTGTGAATTCTTTATTAAAATAAGAAATTGGACAATGACTTGGTAAAAAAAAAAATCTTCAAAAATAACAGAAATTTTAATTCAAGTGTAAACCTTTTTAATGCAGCAACAAGTTGAGGAATTAAAATTGCAGTGTAAAATTTATGATAAACAAAACTGAATTAAATAGATCAACCCACTGTCACAGACAGGGTCAGTATCAGCTTGATATCTGGGATGGTGCATCCCTACTATATCCACCGGAACTTATTTCAGGTATTCCTAATTTGAAAAACGCGGCAAAGCTCACACTGACTTTTACGGAGTTTATAATAACTTTTAAAAAACTCTTAACTTATTAAAACACAAGACAAACATTCTAATCAAGCGTTTATTTTATCTTGAAAACCACAGTGCCCAGAAGTGCAAGCTGTTTCGCCCACACTTGAGTAAGTGGCCTTACAAAAAAATTTCAAGGGCAAAGCAAATTACAGATGGGGAAGAAAAATCTTATTTTTAATTGTTTATTAATTGTTTGATACTTGGCCTGTAAAAGTCCTTCAAAACAAGAAGCAAACAATCACTTCAAAATACCATGTTGCAAATGTTTAATGGTCAGTGCTGGTCATTGGGAAATAATGATCGCACTGGGGCACTGTGTTTTCAAAATTCTCCCTTTAAAACCCACTAAATAATAGAAAAAATAGAATAAAACCCATATAAACTCTTAAAATTAGACCACACTGGGGAATCCTTTGTGAAAAGTGACTTCACCTGAGGGGGAGAAGGCACAACCACTCTCCGGTCCCCCAGTCGGCGTGGAGACACACACCCCAATCGTTGTCGGGGTGATGTCCTCGTGCCCAGGTTACCGTAGCAACCTGGAGGAGATGGGAGAGAAACAGAGTGAGAAACTGGACATAGCACAGTATTCTGGAAGAGACACCAATTTACTCGTTCCAATATTTAATTTAATGGTGGAACAAAATTTGGGTCCCCTTCCACCCACTTAAAGTTAAGACCAAATCAAGTAACCCCCCCTTTTTTGTTTTCATATTTTAAGATTAGCTATGTTAGACGCATAGAGCTATGATTAAAGATTAAATAATGGCACACTTCTGCACCATCTCAAAGATATTCCATACATAGTTGACCAACACAGAGTGAAGACAGGTTGATTTTACATACCTAGTTTGCTGGATGTGGATATCCTAAAGAGATATTTCAGACTCCTATCACAATCGACCCCAGGTAATCAACAGGGTCCTGATGTAGCCTACAAACAAACTGCTACGGCTATTATGGCTGGGATAGCATACTGGAATACGTGTAAGAACACCTAATAGGAAGTAGGAATAATCAAAAGATAAATATCAGAGCCCTCATGCCCACATATTGTATTCAAATATGTAAAAAAGGAAAACAAGTCATTAGCAACCACATAATTTTAAAACAAGGTCAAACCCTACAAAGCCTACATGCATTGGCTGTGGGTAGACTACAATGATTCTGTAACCATTTCACCCACCTGAGGGAATAAAAGATGCCATGTAACTAAAGATCAAGATGATAAAACCTGTGGATGAACTTGAGGAAGCCTGGTTAAATAAGTAAAATAACTAAGCTAAGTGGTATAACGTTTTATTTAAAATGAACATACATAAGCATACCAAAATGTTTTAACAGTAGGTTGTGTTCTCCAGACATGAAAGTATACAATATACATTAGATATTGCTACAGGTAATGAAAAAATAAACAGTATAATACGGAAACTATTACTATGCGTGAGGAGAGTACAACATGGGGGGAGGAAAAAGGAAACTGGATCCTGCAGTATCCCGCCTTTGCTCAGTGACTAAATCATACAAGTATGACAAGCTATGAAAACCACAAAACATGCTTTCTCATCCTCATACATTGAAATCACACTAAGTTTACTCCAGAAAACAAAATCTAATTGCTTTAAAATGCAAAGATTAGGATAATCAGCAACAATCCTACATCGAAATTTGCAAAAACAACGAGTGAACGCAAATAAAAAATAAACTCTAATCGACAACTACACGCGTTGGTGTGGGTACATAAAAAAGGGGATCACTGTTATTCTTCATTTTTAACGTGTCCTAGTTGAACGGCAACAGCTGCTCGTTATTATCAGGTTTTCTGGGAAGTGACCTTCCTACCTGTTTGGGCTTTTGAGGTCTGGTGATTATGGGGGGGGTCTGTGTCCGTATCTCTGCCATTGTTGGATTTCACGGCAGAAGCCCCGTTTTTGAAATTGATTTTGTCGTCCAAATCCTGGCTGGAGGGCAGGGGGATGGGGGAAGCTGATTTGCGCAGACTCATCTAGTAGCCGCCGCCATAGCCGCCCCCCCTCGGGTAGCCGCCGCCGCCGCCTCTGTTGTAGGGAGCCGCGCTCCGCTGACCGCCGAAGGGTGGCCCTTTCATGGGGCCGTAACCAGAAGAATGCTGGCCGTAGCTGCCGAAGTCGTTGTAGCCGTTTCCACCGCCATAGCTTCCCTGGTCTCCGTAACCACCGCCGCCATATGGTCCGCCGTAGCCTCCGTAGCCGCCGCCGCCACCACCACCATTGTAGCCTCCGCCATTTCCGTAGTTGTAGTTTCCGCCGTAGTCCCTGCTGCCGTAGCCATTTTGATTTCCCCTACTAAAGCCTCTACCAGGCCTGCCTCTCGGTGCCATGCCGCTTCTGTTGGCCGCTTGCATCTCCTGCTTGGTCAGGGCTTTCTTGACCTCAACTTTGTGTCCATTGACGGTGTGAAACTTCACCACAACCGCTTTGTCGGCTGCATCGTGGTCGGTGAAGTACACAAAGCCGAAGCCCCTCTTCTTTCCGGTCTCCTTCTCGGAGATGACTTCGGCCTTCTCGATCTGGCCGTACTGAGAGAAATACTCGCTCAGATGTTCCTCTTCGATGTCGTCTTTCAGGCCGCCGACGAAGATTTTCTTCACCTTTGCGAGGGCCTCGGGTTTGTTGGCGTCTTCTCTCGCCACGGCTCGCTTCACCTCGACCGGGTTGCCGTCGACGTTGTGAGGCCTAGCCGCCATTGCTGCGTCGGCCTCCTCCGGCGAGGAGTAGGTCACAAAGCCGAAGCAGCGGGACCGCTGGAGCTGCTTGTTCACGACGACCACGCAGTCGGTGAGCGAGCCGTACTGCTCGAAATGCTTGCGCAGACCATCGTCGTCGGTGTCCACGTTTAGACCACCAACGAAAAGTTTGCAAAGCTGGTCAGACATTGTTGAATAATGACAGGCGGGTTATTACTCAACGGTGCGCTGATCTCAAAATGGTGGACGACAGATGAACGCAGCAGTATTTATAACGGACGCTTGTGACGTCAGACTATCTTAAGTTACACCTCTTCCGGTCTCCTGCTCTTTCTTTGTGGGACAAAAGGCAGCTGCTGTCCTGCTGAAACCACGATTAAAACCTATAAAACGACCTCATTAAGGTTAATACAAACCTAAAAGTTCATTCTGACATACTAAGGACAACAATCAAATCAAAACGTTTTAGTATCATAATGCGCAGTGTCGTTGCAGGACGGTTTCTGCGTCACATGGTATCAAAACGTATTGATCAAATGCTGTCATTACCATATTTATTAATCCTAAAAAATGAAAGATAAAGGTACATTTAGGAAAATCATTGTCTTTCTTATTACATGTTATTTTTGGCTCTCAAAGTGCTCGGTTAACAAAATTCTCATGTTTCAAACCAAAAACACATTCTTAGCCAAAAATGAAATGACCTTGTGTGAATTAAGAGTAATAGCTGAGCCAGTTCCTTTACATGAGCTCCTCTAAAAAAAATATACTTTATCATAGCAGCTTGGTTAGAGCAAGAAGTTGAGAATCCTACAGACTATTAGTGGACTGGGTTAACATGTCTAAGTATAAGTAGATGTTTACAGCAGGGAGTGAAAAATCAACATAAAAAATGCCAATTTAAACATTTTGAAATGAGCTAAAATCATTGATTGCATAGTCAATCAACAGGTGATTAACTACGGTGCTTTACTTTATCAACTAATGATCTGTCAGTGTTTCTCAAAGCAGACCATTTGCTGCAATAGAGCAAGCATATCATGTCCCTTAGTCAAACCCAAATTTGCCTTGGGCAACAGAAACTCTGATATGATTGTGACACACAGCAATCAGTTAATTGTTTTTTTAAGTTGAAGCACTTACTGAAAGTCAATTGTAACATTTGGATTGATTAGGACTATGTCAGTCTTGCTACTGTTTATTTTCAAAAAGCTGTTAAGATCAATTACTTGAAATATTGGCTATAAATCCTGTCAAGTTGAATCTGCAGTGCTGTGCCTCCCTTCCTGATTTCTTGATCCGGATCATCTCTTGTTGGTGTGATCCGAAACACGCCAGCAAGTCCACCTCTTAATGGCTTAAAAAAAACAAAATCAAGGTTTTGGAGTGGCCTAGTCAAAGTCCAGACTTAAATCTGCCAACAGTGGCACAATTACCTTTTCACATAGGGCCAGGTAGGTTTGGATAGCTTTTTTCTCTTAATAAATGAAATCATCATTTAAAAACTGCATTTTGTATTTACTCAGGTTATCATATGAATGTAAAGTTTATTTCATTTTACCTTATGATTCAAACTGAAATGTGTTTCTGTTTATCACTATCAAACAGGTCTCAAGTATTTACGTTGAAAAGTTTTAGAACAAATAGTTCAAGTGGTATCAATAAAGTACAAGGTTGTAAGTAGTACAATTAAAAGTGAAATTTGAACATTTTCTCACCTATAAGGGGTCCCTGAACCCAAAACTTGGAGAACCCCTGGTTTAGGTAAGAAACATTAACTGTTTTAAGCTTCTCAAATTAGAGGATTTGCAGCTTTTCTCTGTTTAGTATCACTGTAATTTGAATATTTTAAGGTTTTGGAGCTGGTTCTGGGGCTCTGGGAACTTGTAATGGGTGTATTTCAGCATTTTACTGAATATTTGATTCAGGTAGAACTGGTGAATTAATTTCAACATGGTTTTGTGTTTACGTGACTAATGGGGACAATTTTTTAAGTTATAGTATAGAGCTGGGGCGTCAAGCTCATTTTATTTCATGAGCCACATACAGCCCAATTAGATCTGAAGTGGGCTGTAAGAGTAAAACCATTGCATAATAACAGCACCTCCAAATTTGTCCCTTTCTTTTCGTGTAAGGAAGTACAAGTATATTTTAATAGATATTTTAATACATTCACAATGTTCACCATGATGTCCATGTCCAGGTCCATTAAAAAACAGCAGATGGACAGCCTGTCTCCCTGAATGCTTGGCTATGACTAAAAACAAACAGCTGTATCCTCAAATCTGCCAAATCATTTATCTTCTCTATACTCAGTTGTCATTGCAACTTCTTTGATTTTTCGTCATAAAGAGCCTAAGTGACCCTCGGGCCATATGAGAGTGACCCTCGGGCCGCATGTTTGACACCCCTGCTGTAGACAGCAATCAACCCCTGGTTAAGGTAAATAACATTAACTGGTTCCAGCTTCTCAAATTTGAGGATCTGCAGCATTTCTCTGTTTTGTATCACTGTAATTTTAATATTTGGGTTTTTTCAGACGATTTGGGTGTGAATAAATGTTAAGATGTTACATTGGGCATGTTACATGAAACTTGTAATGCTCATTTTTTACCATCTTCTGGCATTTTATAGACTGGACAATTAATCTTTGAACTGACTCAATTTAAAATAATGTTAGTTGCTTGCAGCCTCCCAAACACAAATTTTCATGTAAGAGTGCGAACACACACAAAATCAAGGTTCAGTTTTAAAGATTGCAGCTTTTGGAAAGAGCAATGAAAAACCACAAAGTCAATTGTTTGGCCAAATCTTGTCACATTTGCCTAGTTCTTTTAGCTGTATTTAATTGATCAACACCACAGCATATTACCATCTGTATGCAAGCCTTTCACTGCCAGACCGAAAAACACCCACACAGAACGATGACCTTTTCAGACCATGGAGATGTAGTTTCAGGTGAAAGACACAACACTTGGTTTCATTTCCATGCAAACAGAACCGCAGCGAGTCGTTAATCTGGTCACACCCATCGGAGCTTATGGTAATGCCCATGTTCACAGCAGATGCCGCAAATAATGAAGCACTGAAATCAAACTTCACTGAAATCTTTATGAGGCATATTGCTCATGAAACAATCCCCTTCATCTATTCTACCAACACAAATACACAGGACAGTCTGTGTCTTTACAGATACAGTTCCAGATCGACACAAAATGAGGCAACTTTTGGTTTGTCAATAAACAACAGATGGAAGAAATGATTGACCACAAAACTAATCATGTTTAACATAAAACTGCATTTTTAGGTTGCTTTGTGTGGGTGTTTGGGGTTGAATTTTCAAAAAGTAAGGGCCAGTTGTGCATTAATAGTCACACTCCCAGTCCATCATCATCTACAGCAGCTTTTCAGATGACCAAAAGTTTTCCCTTCAGTTTGCAAAAAGTCAGATCAACAGCCTAGTGAAGGTTTGATCCTGCCTCTTAATGCATTTCTGTAATAAATGCATGTGTGTGCATGTTGTGCTGAAGCAGTTGGTGTACATACTGTATATGCTACGTAAACCCTGTAGTGTTACAGCTTCAACATACGCAGAGCACAAGACTAAAAAAAATTATCAGCACAGGCTCTTTATTTTCTTGTTCATTGTTGGAAAAATAGTTATGAAATTAAAACTATTTGGGGCAATGCTGAATAAACTAAAAGCACCCAGGGCTTCGTCTTTGAACAGAACACTGGATTTCTTGTAGCTGAAGAAAAAGCGGTTGAAGAGAAGTAAAATCTCACACAAAAAAAGGAAGACAATTTGTTCAATTTAAAGAAAAAAATCCAAGTTGTTTTTCCTGTTTGAATATTGTGTGAATTTCATTATGTAAATGCATCATAATTAATGTCACCATCAGATTCTTCAGAAATGAGAAATTTTACTGAACAACCAGTTAACTTGAGGAAACTGCGGGCGATATCAGGTTTACAACACCCAAGAAAAGACTTGTTCAGTTCACACAGCAATCTCGGTAGAAGGTTAATCTTCATTGTCGTTACTTGTCCCCCAAAACCCCCCTGAATTTAAAGGTGAGCATGATCAATTCCTATCTAATATTTACATTTGAAAAGAAGCCTACTGCGTCCAGAATCAGGCTCCGGTTTCACAGCTGGGGAGAGGGGGGATGAAATGCAAAAGGTTAGGCAGTTTAAAGGAGGTATTTGACATATAGTCCCCTCCAAGCAACCCACCAAAAAACAAGGCTAGAAGACAAAGGATGTCAACAGCATGCATCACAGGATGAGATGCTACAACATGACCAGGAGGCCAGCCATGTTTGTTTTGGAAAAAAAGCACAAATCTCGTATTAATCAGGTTAATGGAGCGAGTTAACACAGTCCTGACAGGTTATTTTAGTAATAAAGGAACACCACTAGTGAAAAATCAAAGTAACCTCAACAAGTTTTTATTTGTTGTAATAAAATCAAATAACTACCTAGTAGTTTTCACCCCCCCAGTCCTTTCTGTAGTTTCTAAACTTCAGAGCGAGGGAAGATAATGACAATGTTGATAGTCCCTGTGCTTGAATGGATCAGATCAATCAACTTCTTGTTCTCTAGCCACATCTAAAACAGAGTCTGAAAGGATCCCAGTTTCTGTGTGATAAAATGGGAGTGGAAGGGAACTTGAGCTGATCATGTATTGGGAAAAATGCCTGGTGTGTCTGTAGGGGGGAGGGCACTGGATCACAGCTCCACAGGTGGCTCTCTGAGTAGGCCGGGTCACAGGTGATGAACGACGGGCCGTATTCAATCATACTCAGACAGGTAGTCGGAGCGATCACATGATGTAGACCTTCTCAGCCTGAGAGAAGTTGAAGACTTCTTTGGTTCTGGGACACACCACTTTGTCATCTTGGCGGATGGACAGAAGGGACTAGAAGAGAAAACACACAGATTAATAAATTAGAAAGAAAAACAAACATTTATACGACTTTTTCTTGTTTCCATACTGAGCTTGTGTCCCCAGCTTTAAAGGGAGAGTGTTTTGAAGTGGGGTTTTATGAAGCACTTATCCATAGTCGTTTTGATGGCCGACATGCCCCCAGTGTAGAGAAACAGAAAGGAGTTACTGCACTGAAGAAAGCAATGTCCTGCTGTGGACAGTGCCAGCAGCAAAACATACTTTAGCCACCTAAAAGAAAGGCTCACCTAAAAAAATCAATATCAGTTTAAGTGTACGCTATGTTATATTTTCACCGGTTTACCTTGTCGTCAGACAGCTATACAGTCTATGTTTCCGACAGGGAACTGAAGCGGTTATCTCCAGACTCCAGTGAAGTGGTGTCTATTGTTGCCTGGATCGGTTAGTTTGTTTGTGTTATTGTGTGACTTTGGTGAATCTCAGCTAACCAAAGTCACAAAATAACACAAACAAACTTACAGATCCAGGCAACAGTAGACCAGCAACCCCCCGTGTTCTGTGAGGTAAAATGACCAGTTTCTTCAATGGAGTCTGATTGCTTGTTGAGAGTAATAAATGGATACAGTTCCCTGTCAGAAAGGGCTGTCTGATGGCAAGATAAACCAGTGAAATATCTAAATATTCTGTGTACTTAAACTGATGTTGATTTTCTTTGGTGAGCCTTTCTTTAAGGTGGCGTCCGGCCTCTTCCACAGCAGTACATAGTTTTGCTTCTGTGGAGTAAAAGTTTTGTATATTATACATATATGCGACACTGTAGCACAGGCCTCCATAGGTGGTGAGCGCTATGAGCATGCACAGAGGCGTTTATGCTCAGTGCTTTGTTTGTTGCAATAAACTCCACAATGCCAGGTGGTGTAAAAACCAAGCAAGAAGTCATCAAATGTTACTGGAAATTGCAACCTCTCAACCTCCTTCCACAGCCTGAGGCAACAAGGCAGAAGTGAGCATGACTCACGTACCCCATTAACCCAGCACTTCAACCATTGTATCACCTTTGAAGTTACTAAGTAAAATAGTTTTGGAGTTTATTCCAGAAAAGGAATAGAAGTTGAAAATACTTTTTTGAGAGAAAATTTAAAAAAACTTCACAACACCACACTCTTCTAACTTCTAACCTCAGAAAGGCACAACTAGACCACATTGCAAAGCTGCAATATTTTGCTTCAGAAACGATACCTCTCAAGGGCGACACACAAAAAATGAAATTTTTTGGACAAAATTTCAAAAATTTTGGTCACACCGACCTTCCAACCTCCAAAAGGCACAACACTGTCGACCATAATACAAAATTTGAAGTTCCTAAATCAAGTAGTTTACAAGTTCTGCTCCAGAAACAACAGTTGACGGAAGGATGGACACACAGAGCGACTACATTGTCAGGGGGGTATAAAAAGCCTCTTCTTTCCCCAGAGTGTTGCCTATTCTTTCTCATTTACCTATTTATCTCAAACTACCCCATCAACATATGTAGAAATATATTAATTAGCTCATAATCCCTGTACTTTTGGATGCAGTTCATATTTTATTCAGCATACTCACATTGTAGCCGTAGACATATCCATTAGGCAGCATCATTGGAGGGTTGTTTTCATTCATGACCTCCCCAGAGATCTTACAGACTAGTCTGGAGTTGGCGCAGTGGGCCATGGGTAGCGGCTGGGCCAACTTGTTGAGGGATTTACTGCACACCGGGCAGTCTGGGTTCTTAGAGGTACCATCCTCCTTGTAGCACTGACTGGAGCGGGCATGGAGGTTTAGGAAAATAAGTGAAATCATTTCTCAGCATATGATGTTATTATGGGTTTCACAGCAGGAAGTATCGGTGGGAAGAATAATTCATTCAAAGTTTTTTAAAGCTCATTAGGCAGCAGTTTTACTTTCATTAGATGGTAGAGCAAAGAGACGAGTGGACAACGTTATGTGTTGTGTGACATAAGCTAAATGGGTCCGTTATTTATTTATTTTTCTAAGGTTTTTTATGTTGTAGAGTAAAAATGCTATTTCCCCAAACATTTCTAAAAACCTTTTCTCACATGTCGTGTGCATGTAGGTTTCTGCATGATGACGCTGCTACATGTTTAGCATACATACATCCGTATAATCAATAATGTGAATTTTTCCACTGTGGGACCAATAAAGGAATATCTTATCTTATCTTAATCAGCATATTAACATAACTTAGACGGCAGTCGGCATGCTCCCAGTCTGGAGAAGCAGACAGGAGTACTGTCACAAAAGCTAAGCTCTACATACTGCTATAGACGCCACATTAGTTTGGACTCAAAAGTCTCACAATAACACAAACAAACTACCCGATCGATGCAGCGGTAGACCAGCAGCTCTAGCGAAAATATTATAAATATTCCGTCCACTTAAACTGATTTTTTCAGGTGGCTAAATATATTTATATATTGATCTCTTCAAAATATTACATTCACAACAGAACACTGATAGATCCACCCTTTATACTAACTGTAGGCACATACACACACCACTGAGATACAGGAACACTCCTGTCCTTTTGTTTTTGCCTAAATCTTATGTCAGCTTCCACCTTTCAGTTTTTTTCCACAATAAAAATTAATTTAAAAAACTTGAAAGGTTTAGCTTATGAGATAGAACGAAAAAGAGCAGAAGCAGCGTTTTATGATAAATAAAGTTTGGTAGGATACGGTGTCTTGATGGCAGACAGACCAGCCTGTAGGGTGATGGTGAAGACAGAGTTGTTCCCCAGCTGGTGCAGTCTGTAGTTGTCATATCGGAACTGCTGGATCAGCATCTTCCAGCGGGCTGGATCCAAAAGGTCCTGATGTAACAGAAAGAACAACAGAGTTTTACACTAACAGCCACTGCAAGACCCAGTAGTGAGAGTGCACCTACAGCCAGGTCCCGACCGATGGCACAAAACTTGTCTCAAACATGCTGTTTTGTTTCTCACACAAACAACCAATATTTACTCCCCAAACATTTTTGACTACACTAAATTCACTGGGACGATGTAAACTGTAACACACACCAGGCAGCAGCTAAGTAATCAGTATACTGTAGCCAGGATATTCAATCCCTGGAGCAAACTGTGACACGCTCACTCTGCCAATGTGTGTTGCCCTTGAGAGGTTGTTTTCCTCCGGAAACAAAGGCATCAGGGGAGTGTCTGATTATAGACTCCAACGGAAACAACACCATCAGGTTAGAGTTTGATTCCTGATTCCGCTAGCAGCTGCTAGCATGGCACAAACACATAGACAGTGTTTGTCAGACGATCACTGTTGTTAATCCAGGCAGCGATAGCTAAACTAAACTAAATGTGCAGTGGAGACTTTTATTGGAAAAGTGGCTGCATGTCTGTGACACTACATGCAGCTCCGTGGCTGCTAATGCTCCCAAACGGTGAACTGGAGACAGTGAATGCAGCACCATGGCTGCTAACGCTCCCAAATGGTGAACTGGAGACAGTGAATGCAGCACTGTGGCTGCTACAGTAACTCTCAGTGAACTGTTAACAGTTGTCTGTTGTGCTCATATACTCCAGCTGGAGCACCGCTGCATGGGAGTATAAATCTCGTTCACAGGTAATAATCAGTGAATGACGGTCAGTTATCAGTTAAGACATTTTTTCATCATGAATTCAACAATGAGAAAAATAACTGATGATAATTTAGCTATAAATATGCAGCCCTACAAACATGTTGGCAGAGGACAGACATACTCCGTTCTGCTTCTGTCACAAGACACTGACAAAAATGTTGTCACAGTAGTTTAGCTTGGTACATCTTCTCTGTTTGCAGAAAAAAGTACATGCATTTTGAGAGAAATCACTGTTGCTTTGGTGAGGATTTTTTAAGTGGAAGTTAAAACATAAAAACACAACACTGCTACCGAAACCAGCCTTTAAGTTTAAAGTAGCTCAAGAGGGAAGTGTGATTATTTAGAAGGCAATAGAGCCCTCTAGTGGCCAGCCTGCCGCTATAACACGTCCTCTGCTTGATCTGTGTAAAGTTCCTTGCTTGAAATCATTTCAGTGCTGTATTCTTATTATTAAAAAGTGGATGGCAGTGAACAAGTATCTGCTATGATTATCATGTGTCCACAGTCATGTTGTTCATCATGATGTTGTGATCGTGAGCACAGGATGTAAACACAAGGTGTGTATCCACTGAGAGGAACACATAAGTGGAATGGTGTCGCATCTCTGTCACTGGCATTAAGGTTTGTGAAGTTTTGAGGGAATTACTATCAAAATGCTAGAAGCTCACATGAGTATACAATAATACTGAATATACAATGTGTGTGAAATGAGTCTGACCCCATAAAATTTCACACATGCATTGCTCGTGCATGGGGAGATTAAAATGCCACGTTGGACAGTAAATCCAGCATTAAAATGAACTTTTTTTTGCTGAGCTGATGATGGAAGTGTCCAAAGACCCATCTCACTTCCACATGCGTAGTACCAATCAAGCACTTGCAAGAAAATAATGGCATGTAAAGACAAAGTTTACAAGCATTTTAATTATCCTGGAAACAGGAGTTATGTTGGGTGGTGTTAGAACAGACCTGGGCATTATACGGCCCGCAGGCCAGAAATGGCCCTTGTGATGGTTCTGCCAGTCCCAGGAGGTCTTAGACAAACTACACAATTTTACTTACGAAGCTAAAAAATAGTAAAGAAAATAGCTTTTGCTGTGAAATGCTTGTGTATTGTTAGTGTGCTTCTTCCTGTCACACTTGACATTGATGTGAGTGATGTTTGAAGTAGCATCACCTGCTGAGGCTGCACTTCTATAATGGCTCATGGACTGCTGAGTATTTTTTTCGTGGAGTTTGGTGGTAAAACTATGCTTAGTTTGCATCGAACCTGTGACTGTATTCAAAGAATACAACTTGAACTGTCACTTTGAGACAAAATAAGATAAGATAAGATGAACCAAAATATGAAGAAAAATACAAAAACCTATCTGGCGATGAGAAGGAGAGGACAGCCGAGGGGCTGCTAGCTAAGCTACAATAGCAGCAAGGACTTTTTACAAAGCTGCATACAACCAAAGAAGGAAATGTAAGTGTTAATGTTAAGTTAACTGTTAAGTTTTGTTAATGGAAACATTACTACCCTAAAAAGTTAGTCCTGTACGGTTCAAAGACTCCTGAATATAATGTAATTTTCTTAATAATATACTGTTAGGAGTGATTTTCAGTATAATAAATGCTGAAAAATAAGTGCCCAGTATGTTTTCTATAGTGTTAAAATAGAGGTTACGTCTGACAGCATTTGTTTGGCCCCCGGCAACAATCTAGGTTTCTCATGTGGCCCTCCAGGAAAAATAACTGCCCACTCTGTTTAGAGGATGTAGGTGAAACTTCAGATTAATTTATTTAAATTTAAATTAAACGTGACAATTAACTTTTGTCTTTGATGTCATTTGAGAACTGCTAACAAATAAAACAATTTGATTAGGGGCAAGATAAAATTTACTTTGGACTAGTACAAAAGAACATTAATGTTGAACCCTGGCATGCACATATTTACACTAAGAAGACTTTGGGTTTTACCTTGTATGGGGAGATATGCGTATCTGATGGGAAGGCCAGCATGCCCATCACCTGCCGAACCTCATCCAACTGTCCACCCTCCGCTTGGCTGAAATGCTTCCTTGCATGTCTGAGAAACACAGAGACACACAAAGAGATCAGTGGGTGATATGTTTGTTTTAGTGGCTTTAATTACGTTTAAAATAAGGGAAAATTTTCAGTTAGCATAAGTAAGGTAAAACAGTGAACCTGTAATGGCCACATACTGTATATGCATGACTGTGTGTTACCTGACTGCATCCATGCGTTTGTTTTGTCTGATGAGCTCAATGAACTCCTGGATTCTCAGACTGAACTCAAGACAACTCTGTCAAAGAAACAAGGCAAAAGATACGAGCAAGTTTAAACCACTTAAATGCTGCAAAAGCCAAAAACCAGTTTCCATTTTGCCCTTCATGAACCCTGAGAACAGGCAGGAAACTGATCTCTTTTGTGCCGATAAATTCTCAAGATGCCTTTCAATATTTTATCACCGTGGGTTTTTGGAACAAAAGAAAAAAAAAAAAAACAAATATCCAACCACTTTGGCTGGTAGAGGTTATAAATAACAGCTGGAACTAAAATTTACTTGCATCTGGCAGTGAGCTGAAGCTAAACCAGACCAAATTTCACTCACAAGAATGAAAATCAAAACCATTTTCCCTTGCATCAGCATCTTCAGCTACCATATAAATACTCTACCCTCTGTACAGTGCAAGGTTGACTCTCAGACTAACCTCTAACTGGGAGGCTTATTATGTCTTGGCGGAGGTCTGCGCTCTACTGAGTACTTTCTGGTTTAATAGGATAATCTTAGGATTAACACAGTAACTTGCTGCCACTGCTACAAGGGTGAAACACACAAGAATAATAATTAAATCTTTACAGGTCTGTTTCTGAGCACAAACACCGCTACACTGTCGATTCTTGTTTGGAGAAAGCAGAAATATGCGACTAACGAAACCAATAAGAACTGAGCCATATACTTCTGCGGTGACGTAATTTTTTTTGTTTGTTACAGGCTTGTAAGTATTAAACCTCCTTGTTTCCTGAGGTCATATTTGTCTTGTGTACATGCGCTACCTTCATCTTGCGGAGGCGAGACTTATTGTCATGGCACCAGGCTAAGCAAGTGGCCGTCTCCTGCCTCTCCAGAGACTCCTCCACCTCCTTTGCTGTGAGGAACATCTCAATATTGACCAGATCCTAAAAACACAGGAGTGGATGTATTAACAGAGAAGAGGAGCAACAGAACAAAAAAAACTTATGTTAAGCACAGTGTGGTAAACAAAGATTTGATTCACACACAACAGGTAAACAATTGATGAATTACCTTATCACAAAGCCCAATGTTTCATGCATCAGGATGGCAAACATCACAACACATACAGTACATACACAATAAATGTATATTAAAACATCACTACTGTATTTTGCAACTCTGAACCCTCAACCCTATTTTCCCATATTTTTGTGTCTAAGTGTGTTTTCAAAAGCCATAGCCTGTTTAGCTAATCCAAAATAGAGTGAAATTGATCATTTTGGTTCGTTTTTTTTTTAGTATTGTTTGGTTTTACAGTGCACAAATTACAGCGGACCAAATAAAAAAGTTTTTAAGTTTTAAATTTCTGCATTTCACTGATGAATGATCCAATATAATTGATGCAAAGTTAAAATGTCAATACATATTGTCATCTTTAAGGTTGTAGTTGCTCGATAGCAGGTCGATCTTCAGGCCTCTGAATCGAATCAAATCAAAATCATAACGTTACAAACTTTGTGTCATCAGCAAAAACTGTATTGTTGTCAAAAGAATCTATAAAATATTGTATTGTGAAGAAAGTTGTGATTTACAGCCCTAAGAGTCACAGACTTTGACATATTTTTGTCAGTTTTTCTTTCAGTTTGACTCTGCACTGGTCGGCTGTGACGTTAATCCCCTTTCCTCCAGTTTACATCCAATGACTTTATAAACATCACTGTTTTTGTAGACATTATCGTATTCTGGACGTTCTCTTTTGTTCAAGAAACATCAGACTTCTGCAGAAGTCCAGCTCAACTCTCTCTCACAGTCCCATGTCATCCAATCCAATCCAAGCTTATTTATAAAGCACATTTAAAAACAACACAAGTTGACCAAAGTGCTGACACACTGATAACCTTACCGTTTACCTGTGTCCATCTTAACAAATACCCACACAGGTAGCCTGGGTTTTTGTTCGCTTGGAAACAATCCAACACCATCTCTTGGTTTTGGATCAGTTGTTGTGGTCTGGACCAGACAGTTTGTTTGAAATGGACTAAACGTTGCCTTGTTAAAGTGTCCTAAGTGACTCATCACCGTCCATCTCTGCTAACAGGTTCAGATTGTTATTATAGGTGTCTGACAACTACAGAGAAATAAAACGTTTTTCTTTAAACTTTTGCTTGATCCGGTATGTTTGTTATTGTGAGTCTCATTCAGAGAAGCCTCATTCTGAAATCTTCCATCACATCCACACTGTCGAAATCATCTAAAAATTCAGCCGTGACATTGAAAATCTTTTAGATAACACTTAACTATGCTTTCTCTACTCCCAACACAATAAACTCTGACATCACCGGCACTCCTCTAACCAAATCTCCCTCATGTTTCCACTAGGACTGTCCTAAATACCATTTTTTGGGCTTCAAAGCTTTAGTGAGAAGTTTCAAAGCTTTGCGGCGCAGCAGGATGTTTTTCTGTCTGTTTCTGTCTCCCCTGATTCAGCGCTGCTGTCACACTACTGATCACACATGCACCTCTACACACAACAGTGATATCCCTCTGAGAAAAACTAATAATTAATGACGAATACTTGTGGGATTATTCTTTTCATGGGCTATATTGGGGTTTATATTACCATTACAAACTTGGCAGTCCTAGTTTCCACCATTGTCTTCTTAAAGTGAAGTCACAATAACAAACGCAAAGTGAAAGGTAAGAAAGTTGCTTTACTCCTCTGTAGGGTCCTTTCCATAATGTTGTCAGACACTTAAAATAACAATCTGAGCCTGTCAGAGGCAAAAAGAAGCACTTTTAGAGGACGTAAATTGTGAGGGGTTGCCCAGAGCGATTCAATTTCAGCCCATTTAGTGACTGAAGTCCGCAGTATTCTCCCTCAGCACTGGACCAATTTAAAAAAAAACTGTTGTCCCCATTTGTCACTCAGACACAAAAACATACAAGAGTAGGATCCAGGTTCAAAAATACCTAAATTATCCCTTACGTTAAACTGACAGTTTAAGAGGGTCAGTGACTCTTTTAGTTTTGTCCCAATGTTCTCAAATGCAAAATCCTAGATGAACTCAACCAAGTCTTCTGAAAGACCTTTAGACCAACCAGATGATTCACACAGCGACAGTTACCTCTATACCGCTCTGTCTGGCCAGTTTAACGGCTGTGTTGTAGTAGCCGCAGCGCAGCAGATGCTCCACCATCATTCGGTCCATGCGTTTCTTCTTCCACAGGTTGACGGAGGCCGGCTGGTCGCTGCTGTGCTCCTTCAGATGCTCGATGCGACGCTTGCACAGCTTGGCGCTCTCGTCTTCTGCCTGAATGGACTCTGCAGCCTGCAGGACACACACACAAGAGCAATAGAGATATCTGCAAAAAGCTAAAACAGAAATAAAAGTTCAAATTGCTGATCTTTCAGAATCCATGATTGGCACTTCTCTAAAAGAAGTTTTAATATTTAGAGGATTTATTTTTTCAGATGAAATTATCCAAACAGAATCCGATTATATGTATAATATGTAATAAATCTGGTTTTTGAACAGGAAGAAACACAAAACCTCTTGTGAACATTTTGCCCTGCTGATTACTGCAAACTGATATTACATTTGGAGCCCGGCTGCCGTCACACTGAAGCCAGAGACCACAAGACTTTTCAAACCTTGGACATTGTTGAGAACAGGCCAGACTAAACAGCTGCTTCCTGTTCTGTAGATAAAGTCTTATAAGTTGGGTGTTACAAACATAAAAGCAAGGAACACTATGTATTCCCACTGCTGCATGTTGCATTTATATTAAAAATGTTTTCTGAAGGGACACAGCAGTAAGTAAACAGTGATTACATGGCACAGTACATGATTGCATTCCTATTCTACCATTTTAGATTTGATGTCAAAATAAAACAGCTTTCTCCTCTCCTTAATTTTCCCTTTTAGTCCTTGAGCTAAACCCTCACTTTTAGATTTCATTCTTGACTTTTGGACAACTTTCCTCTACATCAGTCGGACCAGATTTGGCTGTAGGAGGGAAGTAACTGTGACCAGCGGAGCATCTAGTATCACCGAGCCGTCAATACAATGAAATCACAGTTTGTGCCACAAAGTACCTACTGGACAACAAGTTGATGTAAAGGAAAAAAGAAGTGCCTCCTGATCACTTGTTTTCTGTTGTTTTAGAAAGGCTTGATAGAAAAACCAGCCAGGCAACATTCCACCGCTGACAAACAATCCAGATAAAGAAACCACAATAAGGTGCTTTTGTCAACATGGGCGAGTAATGTGGCTTTCAAAGTCCCAGTGAAACGGAAGTTAAAGCATCTTTAGCGTCTGTACTGTGGAGTGTTTCACAGTGAAACAAATATCTGAGCGCTGTAGTTACAAGAGGGATTTAAATCAAATTCTTTACATTTGATAAACTGAACTAAAAGTGGGCAGACTTCGAGTTTGTCTTAATGCTGATCGACAGAGTAGTGGACTGTTGCTTCCACACACACCTGTAGTTAGATCAGGAGAGATGAAACCAGTTCTGTGTCAACTGTAGTACAGGCAGTACATGAAGATGAACAGCGCCCTGCCTCCCTCCATACCGCCATCACCCAAGCTTCCAACTCACCCACTAGTAAAACTCTGCCGACCGTTTCACATCATCCGGCAGAAGTTTATCGGCATGTACTGCTACGCTGCAGTGACACAGAACCGGTTGAAAATCTGCAAAAGCTGAAAAGCTTCCCTTGAACCTTAATAAAGGTTCATCTTATCTTGAATGAATTCAACCTCAGCCACACTGTTTTGGAAAGAAAAACAAAGATTTTGCCCACTGATATCCAAACACACATCTCTTTCTGTCTCTCCATATTGCGTTGTTAGCTGTTACAATCCACAAACGGTAAAATGTAATTTTTATATGAGCACTTGTGGCTAACTAGTCGCCTAAAGTCTCATTTGCAAACATCTCTGAGAGCAGGATGAGCCGTCACACATTTGAATCCATTTACAGAGAGAAGACAGGGACTTGATGGAGATTTTGATGTAAAAAAATACTCTGATACTGACATATATTTGGCAAGAGAGCAACAAGGGATAAATGAACAATTAACAGAGTGACACAGGATTAAAACTGTGAAACTGTATTTTTCATTTCAGTGGGACTTAAAAAGTTGTCTGAAGCTGAAGGGAGATCATTTTTGCAGATGAGATACTGCTGGTGGTGTAAGTAACAGGGTCTGTATCAGAGGAAGAGTTAGATAGTTTTAAAATAAAAATTGATAATGGATTTTTTTCCGTTATATCTCCAGCCACCTGAGACCAGACTTTGAAAATGATCTTTAAAGTGGTTACAATTGAAAAGCCTTGCCTTGAAGTGTAGCATCAGCTAAGGTTTATTTTAATTACCAATTAATCTGTTTATAATTGTGTTGATATTTTTAGCTATCTAAAGCTAAAGTTACAGTTTAGTCTATGATTATTTTCATTAATTACTCTGTCGATTATTTCCTAGCTGTTTGGTCTATTAAAATGTCAGACAATGGTGAAAAATGTTGTCAGTGTTTCCCAAAGCTCAAGATGACATCCTTAAATGTCTTGCTTTGTTCACAACTCTACTATATTCAGCTTAGACTTAGAACTCAAACTGATTAATCTGTTATCAAAATAGTATGCCAATTCATTGAATAGTAATAATTAATAATTTACTAATCGAGCAATCGTTGCAGTTCTGCTATCAACAGAGTAAACACACACTAAAAACAGAAATAATGAAGGCAACACCCCTATTGTAAAATTACTTACAAATTAGAAACACAAAACAAGCAATAACACAGAGAGTCAGAGGCAAAACAACTGTGATTAAGCACGGAGGGTAATGTCTTTATCATCTGTCCATCATAATGAAACTATTTTTTAATTTCCCTCCCGGGATTAATAAAGGTTCATCTTATCTTATCTTATCTTAAAAGAGAACGGTGAGGAAGAGATTCATTGTTTCCTGTAAGAGGATATAAACTCACCTTGTGCATATTTGTTCATACAGTAGATGCTTTCATGTGTGTGCCCAAACATCTCGGCTCTTACTGTACAATAAAATCTAGATCTATACAGATAGTGTGTTCATGTGTACACCTGTATCCCTCACCTTCCTCTTCAGGGCGCTTAGTTTCTCCACCACACCATCCAGCAGCGACACCACGGAGTCGACCACTGGGAAGCTGCTCAGCGTCTTCTCCAGCTCGGCAACAACCATCGTCACGTGACTCGTCTCCCGGTCGATGTTTTTCTGAGCCGCCCTGAAACGTTTGTTCAGAGTCTCGTACGGCACCTGCAGCGACAAAGCCATGGGATGTTTACCTCGGTGAATCAGGCATTAAGGTTTAGCAGTGGTAAAAAAACATGCATGTCACTCGGTATAAATTTCACAAAGCGTCATTAATGAACAACACATAGGAAAATGACATGTAGTTGATTATGGTTTGTCGTCTGCAAAAGGTTGGTTAGCTATAATGGAAAGAGATGAAATAATTTTACAGTTTTCGGTAAGATGACATTCACTGATGGCAGTGGTCGATGTTAACGTGCTGCATTCATTTTGTGCCTGCTAAATGTTATTTTTTTAGCAGCTGATTTAATTACATTTAATTTATGTTTCACAAAATGATTTTATTGGGCTATTCAAGTACTGAAAACTTAATTCCTCTCATTGAGTTGGTAGTTCTGGACAGGCTGAGGGGCTTTTGAAGCAGTTATTTTTCATGTGAACGAAGAGTTTATTAAAGCTTGTTTCATAAATTTGCATGATTCAATTTGTACTCATTCGAGATATTAATGAAGGGATGAATGACTTAAAGAGCGAAAACAGCTGAGTTATTTTTCTATGATGATGTTTTTGTTTCCCTGGCACCAATGGGCGAATAAATAGGCCTGAAATATTAAGAATATCAGTATCGGCCCACAATTTTGCAATCGGTGCATCCCTAATGATGGATCTTCTACTAAACAAAAAACCTGTATCAATAGAAGTATTTTACACTGACATCCTGTCTTGTAGAGATTACAGAAACTGGACCACACATAAACAATCACACACAAACTGGGAATGAAAAGTCAGTGGTCTCCATGACGCCCTGTGAGCTGAACTGTCTTCTAGCAGACTAATATCATGACATTTATGCAGCAAGGACTCCTCAATGGACACAAATTAAAGCAGGAAGCACACAACCGATCCCTACTTTTCAGTCGGCAACAATCCCGTCTTTTTTGCTGTTGCTATTATCCACAGAATATTCAATCAATGCTAGATTTAATTTCACACGGCATTAGGTTATTAAGGATGTATAGCTCTAGTATATCTCTCTTGTTTGTACTGTACTAACTTGAATCAATCAGATCCATTTGAACAAATTCCTGTTAAGTTTTCCTGCTACATTCTGTGACAATATCTTCAAAATGAGGCTTCTGATTGTTGGTCTTTAAAATCAAATAAGTAGTTTTTCACAGCCTTTTACTGGTTTTGAACAAAACTAAAATATATTATAAAGTATATAGCTTTCTTATGTGTCACCATTATGTGCCAAAAATGGTTTCCTTCCCACATGAACTGTGCTGAATTCAGTTTAAACAAAGCCTGTGAACCAGATTCATTTGACCTCTGTGTTTCCTTTTCTGAAGATGCCAGCTGTCATCATGTGAATCTAGAAAACCTAAGGAGTCCATTGGTACAAACCATGTCACACTAGCTTGTCGGGACAGAGGCTTTCTCATATGCACTCATGCAAGAACTTCTTTGTATTTTCATCTCAACTTTCTCTTACTTTTCTTCGTACTGTGGGTTAGTACGGATGTGCCACATCAGATTCAGGAAACGCTCCTAACTTCAGATAACTGTGTAAATGACCAGCGTAAACCTGACGAAGGCCACCTGTATGGAAATGAGCATTCACAGTAATGAAATACACAATCCATTGGTGAAAAACTTTGGATAACAGCAGCCAAACTGCACATGACCCCTACGACAGGTCTGGACCACTTGTAAATTGTGTTTGTACTTAAGAGAAAATTCAAAATATGAGAACACTGGTGAATGCGATAAGTTCTCCTAAATCACTTGTACAAGGCAAAGAGCAGACTTTTCGTACAAGTGGTTCTTGCATGAGGTATAATGTCCAGAGAATCAGGTCCATCCTCACCTGCTGGAAACTGTTTGCTTTAGGCAAAGGGTGGCGCCTGCCATCCGCACGCCAGGCAGGACTGACATGACGTGGATTACACCGAGGTCACGTAACCGGTTCATAATTTTGTTATTAACAACCGAGTCACTTGCCGTTCCTTGAATCTGTCTGACAATTTTGACATTGATCCCTACCGACAGAAGTCTCGTTGTCTCTTCAGTTAAACACTTTCACTGAAAAAGGACTGTCCAAAATACCATTTTTTGGGCTTTGAAGCCTTAGTGAGAAATAGTCAAAGGTATATGAAGCTTCGGGACAGTGCTGTTACTGCACTACTGCGCGCCCACACACACACACACACACACACACACACACACACACACACACACACACACACACACACACACACACACACATGATTATCACAAACAGCGATATCTGTCTGAGAATAAGAAAGAAAGAAAGAAAGATATTCCTTTATTTGTCCCACAGGGGGGGAAATAGTTTTACACTTTAATAACTGGTAATAACTAATGTTAAATATGAATAATGAATCATGTAGTGTTTGTGGGCTATTTTGGCATTTATATATTATCATCACATACCTATATATCTATATAAAGACACAAAAATGAAGATTGATTTGGAGCTTGATTAACATGGCAACAGCTGAACGCCCTACATTGATAACGTGTAAATGAGGGGTCATTTCTTCACATTCACCCTCGATGTTTATTTTTCTCTCTGTTTTGCACCAGCAATATGACAGAAGCCAAGTTAATTTCACAGGTCACTAACATTGGAAGGGAAAATTATGCAAACACACCACAAAACAGGATACAGTGAAGACTGTTGCTGGAATTATTACTGTTATAATTAGATCTAACTTTGACAAATTAAAGCCCAGAATGAGACCCTATGATTCAGATACATAAGTGTACCAAAAAACAGTTTTGTCTGCACTAGTAAATATTCATTAGTGAGCTGTTGACGGCCACAGGAGGCTTATTCTGCCCAGGTATGTACAGTATATGGCCACTGTATGAGAGGGAAAAGCTGGAAAAAGGCATTGGCTTCACGTCTGTCTCCGGCATTTTTTTTTCCCCTTAAGGATACGTCAAGATCATGGGTCGCCACTGATATATTCAACTGGTCAGTGTTTGTCCAGCAAATATTGATTTTTAGTGACACACTTGGCCACAGACCAACAAATTCATCATGAAATGAAATGGCTTCAGCAGTTAGATGGTGATGATTACAGTAAGATGTAGGGAAAGACAAATCAACTCATAAAATATGCATAGAAATCCCAGTGTATGCAAACAAGCCAGGTTGAGCTGTATAATGTAGCACAACCAAAGACCACAGAGAATAAATACAGCATGTCAACTATTTTTGTTATGCTGTCTACTGATATAGCTCTGTATTTATGTATGTAATTATGGCTGTATAATACAAGGAATGAAGCAAATCAATGTGCAGAATGTCATTTACTCTGTATTAAATTCACTGGATAGGCTAAACAGGCATTTAAACCTGGGTATTTTATCTGCAAACTGTCTCTCAAAAAAATTTCCAGTATATTATTATATACAGTATATAGCCAATGCCTGCCTGAATTAGACCAAAATAATGTGTCAGTACTCTAATTCAGCAGTTTCATGACATGATCACTAAATGTGTGGCTATATTTTAATCTATAT
This sequence comes from Pterois miles, assembly GCA_947000775.1. Taxonomy (NCBI): domain Eukaryota; kingdom Metazoa; phylum Chordata; class Actinopteri; order Perciformes; family Scorpaenidae; genus Pterois; species Pterois miles. The sequence goes on from CAMQGK010000193.1 coordinate 11,168,848, forward strand.
GTACTGTATATTTTGAGAAAAATACAAATATTCCCTTTTTGAATAAGACTGGCTACTAGATTGTATCTATTATATGGTATTACTGTTTTCTATACAACCTTGATTTACTTGATAGTTGACATGTAAAACAGTCATGGTGTACACATTTCAGACAACTATTATAACGTCCAGGCTGACACTGTCATGATTTGTTGGGAGGCAGCTCATTGTGAGAGACAAGCCTACTCCAAGCAGCGCAAATTACTCATTAATGATAATCAGAATAACTACAGTCATTAAATGGATTAGGTAATTTTAGCAGTGAATGATGATTTTTGACTTACCTTGAATACAGACACATTTTATGCAGCATTACTATGTCATTTCAGTGCAAAGGGTCTGTGTTTTTTAGCATTTATGCACATAACTCTAGTCTATCATACATATATATTAGGGCTGACAAAGTTAATGGGTTAATGCCAGTGTATTTTAACACCACTAATTTCTTTAATACATGGCTGTAACTTGTGATTTTTAGGTGGTAGCGGGCTCAGTTTTAAATCTAGTGAAGATACTGGCATCATGTGAATCCACTGGTACCAACTATGTCATTCTAGCTAGTCGGAAAGGAGGTTAAATAACGCTCCACAGTAACGTTATATTTTGTGGAGGAAAAAACTGTCATGACCATTTTCCAAGAGACCCCTTGACCTCTGACCTCAAAATATGTTAATGTAAATGGATTCTATGGGTACCCACGAGTCTCCCCTTTACAGACATGCCCACTTTATGATAATCAGATGCAGTTTGGCGTAAGTCATAGTCAGATGAACTCACACACACTGACAGCTGTTGTTTGCCATTTTATGATCTGAGCACATTTTTTACTGCTAAATGCAGTAGGTGTGAGGTTTTCTGAACAGTATTTATCATTGTTTTGTGCTAACTGATTTTCAGTAATAAATATATACATACATTTGGATAAAGCAGCATATCTGTCCACTCTTACGTTGATAAGCATATTTAATATGTGACAAATCTTGCTTTAAGGTACATTTTGGGCAGATTAAAAAATGTGTGATGAACCAATTAAATACTTCAATCAATTAACAGCCCTAATACTGTGGTTACCATATTCTTTAGGAGTGCTTCTACAAGGACATAATATCCAACACAAAACATATTGTTACTTGTTAGTAATGCTCTTTGTCAGACATTTATATTATAAATCTGCTGAATATAGCTCTAAATGTATTCAACACTGCACAGCTGTAGACCCCCATTTGATACCAATTACAACCATCACTCCTGTCTTAAAATGGTGCCCATCATCCTTACTGCAGCATCCAAGCAAAGGCAGACATATCCCTAAACCACAGCCATGCTTTTCTGAACACAGAGGCGACCTAACATCGCCAACAACACGTTATATTCATCATGACAACATCATGCCTTTGGTTAACACACAAAAGCTAAGCCAATAACGCTGCTACTCACAAACGTGCTTTCATACGACGACGCTGTCTTGCTCTGTGAGACGGCTGAACACAGGAGCAGCCCGGACTTGTTTGAGCTCGTCTTTTAGCAGTGGTGTCGCAGTAACGTTATGTGGAATGGAGGAACAGTGCAGTGTGTGCGGCAGCAGGCTGTGTGATTTCTCTCGCTGGCCATTTTGAAGTGCAGAGAGGCAGCAGCAGCAATCTGATGACACTGCGCTAACTCGCAGGGCTGATTCTCTGCCTGACAGCGGAGCGTTACGACCTCTCCCCCCTCTCATTTCTAACCGATCCACCTTAAAGCTAGCTACAATTTGCGTGCTTACGTTATGTGGTATGTCACTCATAATTTGCAACGATAAAGGTGGCTAATACTGGTTAAAACTAGCTAACAGGCCACTCACGCCAGCAAGCAATTTACGTGACGACATGCCTGTTTGTTGAATACATTAGAAACCACATTGTGACATCTTTCAGTGGCTATTTCAACGTGTATGTCGCCATTTGACTGAATTATACCGCCGAACTGATAAATAACGTTGTCCAGGTTAGCACGGCCGTTCACGTCCACACACATTAGCCGCAAAGCTAGCAAACGTTAAACTTATACAAAACGTTAATTGACATTTGTATGGAGGGTTCACAGATCTGCCATAACTCATGTCAACGGACCATTTTGTCAAAAACAACAGGCTTTCACTTAAGCTAACGTCTCCGAGGCCCTCGATACACTTAACATCATCAATAAGAGCCCATTAAGGTAGCATACAGCCAGCTAACAACCCACCAGCTATTGTTATTTATCGATCTACTCGATCTTTGCTATTGCTTTTAAAACACAGATATTAACTGGACGTTGCTACCTGGCTAAGCTAGCCCAGCTACTGTTAGCCTCCCTGTCAAGTTCGCTTCTCTCGCTATAAAATCGCTAATAATCCTCATTTTCCAAATATCGTCAAACACATTGTGTATTGTGGACACAGTAGAATCGTCAGGCTATTCATATATGTCAGTTTCAGCTTTTGTTTACCTTCAGGGTGGGATATTCTTGGACTTTGAGAGCCATGGACAGTTGAGATGCTGTCTCTTGCACCGCCATCTTGGTTTTGTGGTTTTCTTGTGGTTGTTTGTGTTTTTTTTCTGTCAGCTCAGAATGGGCTCGGTGCTCACTACCGCCATCTGCTGGGACGGTGTCAGCACTGCCTCTGTGGGAGGACCTTTGTTTCTCTGACGCTTTTCTCATTCTAAGTGACTTCAAACAGAAAGCATTCATTGATTCAAGCAGAGATAAAGCTCGTTATTTACATACAGTCAATGTAACAGACAAAAGAATGTCACCACAAGATGCATTTACGAGCTCTCATTCACATCGCATGCTCCTCATGAGCACATTTCACAAGTAGTTTGCCCAGTTGTCTATTCCTAGGAATTTCCTTTTTTTTGCTGACCACTTGAAGCACATCTTGTCGACACTGGCTCATAAAATGAGCATTTCATGACTCATTTCAATCCATAATTATAATTCCTACTGCTATTTTCTGTTATTTGTTTTTGTTCTAGGGCTGCATGGTGATGCAGATGACTCTAAATTGCCTGTAGGTGTGAATGTGAGAGTGAATGGCTGTCTGTCTCTATGCCCTGCTATGAACTGGCGACCTGTCCAGGGTGTACCCCGCCTTCGCCCAATGTCAGCTGGGACTGGCTCCCGCCCTCCTCACCCATTCCTGGTCCCATGATCACAACACCCCTGTCCTCAAGAACCTCCACTGGCTCCCACAGTGCACACAGTTCAAAGTCCTTCTCCTCACACACAAAGTCCTCCATAACCAGGCCCCGTCCTACCTCACCAACCTGCTCCACCACCACACTCATTTCCCCACAGCAGCCCCCTCCCTCTGAAAAACACTACCCAAACACATCAGAGACTGCACTAAATAAAATGTATTATTATTATTATTATTATTATTATTATTATTATTACTGTTATTTGTTTTTGTCTTCCTCCAAATGTGTAAAGTGTCCTTGGGTCCCTTGAAAGGCGTAAAAATGCAAGATATTATTATTATTATTAAATAATGCAATCCAGAGTGAGAGCACCAGTAAAAATATTTCTGGATTTAAATCAAAGCCTGCAGTAAATAATGAACAAATTAATCAGCATCATTCATCGTGTTCTTGTATTCCACATGGCTGCTGCATTTGAGCATAAACCTCAGGCAGAGGTGAGTTTGAGCCTTATCAATCATTACATTTACACAGAACTTTATTTTAAGACCAGACACTTATTCTGGAATACAGCACGTCTGTTAAATCATCTGCCAAAGCCAGACAGAGGACGACAGGGGCAGGTGGTGTAACACTGAAACGATTCAATTGTTTGTGGTCAAGTGAGATAAAAATCAACAATTTTGCAAATTAATAAGCACAATAATACTAGTTTAAAGTAACTGATAAATAAAGCATGAAGAAAATAATTCAAATAACTATAGTGACATCTAGTGGTGAGGTTGCAGATTGCAACCAACTGAGTACCCCCATGCTTTTACCCTGCATGTTAGTAAACAGCCTACAACTACATTAAACTCTGTTTATGTCATGCTGCCAGCACCACTAGCTACTGGCTGATGTAAGGGTAGCTGTATGGCAAGAGCTGTTTGTGGGGCTCACTTTTGACATGATGCATGTCCTTATTAGAATTTATAAATCAAAAGTTATAGAAATATAGAGATGTTTTAGAGATGTGAGCAATCAAACATCTGAGAGAGAAAATCCTGACATGAATAGGGGTGAGGATCAGTGATCAGTTGTAAGGAATCCTGAATTATTTGTCAATTTGGAGACCAAACTGGGTTATATGGTGCCTTCAAATGGGGTCATGTTTACTGTGTTTATGAGTTGGGTCCATATGAACGCCCCCTCATGTCCTATTCACAACCTTGTGAATGGAAAGTTTCTGAAAGCTCAGAGTTCATGACTTCTAACATGTTTGTTGACGTTGTGATAAATAGTGGAGCACATGGAAGTTCATTTATCGATGCATAATAAGTTAATATTGTACAGTACATTGTAATTTTAGTCATATACTAAACAAAAATATAAATGTTGTCTCTGCTTGCATTTTTTATGTGCTGAAGTCAAGCAACTAGGACTTTTTCTATGTACACAAAAAGGCCTATTTTTCTCATATATTGTTCACAAATTTGTGTAAATCTGTTTTTGTGACCACTTCTCCTTTGGCGAAATGATCCGTCCACCTCACACGTGTGGCATATCAAGATGTTGATTAGACAGCATGATCATTGTACAGGTGTGCCTTAGACTGGTCACAATAAAAGTCCACTCTAAAAGGTGCAGTTTTATCACACAGCAAAACGTTGAGGGAGCGTGCTATTGGCATGCTGACAGCAGGAATGTCCACCAGAGTTGTTGCCTGTGAACTGAATGTTCATTTCTCTACCATGAGCCGTCTCCAAAGGCGTTTCCAAGAATTTGGGAGTGCATCCAACCGGCCTCACAACCGCAGACCACGTGTCACCACACCAACCCAGGACCTCCACATCCAGCATCTTCACCTGCAAGATGATCCGAGACCAGCCACCAAAGAATTTCTGCACAAACTAACACAGATTTAGACAAATTTGTGAACAATATTTGAGAGAAATAGACTTTTTGTGTACATGGAAAAAGTCTTAGATGCTTGACTTCAGCACATAAAAAATGGGAGTATATATATTTGTTTATATTCTTATTCAGCATGTATTTTCTTGTTAATTTTATGATATGTCTGAGGAAAATGTTGATATTCTCAATGACCTCATCTTTCTCCTCTATAATTATGTCTTTATAGTTCCTTCATTATGTTACCCACTTGCTAGCTTGCTAAATCGTTAGCCTCTGTGGCTTCTAGACTCGGAGAGTAACATTAATATTACTGTTACTTAGCAGCGGTGTTCTTCTCGACTTAAACACTTGAACGCAACGCATGTTGTGTTCACGACTTCCCATCTCATAAACATGTGCTCACAAGTTCCATTTTAAGGCATCCGTAGTTCATAATTTAGATAACCCAACAGCAAACTAATCATCCAATCACAGCTTTCAGCTACTGTGGGACTGAAAAGGTGGTCTTGTCTAGTCCTGGAGGTGATATAAAGGAAGCTCATCTTAAATGAGAAGCTTTTTGGATAACAGAGCTCCAAACTTTTGGGACCCACTTTGGGCTCAATGATGAATTATATTTGAATGTATGGCTGTGAAATCTTGAATGTTTACTTAATTATAATGATGATGGCTTCGCATTTTGATCTTGTTGCTTATTATTGTTATTGTATATTGTTATTGTTAGTAAATTGACCAAGCAAAGTTTTTAATGTGTGATTATGCATACTTTGATAATTTATGGCATGATTATTTTTTATGATGTTCTTTATCTAATGTACTTTTTTTTCTTCTCCCTGTTTTTTCATGATGCAATGGATATGTGATGATATCACTTCCTCAACCAATAGGGATGGCAGACACTTCCAACCATCCAATCACACTGATATGGTGGCGTTTAAAAGAACACACACACCATTTTATCCTCTTAATGTCCTGATGAAGTTCCTCTTTGACCAAAACATTGACCAGTAAAGCAGAGAAAAGTGTTTCAAGTTCGGGGGATCCACTCCCAGCAACACAAACGTTTTTTGAAAATGTGCATGTTGATCTCTTCTTTTAGTTCAAGACTGACACCTGAAGTAAAGTGTAACACCTATGATAGGACTATTAGTTTTCCAGCCAACCTTTATAGTAGGTGTCTTTTTCATTACAAAGAAATAACACACATATTGTAGAATTTCCAGTATTTTTAGCAATTTAAAATACAGATTACAGTTAAGTCTACGATTACTTTCATTGATTATTCTGTTGATTATTTCCTTGATTAATCGATTAGTTGTTTGGTCTATAAAATGTCAGAAAATGGTGGAAAAAGTGTATCCAAAAGCCCAAGATGGTGTTCTCAAATGTCCTGTTTTATCAACAACTCAAAGATATTCAGTTTATTTTCATAAAGAAGTAAAGAAAACAGAAAATATTCACATTTAAGAAGCTATAATCACAGAATTTTCACCTTTTTTTTTCTTAAAAATGCGCTCAAACTGATTGATTATCAAAATGATTGATTGATTATCAAAATGCCAATTAATATAATAGTTAACAACTATTATAATAGTAATAGTAATATAATAGTTAACAACTAATTATATTATATTATATTAATTATATAATAGTTAACAACTAATCAATTAATCGTTGCAGCCCTATTATAGCCCATATAACCAGTGAATCCCCCCTGGGCGGAGTAGCTCGTCGTAGGCTTGGGTTAGGATGTGGAGGACCCGGGTTCAAATCCCCATGGACCAAGACCAACTGGTTGCTGGAGAGGTGCAGTTTACCTCTTGGGCACTGCCGAGGTGCCCCTGAGCAAGGCACCAAACCCCCAACTGCTCTGGGCGCTTGTCAGGGCAGCCCCCTCACTCTGACACTCTCCATTGAATGTATATGTACTGTGTGAACTGTACTGTGTGAACAAAGAGTGTAAAACTGAATTTCCCCACTGTGGGACTAATAAAGGAATATCTTTCTTTCTTTCTTTCTTTCACTCGTTCCATATCACGGCCACATGCCTTTTCCTGTGTGAGTGAAAGCACCCCCACCACGCACACACTCCCAGCCACGGTGAACATATTGCTATTGGCCGCTGTCCAGTACGGCTCTGTGCTGATTGGCTGGCACAAGCTCTAATCGCTCACAATTGGCCCATTATCTGCTGCATGCCCCACCCCCCACCCCGCTCAGGAACAAAGTGGAACAGTGGACACGCAGAGAGGAAGGCAATGCAAGGTTTGTGATGTATTTTTGGCCCCATATCGAGAGCTTCCTGTGTGTAGCATGTGTGTAGTATGTGTGTGAAGAAGTATGTGTTTATGTGGTAGCAGCGGCTGTGCTTTCAGCAGAGCTCTGCACTGTGTTTAGGTTTTTATAACTGTGCCAAACCAAATAATGGGGGAAATGACTCTGTGCATGTGTGTATTTACAGTATCAATGCTTGCTTGTGTGTGACTGCATGAATATGAGTGTTTATTCTTGTTTGTGTGTGTACAGTATGTGTGACAGGAGGGTTATTATTTATTGATGAATAAATTGGCTGAGAAATGAGTATTTCTGCATCTTTTATGATGGATTTCACACAAAGCGATTGCTGAATGTTGGTGCTTCTAGAAAGAAGCTCTTGCTCTTTTATTTTCAAGGACTGAAAGCAAAACATTGGCATTCATTTATAAAATGGTCTTACCATCAAATCACATCTTTAGTAAAACCATAACCCTGATGAGGAAATATTATATCTTATCACAGATTTTCAGTTTATACTAGGGTACGCAGGCAACTGTACATCCTCTGAATCTCTTTAATGCCAATTTTCATCAGCATACATTAATTAAAGTTGCAAGGAATTAAGAGACACATTTGCTGTGATTTAAAAAAAAATAGTTGAATGATGTGCTTAAATTGAGAGCCAGATTCAAAAGGATCAACTCAAACATGGCTGCTCTTTCCTCATTTGAAGACTTTGTCAACTGTGCATTTAGAAAGGAACGCTTTTAGCGTAAATGACTTGTTTGTTCTTATTAACAAGTGGCTTTAAAAGTCAAAGATGCTGTAAAAAGTTCATCTGAGATTCATAAATCACAGGTGTGTACTCTATTACTACTAGGCCCTATTGTGCTTATGTGCGTTTTCTCTTTTTGCATGTAAAAGGTCTCCAAAATTACAAAACCTAAAGTCCATGCCGAAGGGAGTTACTCTCCTCTGCAGAAACACTGCTCCTAATCTGCCTGAAATGCCCGGTTTGAAGTCCTGCCTTTTCTTCCATAACACAGTGATGTCATCAAGTAACACATTTGCCTAGCAGCTAGTTTGGCATGCGCTCAAACAAAGCTAGCAGGAGCAGAGATGGAGAGGAGTCCAAAGAGCTTGTGTTCTAGTAGAAACACAAAATACAAGTGTGCACCTGAAAATAAGCACAATAAGTCCTCTTTAAACAAGCTTACGATGCACTCGGTTGGTATAATCACTGGGGAATATAATCAATTACAATTTGTCAAGCAAAATGGCCAAACATTACCTTATTCCAGCTTCTCAAACGTGACCATGTGCTGCATTTCTTGGACTTATGTGACAGTAAATTGAATCTGGACTGTTGGTCTGACAAATCTACAAGATACCTTGGGCTTTAGAAACTTGTGATGGGCGTTCTTCATAACTTCATTATTAGACCCAACACTTAACTGATAAAGTATTCCATGGCACATTATGTTAAAGTAAAAATTCATGAAAACTTTATATAAATGAGACACAGACTATGGTTGAAGTATTTTTTCTCTGTTACTGGGGGCATTTCTATTGCTTCCGCACAGCTCTCAACATGGTGACAGCTGAGGTAGTGGCTCACAGCTAACAGTGCTAATATCACTGACAGTGAAAACAAAGGCAACACTGCTGACAGAGCTAACAGTGCTAACTTAGGGGGGGACCAGAGGGTGGGTGCTGTGCTTTCACAGTCAGGACGATGTTAACAGCTGTAACATCTGTATGTGAGCAATGCAGAGCAGCGTGAGCTAGCCAGTGGGCAACGCTTACATACACAAACATGCACTAAAAGCATATGCAATTGACTATACCTCTGCTCAGGTAGCCATTACTCCTCTATATCGTTACATAGCAAATAGTTGTTTGCTGCTTTATTAATGCTCTGGATATCATATAGGGAACATTTAACATGTAAAAACTGTCAATGTCAAACTTTCTGTAAGATTAATAAATCCTCTATTTACTTACTCTTTCCCTTTTCATATCCTCCTCTTCCCCCTCGCCTCATTCCTCTTTCCTGCCAACCTGTTCCTCCATTTATCTCTTTTGTTTCCGTCGTGCTGCTCCTACCTATTCCACCTCCTTTCACCCTCCTCCTCTCCACATGGATTAGATTCTTCATGCCTGTGCTACCCGTCTCCTCCTATAGTAGATTACATTGCTAGTTTCTCTCTCTCCTCTGTAGTGGCATCCACATTGTTCTGGAGCTCACTGTCAGTATCCATAAATCCAATTTGCTCTCTTGCTGCTGCCTGCGTCTGCATGTTTATAGCTAATACAGTGACTGCTTTGTGTTTCTTTGGAGCTACATTTAGAGCTAGAGTCTGCATCTGTAACATCCATGTTTCTTCTCATGCATTTGAGTGTACGCACATGGTTGCAGCTGCATTTTTTTGCATCTATGTTTGAACCTGTATCACAGTATGCATTTGTTTCGAACATGACTGCTTATGCGAGTGTACATTTATTTCTCTGTCTGTATCTTTGTACATGTGCAGGCATGTATCACTGTAATTACATGAGTGTTGGTGATAGCTCTGGGTCTAGCTGGCTGTCAGTCTTGATAAGGCCAGCGGTTTGGGAGGCGTTAGTCAGGGCTGCCGCTTGCCCGGCCTCCACTTGGTGGATCTGCTGAGAGGGAGCCGAACCATTAGACACGCTGCAGTGACTACAGAGAGAGAGAGAGAGAGAGAGAGAGAGAGAGAGAGAGAGAGAGAGAGAGAGAAGGGGTGGGAGGTTGCGGGGGTTGTGGAGATGTATGGTGAGCAAGGCGGGGATGGAAAAAGAGTGAAAGAGAATGAGGAGCGGCGGGGGAGCGAATGAGATCGAGGTAGAAATCGGGAGGGATTGAGATAGAAAGCAAGATGGGCAGATGGAAGAGCAGGAGGTAAAGAGAGGGAGAGGAGAGAGGGAGGGGGATGGCAGACAGAGGGGAGGTGTGGGGGTGGGGGGGGGGGGGTGAAGAGCAAGAGGTAGAGGGGATGGAGGAGGAGATAAATTTTAAAAAAAGAGGAAGAGGAAGAAAGAACAGCAGGTGTGAAGCGATAAGGAGAGGAAAGGGTGTAACTGTTAATGTCCAACCTAGCACAACTACGTGCTGCTCAGTTTGCACACATGAAAGTGAAATCTCTAAATTAGGGCTGTCCATCAATTAAAATTTTTAATTGTGATTAATTGCATGATTATCTATAGTTAATCAGGATTAATTGCAAATTGATTGCACATTTTTTATGTGTTCAAAATGTACCTTAAAGAGAGATTTATCAGGTATTTAATAGTCTTATCCACACAGGAGTGGGCAAATATGCTGCTTTATGCAAATAGGTATATTTATAACCTGAAATGAATTAACAACACAAAACAATGAATGATGAATGAATGAATGAAACCCTCATAGGTACTGCATTTAACATAAAAAATATGCTCAAATCATAACATGGCAAACTGAAGCCCAACAGGCAACAACAGCTGTCAGTGTGTTAGTGTGCTGACTTGACTATGACTTGATCCAAACTGCATGTGATTATCATAAAGTGTTCATGTCTGTAAAGGGGAGACTCGTGGGTACCCAGAGAACCCATTTTCATTCACATATCTTGAGGTCAGAGGTCAAGGGACCCCTTTGAAAATGGCCATGATAGTTTTTCCTTGTCAAAATTTAGCATTTTCAGTTTGGAGTATTATTTAACCTCCTTTGAGACACGGTTGGCACCGATGGATTCTTTAGGTTTGTTAGTTTCATATGATGCCAGTATCTTCACTCTAGCTTTAAAACTGAGCCTGTTACAACCTGTGAAAGCTTGATTGTGTTAATGCATTAAAGGGATTAGTGGCGTTAAAATGAATCTGCGTTGACGCGTTATTATCACGTTAACTCTGACAGCCTTAGTCTGAATCTATACTCTTTCCTCTCACTATTCCTCCTGTTCCCTCATGAGCAGCATTAAATAACCTGCCCATCATTACTTGTTGCTTTATTCTCCCGTCTCTTTCTCTCTGTAGCTAGAGGAGACCAGATATTGTCTCCCTGAACTGTCTCCTCCTCTCTCCATCCTTATTTAGAAGCACCGAATATGTTTCGTGCTTCCTCCTTCTCCCGGGGAACATTTGTCTCTTGCGTGTAAGAGAGGTGTTTGGAGTGAATTTTCCCCATCAACACGATAAATGTATCCGTAGCTTCTCTTGCTGTTGACTCCTGGTTGTCACTTTGAATTTGGTATACGAACTGAAGCTGGACCTGCACATGTAACCCACTCCTTGTTATACATGCAAATATTATTATTTAATGACCTCATAGCAAAACAATCCACGCGTGGCCTAGATGACAAGGAAAGAGATAGTTGCCAATTAAGAAATTAATCAGTTTAGCCATTGAATGTGCATAATTTGTTTAAGTGTAATACATTATGCATATTATGAAGTGACATTAGGCAGCTCAAGTGTTTCGTCTTCAAACAACAAGTGGCTGATATTTTCTGCAATATGGAGCAAAATTTGATGTCACAGAGCACCTAAATTCCAAAGCAAACTACTAAAGTAGCTGTTATGGTTTGATCATTATTTACGCTTCAGTACATGGGCGTTTTCTTGCTGCAAATACGATCAGAAACAGATTTTGTCACACGTTTTTATAGTGTTGAGGTGAAAGAAAAAGAGGAACATGGCAACATGTTTTTCATGTCTGAAACCCAGATACAGCTTCAGGTCTGTTCAGAGAGGCTGCCACTGTAGGCTGCACTTCAAAAGGGGACTTCAAGTCAACTTTTGCATGACAAACATACAGGGGTTTTACCGTTTCCCTGACTCTGCTGCTGTTAAGATACAGATTTGAAACTTTCCCCTTTGCGACTGTTCAGAGCTGCTACATAAATAATGCAATAAAGGAATAGTCTGGGTGTTTTGAAGCACGCTTGTATGAGGTATTAATCCATAGTCAGTGTATTACCTACAGTGAAAGATGGTTGACACGACCCCAGTTTAGAGAAGCAGACAGAGCTATTGCATGGAAATAAATGTACTGCTGTGGACGGGGTTGGTAGTAAAATATATTTTAGACACCTATTAGAAAAGCTCACCTGAAAACATCAGTATCAGTTTAAGTGTACGCTATATTTAGAATATTTTCACTAGTTTACGTTGTCGTCAGCCCTTTCTGACAGGAACTGAAGCCGTTGTATCCATCTATGATCTTGCAAAAGCCATCAGACTCATTTGTAAAAACCTGTATTTTAACCTTGCAGAACAGGGGAGTTGCTGGTCTGCCGCTGCCTTGATCGGTTAGTATATTTGTGCTATTACGTGACTTTGGTGAATCCAAATGAACCAGAGTCACTGAGTCTGGTTGCTTTGGTGAGAGAATAGATAAGAGGCTTCAGTTGGTCTATTGGAAACATGGACTGTATACCTGACTGACAGTAAGATATACTGGCAAAAATATTATAAATATAGTGTACACTTTAACTGATATAGACATTTTCAGGTGGGCCCTTTTTTTAGGTGGTAAAATACATTTTGCTGTTGTCCATGGTAGTACATTACTTTGCTCCTGGACAGTAACTCCTGTCTGTTTCTGGGGGTGTGACAACTGTCATTTAATGTAGGTAATACACTGACTATGGATACAGACCTCATACAACCCCACTTCAAAACACCCAAACTATCCCTTTAAGCTGTGCATCTAGCAATGAGGTCATGGGTCAGGGCAGTCGTAAACTTCATGCACTGAATTTGGTATATTGTTGCACACAAAATGGTGGGTTTGTGACCAAAACAGAAGCTTAACCTTGAGGTTTGATCGTAAGTGTTTTTAACATTTGCTGTCTCCAAATATGGTGTCCCCTGCAGCAGGTCAAAAATGTGATTGTTTTTTTTTTTTTTTTTTTGGACCACATGTTTTGCTTTACCTCCACAGTTCTATTAGTTTCAGCGTTTACTTCCTGTGAGGAATGACTGAGTCATGTCCTCTCCCACTGTGACTCCCCTGTCTGGCGTGGACATCATTAAATGAACACACAGAGTCACAGTGGCTGGTGGTGTTGGTGGGATTCGCCTGCAGCACACTCGTAAGCAAGCAGCAGCCACAAAACAGGTCAAATGCAATTTTACTTTACTACACGTACCCTTGCAGACATTTGATTAGGCATAATTCCCATCAGATTTCTCTGCTCTCTGACTCTGTGCCAACGTGACTGAGGTAGGAGATGGTGATGCACCAAACAGCTGGAGATTCCTGTTGGATTATTTTATCAAAGAAAAAACCCGGGGCTCAGACTTCTCTACTCCGCAAGTGTCTAAATAAAGCAAGAAACAAGGAGGAGCACGTTGCTCATTTTCCTTTGAAGATGAAAATGATTTTAAATGTGCTCTATATGATATTCAGAGCATCATTATAGCTGCAAACAACTATTTGCTTTGTAAAGACATAGAGTAACGTCTACCTGAGCAGAGAATGAAGCCTCTCTGTGCTTTGTTGACATATCCGGGCCAGCTGCACAAGCTTTATGTGAATATTAGTGCGAGCGTGGTTAGCTCACGGCCACTGCTCTGCCCTACGGCTGTTACAGCTGATAACGCTGTCTCGATCGACAGCGGCATCACAGAAATGTTGGATCCACCCTCCGCTTCCCCCTCAGGTAAACGCCCTGTTTGCATTGTTTTCACTGTTAGCACCATTAGCTGCGAGTCGCCGGCTCAGCCGTCGCCACGTTGAGGCAATAGAGATGCTCCCAATCTCAGGATGCTAACAGTCAATACAGCGTCAACAGTCAAATCAATTTCATTTGTATAGCCCATTAACACCAATCACAAATTTGCCTCAGGGGGCTTAACAATCTGTAAGGATTCAACACTTTTTCTTTTACAGAACGACCCTCTCATCGGATGAGGAAAAAAAAAACCCCAAAAAACCCTTTTAACAGGGACAGAGATAACTGTATTAACCTGAAAGGGAACCAGAGGGTGGGCGCTACGCTTCTGCAACGGCGCCATTAGTTGGAGAGCGGCGGCTATGACCTCGCCAGTGAGGCACGCTCACGTGCATGAACATGCACTAAAAGGCACGCAGTGACGGGTGCCTTCATTCTCTACTCAGGTAGACATTACTCCTCTATATCTTTACGGAGCAAATACTTGTTTGGCGCTATATTAATGCTCTGGATATCATATAGAGAACCTTTAAAGCTAAATATGTTGCCATCATCTGACAGGAACGGTTAAAAGGTAATGGTCGAGGAGATAACATACGACAAAGGTCATGAGTCGGCCGATCGACGGTGTTGAATTCAAGTGTTTCCCTGACCGTTTGCCTCTTTTTGGATTTGAGCAACTCGCCCACTGGCTGCCTGTGACATTTACCAATAGTGAGGATGTGATGTAACCATCATTGCTATTAAAGTAGGTTATGCCCTGGCAGTTAGGGGAGGCTGCTCATGTCATTGTTGTTATCAAGTGGCCACGTGTAGAAGAGAGTTAACAGTAACATCAGCGCTTCAGGAAGAGTAAGATCCTGAGAAGGTGTCAACCAGAGTTTAACAGATTAAAGCGATTTCTTGGTTCAGGAGTTAAAAGTATCTGATTAAAAACACTGCCTGTCATATTTACATGCATAACGGGAGAAGACAAAACCACATCACTGATCACACTATGCTGTTTGTTGATGTTATTACTCCAGTATTAACATTCTACATTTAACAGTTCGTGGATATCATCTATTTCTATGGGAAGTATGAATTAGTACACACTAGACACCATCTTGTGATGAGGGCACGCCAGCTGCGACGACAGATCGAGCCATTGGCGTAAAGTGGCTCCTTCCTCACTTCGTCAGCGACACACCTTTTAAGTTTCATGACTCCATCTTGCACAGACGATATCACATTGACAAAATCTGTCCACAGTCAGAGAGAAATATAAACACCTGGCACAGTGCTGAAAACCGCCTCTGTGGTAGTTTCTGACCACATTTTGCCACGATGACACACAGACTGAAAAGGTGAAAACAAAACCAGCCACTCACTGTCACAGCTGGTAATTAATTTTGGTCTCAGATCAAACTGACAAATTGCCTCCTGTTACAAAGTACAGACATAATGAGGTGGTGAGAGTCTGTTGAAGCAAGAAAACAAACAAAAAACACACACAATAAATTTAGGAATCATAAAAAAATATTAATTAGACTTTTTAACATATAATTAATTCTAAAACTACTTAAATTTCAGGCAGATTTCAGTAGCTATATGATTTGTAACAGGCTAAAGTTTAAAGTTAGCTTCTTATCTCTTATAATTCAACATTTATTTAAAGAATTAAGACCCAGAACAGCATTTTGAATGATCTGAACTGCCTCCCTGAAAGCTGACATGTCCGTCACAAGATAAGACTTATCACAAACTCCATGTGTTGTCACACAAATAATAATCAGTCACCAACAGTTTTTTCCCAATTCTATAGCAATAATAATATTAGTAATAAGAGTTGTGCAGGGTTTTCAATATAATAATATCACAAAGCACAAGTAAGAGTTGCATTTAAGACATGAAAATAGAATATGATCAGAATTTTAAGTGGTAAAATCAGAAAAGAAATCAGATTTTACCCAGTTACGTGGGTGGTGGAGTACAATACCAGACTATTCACCCACCTTTCATTGTTTTTGTGGTCTTTTATTTTTTGATATTCCCATTTTTTGTTTGTTTTTGTTTTTACATTGAGGGGAGATCCATTGTCTCTCTTTTCATAATATACTAAAAAATGAAAGGAAATTATTTCCATCATTTTTTAATTGAGCAAATTGAAGTGAACACTGGAGGTGTACAAAAAAATCACAATATCATGTTTAACGATACTGTATCAATTCTCAAAAGCACAGTATTGATTGGTAATTAATAGCAGTTTACATGCAAAGATTGTCTGAGTCAGTAATTTATTTAATTTGTAAAAGATGCACCCTGTAATTGTATGTACCTTCTCAAAGTAGTGCTATGATGTTGGATGTTACAGAGACTGTGATGAAGGTAAATGCAGATCCCTCTGATCAGGCTGTATGAAAAAATAAACTTTTGAAACTCAGATTTTATGCATATGGTGGTGTTCTTTTCACTATGACAGTTTTCGTAAAATTAGATTAGGACAATTGCAATAGGGCTAGGGATGCTAAATTTGATGCTAAATTTGTTAACCAACAAACATTTGTGCCTCGCATGCAGCTTTTCTGAGCTACGATGCTGCATTCACTGTCTCCAGTTCACCGACCTCGAGCATTAGCAGACACGGTGCTATGTTCACTGTCTCTTGTTCGCCGTCTTGGAGCGTAAGCAGCTACGATGCTGTGTTCACTGTCTCCAGTTCACCGTCTCCAGTTCACCGTCTGGGAGCGTTAGCAGACACGTTGCTACGTTCACTGTCTCTTGTTCACCATCTTGGAGCGTAAGCAGCTACGATGCTGCGTTCACTGTCTCCAGTTCACCGTCTCCAGTTCACCGTCTGGGAGCGTTAGCAGACACGTTGCTACGTTCACTGTCTCTTGTTCACCATCTTGGAGCGTTAGCAGCTACGATGCTGTGTTCACTGTCTCCAGTTCCCGGACGGAGCGTTAGCAGCTACGATGCTGCGTGTAGTGTTGTGGACATGCAGCCATTTACCCAGTAAAAGTCTTCACCACACATTTAGTTTAGTTTAGTGGGTTGTCAGCTGTGTGTCTGCCCAGATTAATGATAGCGACTGTCTTAACAGTGTGTGTGTTTGTGCTACGTTAGCAACTGCTAGCTGCTAGCATTGCCGGTCGCTTTGTTCCAGCTGTAGCGTAACATCAGCGAGTTTCCGACAGACCACTTGTGTGTGGTGGTGGTGAGTGTGGGTTTGTTGGTGGCGTTATAGCTGTAAACGTAGCTGTAGCAGACAGTGTGTGTACAGTTTGTCAGTGAATAAATGCTACGAGGCTACAAGCTACAACTCGTCAGCTTTTCTTAAAGTGATAATTTGCACCTCTGCGCTTTTCTCAGCTTTTAAATTAATTATTATTTCTTTTAACCGTTTAACCAATGAAGTTAATCGGTTAAAATGTCGGTTATCAGTTAAACAGTAAAATATTAACATCCCTATACTGAATTGTAGCCCCTGTATCGTGATATATGTTGTATCGCCAGATTCTTGCTGATACAAAGCTTTATTAAACACAAAAGGCACCAAAAAAACAAACAAACAAACAAACAGATAGTTACCTTTTAAAGTGCAGTTTTCCACTGATTTTTACTCTACTTATACTCTTTTCAACTAACTTGAAAAATCCTGTGATGTCTTTATCTCACAAGGTGACATCACAATGACAATAATCACAATGACGGTAATGCCCTGGTTTAAACGTTGTGAAAGAACGCAGCCACACCTGGATCTCAGATCAGATTTGCATAAATAAACTTGTAAAGTACAATTAGAGCACAAGAACAGAAGCAGTATGAAAGGTTGGGGAAACAAACATTGGTTAAAGTGTCATGCTGTTGCTCATTACAATAAAGTTTTATGAGCTTCATAATTGTTTTCCTGGTGTCAGATAGAACAAGTTTTTCCTCTCTTGCTACAGACTTGTAATTGCATAACTCTCTCTCTTTTTTTCTCCCTGTCGTCTTTCAGGAAACAAAAGATGAATTTTGGCCAGCGGTAGCTCCTCCCCATTCCTTCTCTCTCTCACACACACACACAAACACACTCTTTTTCCCTTACATGCAGCAGCGTTCAGCGTGTGTGTGCAGGTTTCATTTTAGTGAGAGACAGACGGAAAGACAGAGAGATTTGCTGTAATAAAAAGTGAGAAAGGGAGGGGAGGGGAGGTAGCTAGAGACGGCAGGGAGGGGTAAGACAGATAGAGAGAGCCGGCGAGCGAAGGGGACTGAAGGGAGGGGAGAGAGAGAGAGAGAGAAAGAGAGAGAGAGAAAAGAGGGGGAGCACATGTGTATGCTTGTCACTAAGGGGCTGGGAGAAGGACTACGGGAAGCGAGGTAGCTGGCCACAGCCGCCATATGCTGACTGGATTCCTGTTCATGTCTGCTGTGTGAAGACTGTAGGTTTCTGTTGTGTGCTGGCCGGCTGGGGAACACACCATGGGAAGCTCACATCTCCTCAACAAAGGCATGCCTCTAGGTAAACAACTAGCACTCTGCTTTTATGTGGGGAAACTTGTGTGTGTGTGTGTGTGTGTGTGTGTGTGTGTGTGTGCCAATATTTATGAACTCAGTGTACATTATTCTGCCTTTCCCCTCCCCCTTCCTCTCCCTTTTTTCCATCCTCCTCTTCTTAATTTTCTCTATTATCTTTTTTATCGGCCTCAGCCTCTCTCTGAGTGGTTAGCCTTTTCTTTAGCTGCCAGTGTGTGTGTGTGTGTGTGTGTGTGTGTGTGTGAAGAGGCAAATCTCTGCTATTGAAGGCTGCTTGAACACCTCCATTTGTGGCGACAGAAATAGATCTCTCTCTCTCTCTCTCTTTCTCTCTCTCTCTCTCCCCTTCGAGGGCTAGCAAGGACATGACACATATTTCCCTTTCATTGTGCCTCTTTTTACAGAGAGCGGTTGCCTTGACACACTAATCACACGCATGCACACACACACCACACACACACACACACACACACACACACACACACACACACACACACATAGAGGGAACTCAACTGACACACATATTCAAGCATGCACACAGTCAGATTCACACACAGGTGACAGATGCTACTTGTGATAGAGGCTGGAAAAGACTATTCTAGAAAATGGGCTCAAGGTGCTGCTGAGGAATAAGAGGTGGGGGGTGTTGGGTGTGGAGCAGGAGGAGGAGGAGGAGGAGGAGGAGGAGGGTGCGAGGAGGATAAATGCTTATCCACCCTGAAGCTGAATATCTGTGGTCACCTAAATCAGGATTTGTGATTTCTCCCAAAAAGAAACTGTAGAGATCATAATCAGTGATGTCATCAACAGGCTGCAGGATGTGAAGATTAAAGTTGCAGCTCTGATCCCCCCCCCTCGCTTCAGGAGTGAGGTCCACATCCGCCCCAACTATGCCCCTTACAGCTCCAAAGATCCAAGGTCACAGGAATAACGACCATGAATTACGGATCAGGGAGCATGGCCCCCTTTATTTAAGATGCTAGTGCACAAATCACTGCCAGTCAATAATGGTGCGGTCATTGGATCTTGTTTCGGGCACACAGTGGAGATCACTCATCCGTTCAGGGCTGATTTAAAACCCTGTGATGATTGATGGATGTGTTGATTCATGTTTTGGGAGGCAGGGGTCCTCAGATCTGCGACCGTTGAGTCGCGTCTAATCTGATTAGAAAGGTGTCGATCACTGACACCAACACACGCCAGTCACTCTCCCACAAAAATCTGTCATACCGGACTAAATACCAGGGCTGTCTAAGTTAATGTCAGAATAATGCATCAAAGCAATTTCGTACAAATGCCACTAATTTTTTTAATGCATTAACCCAATTGATCTTCCGAAGGTTGCCCCGGGCTCAGTTTTAAAGGTAGAGAGAAGATCCTGACATCATATGAAACTAGAAAACCTAAAAAAACTACTGGTACCAACTATGTCATACTAGCTTGTTGAGAAGGACGTAAAATAACGCTCCAAACCTACACTCAATTTTGGGGAGAAAAAACTGTCAATGCCATTTTCAAAGGGGTCCCTTGACCTCTGACCTCTAGGTATGTGAATGTAAATGGGTTCTCTGGGCACCCACGAGTCTCCCCTTTACAGACACGCCCACTTTATGATAATCACATGCAGTTTGGGGCAAGTCATAGTCAAGTCAGCACACTGACAGCTGTTGAGTTTGCCATGTTATGATTTGAGGGGTTTCTGTACATTATTTGTCACTGTTTTCTGTTGTTAATTGATTTTCAGTACTAAATAGATAAATTTGCATAAAGCAGCATAAGCCTACTCCCATGTTAAAAGGAATATTAATACTTGACAGATCTCCCTTTAAGGTACAATTTGAACAGATAAAAAAATGTGTAATTACTCACGATTAAATACTTTCATTGACTAACAGCCCTCCAAAATACTAAAATGTAATCTTGCTGTCTCAGTTGAAGTTTGTTAATTTGTAGAGTGATCTCACAAGCTGGTAACGAGTCATGTGATTATGCTTAGTAGCTCCAGGCAGTTTCCCACCAGGAGGAGGCAAACTGCTCATGTTGTGACATGTTCCCAACTTAAGGGAAACCACAACCCACCCGTCACGCTAAAGTACAATTAGTTTACAAGCCATGAAACACACCTGCATGCAGACCAAATACTACAGGCTATAACATCAATGAACTTGTTTCAGTGTCTTGTCTTTAAAAGAATAAAACTTCACACATATTAAACACCATAAATCAGTTTTGGGGATGTTAAATAGAGGTTTCGGTATTTTTGGCTAGACTGCAGAGCGTCTGCCCTACAGACGCAAAAGTCTGTCACTGACTGACTGAGTGATGAAGTTACATGATTGGTTGTTCAAGAGTTGGAGTTTCCTCACTGGCCTCTTTCAGAATGGAAAGTTAGGGAACAGTCTTTTATGTGAATGAGCCTGTCCAGCGTGACAAGTCCGGCTCAGGACACTTGGACCAAGCTGTCAAAAGATTCAGCCGTGGCATTGCTTATTTCTCCCTGAAAATGTTTTCAGTAGATTCTGGTGGATTGTTTAAATGGAATAACAGAAAGTTTATGGGCGGGCTGCCATGTTGTTTCCTTTTTGAAACGACAACAATAACCAGGGGCAAATCAGGTGCATTCACAATAGGGTACGTCACCAGCTGAACGGCCAGCTGAATGGATGGAATAGATTTAACATTATAGACACGACCACTGACTATTTGCAAAACAATTTAGCCACAAATTCACAGACTGACCAGGCTTTTGCCAGTCTTGTTTATACATTTGTCCTTAAGCTTTTAAATTATGACAAAAAATGGATTTATAACACAAGACAAAACAACAGCATCATTATGAAATGGACTGCCGCACACTAATCTTTTTATGTTGATTATCTTGCTTTAGGGCTACCACTCAATTCAAATATTTAATTGTGATTAATTGCACGATTGTTGTAATTAATTGTGATTAATCGCTAATTTTTTTCTGTTTAAAATGTACCTTAAAGGTAGATTTTTCAAGAATTTAATACTCTTATCAACATGAGATTGGGCAAATACGCTGCTTTATACAAATGTGTGTGTGTGTGTATATATATATATATATATATATATATATATATATATATATATATATATATATATATATATATATATATATATATATATATTATTGGAAATCAGTTAACACCACAAAATAACACTTATATTTACATGCGCCAAATTTCTCCAATCCGATCTGAACCTCGGTTGATCGGAAATTCCAAATCCACTGTTTACATGGACATTAAATAAAATGATCCGATCATGACGTGCGTATACATGCACCCAGCGTTTAATCAAAATAAATCCTTGGGGCATGTGCAGAGTTGTCTAATTTTCCAGAAATAGCAGAAGAAGAAGAAGCTGTATTTCCGCCTGTGTTGTAAACAAAAGCTGCGTTGTCTGTCTCACGTCACGCTGACGTAGTGCACATGTCCAGTGGAGATAATTTACCCCAACCAGGAAGACATGATCTGAATGGGTGTGTACATGGACGCTGATCAAAACAACGATCGGCATAAACCACCTCTCTCATTCGAAATGAAATTTCTTTCTGACTGGGCCGTATCGGATCAGAATCTTCCGATTGACGTGTTTACAGGGAGCATTTTTAATCTGATGGGGCGTTTATTCTGATTATTTGTGTCCAAGTAAATGCAGCAATTGACAAATATTGTCCAAAAACCCTCAGTTACTGCATGTAGCACGAAAAATATGCTCAGGTCATAACATGACAAACAGCTGTCAGTGTGTCAGTGTGCTGACCTGACTGTGACTTGCCCCAAACTGCATGTGATTATCATAAGTGGGCATGTCTGTAAAGGGGAGACTCGTGGGTACCCAGAGGACCCATTTTCATTCACATATCTTGAGGTCAGAGGTCAAAGGACCCCTTTGAAAATGGCCATGACAGTTTTTCCTCGTCAAAATTTAGCCTCCGTCACGACAAGCTAGCACGGAAGCAAAAATTTAATTGAATTTTGATGGACCACACAGCGCAAACTGGTAAACGCTGATTTTTTTCATTGCATAGCTCAGACTTTAAGTGTATCTACACCTCTATTACGAATGATTATTATGAGTTGAGCTGGGACTCAAAAGCCTGACTACTATTGTACAAAAAGGTACAATTGACAGCACTTAGAAATCTATAAAGCATTAAGTGCTCTGCAAAGAGAGACTGTGCTCACTGCCGACCATTGAAAGGCTCAGTCTATTATACCTAATGCACACGAGAGAAAGCTTCAGCCTTGAGAGAAACGGCAGTGAAAGATCTACCAGTCACAACTGAAAGGCTGCAGCATTTAAAGGCATGATGTATGCAACGATGGTAAGCCAATATATGGTATACATTTAAAGTCAACTAAACAACTTCTGCATTTTGAGAAACACTGCAAAAAAAAAAAAAGGGAAATGCTATTGAGAAGCCTGACAGTCTAGACAGGTCGCATCATTTACAGAGAAAATAGCATTTCCAACTCAATTCAGATATTAATGAAAAGCACAAATGCACTGTTGTTATTAGTTTAATGTCACGAGTGTTTTGAGACAACTTGCTCAGTACATCTCTATGCAGCAGGCACTGAAGAGATAGCAGCCCTCAAGCTGACACCGTTTTGCTATTGCTGTCATCACACAAATTTATAGCCATCGTCTGAACTAATGTGCTTTTTCTGTTTTCTATCATTGAGTAAACTGACGACCCCTGACTAAGTAACATATTTTATGGGTATTTCATATTATAGTCAGTGTATAGTATAATATTAACAGTAAAAAGTAACTGATAAACCGTATAATTAACCCAAATAGTGAACACAATAACTGCAGGAGCAAATTATTTCTGTGAATATTGCATCAGAGATGAGTTTTACTGCTATTTTTAGGAGCTTTTAGCAGAATGTGTTGTGTTTCTAAATTCTGAATTTAGTTTTCTTCACTGAAATGAATAAAATGCTGAGCTATAAGCCAACTGTATATTTTTAAAAAAGGTTGTCTTGTGCCAATGAAATCAAGAAGGCCTCATGACCCCCCCGTGAAACTTTGGTGACCCCTAGAAAGAGTCAAGACCTGCAGAAAACCTGCAGTTTTTTTAAATTTTCTGCATCAAAAATCTGAAAATATTGAACTGAAATAGACTAAACGTGCATAGTATGAACATCTGCTCTGGCTGACTGACTGTGGAGCTGCTGTAGTCACATCTAGATGTAAGTGTAAATATTAATAACTCATCTATGCATCCTGAATCCTCTTAACTAGACACTCTCCATACTCGGTAATAAACAGCTACACTGACTAATAAATGGCACCAGTATTTGAACCCACTTAAAGACCCCCTGTGGGTCCTTGGACACCAGTTTGGGAACCCTTAATCTATAATACAATAAATTCCTCACAGCCTTAATAATCCATTAATGGGGCACATTTGTTCCAGACTATCCAAACTGACCCCAATCCAATTGAACCCCCAAAGTGATTGTGACTTTCTTCTGCATATTAACAGTTAATCCAACATAGCAGGCCGACAGCCATACAATAATCCCGTTAAAGCATGTATTTAAACGCAGTAGGTTCTGCCGTGCAAGTATTGTTTAATGCTGTCCTCCTTCACCATGTATGACACCTTAGGAACCAGAGAGTGACACCCATCACCCCCGATATGTACAGCCCTGAAGAGCTATTTTCCTCTTTTCAGGCTGATAAATTTGCATTATGCTCAGAAGCTTACAGGTTGAAAATTATGGTTTTTTTACAATGAAAAACCGCAACAAAATCTGATGATATAAACATATTTTTCAATAGAAAATATGTGTTGTCTGATCGCATGGAAAGGCTGCATGTCCTGCCTTTTTTTTCTGTGGTCTCTGATTCAGCTTTATGGATTTAGACCTATTATAAAGCTGAAAATTGTGCTTTCAAATCATAATGGGTCTCTGTTCACCTTCTAATACACTAGAATTACGGTTGTCTGCCACTGCCAACCAGCCAAGTTGCAGTTTACATCCATGCAGCCATCCATCCATTAGACGTTTGTGTGAAATGTTTGTAATTAACAAATGAATCCTGGAGATATAGCCAAAAACATGAGCTGTGAGCAACCTAAAAAATAGTGAGGATGTCAAAACCCAAGTGTGGGTCTGGGTGTCCTCCCCAAGACAAATTTGTTTCAGAGACTTTGTTTCCTGCATTTTGGTGACGTTAAGAACTGGTGCCTCCAAATGAGATCTGTGAGCTTGTATTTACAACATGGGAAGTCGTGTACACGATATACTTCGTGTTCATGTGGTTAAGTCGCGAAGAACACTGCTGCTAAGCAACAGCAATATTAACGTTACTGTCAGAGTCTAGACGCCACAGAGGATAACAATTTAGCAAGCTAGCAAGTGGGTAACATAATACAGGAAATGCAAAGGCATGTGACATAGGAAAAAGATGAGGCTGTTGGGAATATCAACATTTTCCTGAGACATCTTATAAAATTATGCAGAAAAACAATATATGACTAAAACTACAATACATTAATTTATTATACACCGAAAAATGAACTTCCACGGCCTCCGCCATTTCTGATTTCAACAAACAAGTCACAAGTTGTGTCGTTCATGTAGACTCTCAAATGAAGATAATAAAACAAAATAAAAAGCACACTAAAACCGCATTTTTATGTTATGTCATGAACTCTTTGACATAAACCAGTATTCATTATTTATCTTTCTATGCCCTTGCCAGAGTATTTCAAAGCCATGATGGCTTTTTGCTGCATCAAGCAACTTTGGGCGCTGCAGCTCAAACCATGTTGTGTTGTGAGCCGCTCTCTTCCACTGGGAAACGATATTTGGTGTAACTCTACAGTCGTCCGAGTGGAAAAATTATACACAGTGTACAAAGACAGAAACAGGTTAAGATAACAAAAAGGAAAAAGAGTTGTGAAAAACAGTCATAAATTGGGAGACCTCTGGGAGAATTTTGACCTCCAGGGGGGAAAAATATTTTTGGGGGTCCGGGCCCCGACCTTTGACCACCAAATTCTAATCAGTTCATCCTTGAGTCCAAGTGGTTGTTTGTGCCAAATTTGAAGAAATGCCCTCCAGGTGTTCCTGTTCCTCCGTTCACGAATATGAACGGATGGATGTATGGATGAATGGGCAACTCAAGACCATACTGCCTCTCGCCTTGGCTATTGCTGGCACGGAGGCATAAAAATGCAAAAAGAACTGCGTTAAAATTGAGTGATCAGTAAATATGCACACAGGTGAATTAACAGTACACCTGGATCTGAAATTTGCATATTCAAACTTTCACTCTGAGTCAGTCATCACAACTAAAGCTGCTGCCAAACATTATTGTTGGCATTTCCTCAGTTGATATCTTTGTCTGTTTTGCCGCTGCTGTGTTTAGCACTGGGAACAAAAGCTGACGAACCTGAACTGGCTTGCTGATACAGTGTCTGCAAATGAAGACCTTGTATAGGTGTGTTTCTGTGTAAACAGTCTGTGTGAGAGAGAAAGAGAAAGAAAGTGCATTTGTTATCTTGTGATTATCTACAGAGTTTTCAGTAATATGCCATTTAGTTGTGGCAAAAATATAACTTGAACATTCAAGCCAGTATAGCTTATTTGAATTGAACTGAATTGAGAGGACCTGCATGGCGATCATAAGCATGTGTGTCATATATCACAGCATATTAGCCATGTCAGCCTGCATGGGTTAGTATGCTGGGCATGCACCTGTTTTTCTGTGTATGTGGGTGAGGCAGAGAGAGAGTGAGCATATGAAGGAGGGAGGACTGGTGTTGAGGGATATGTCCCGTCATCTCCTCTTTCCTCTCTGGGAACTGAAGTGTGGATAGTCAGAGACAAAAAGGAAATGCCAGGCTACCTGAACACTTTGTACCTGGTCATTCAGGTGTTTTTACACGTATAAATGGTATAAAAACAGTGCTAGAGAGACGGACGAGACAGGAGGAAAAAAAAAGGAAATGGCGAGGGAGATGAAGAAAGCCTGGGGAAACGAGACTGAAATAAGATATGGAGATCTGAGAGTGAATCAGCAAGAGATGAAGGAGTGGCGAGATCAACACTGAGGGGGTGACAGACGAGGATAGGGGGGCTTTTTAACCACGCCATGTTGCTGCATGCCAGAAGAGCCAGTGACATTATAAATCAGCCGTGCCGTGGCTCAGCGGTCGGCTGCTACAGTTGCAGGCGGCTGACTGATCACAGGTGCCGACAGCAACGCTCTCCTCTCTCAAGCAGAGTGAAAAACACAAACACTGGATCTGAAATGCATCACGCTGCCGAAGAGGTTCACTCGCATTTCACTCGGGGAGGGACAGAGAATTAATTCAGGAAGCTTTAGTCGTAATATCAGTGCTTTAAAGGCCTGTGTTACGGCTGTGAAACTGAGGTGCTTATGGGTGTCATATTCAACATGAAATACATGAATAAGATTTATGTAGTGATGCAATTCACTATATTTTCATTATCGGTTAATGAGCTTATTGTTTTCTCAATTCATTGATTAATTGTTTTGTCTATAAAATGTCAAAATTAGTAAAAAACAAAACAAAAAAGTCTGAGGTGACGTACAAAATGTTTTAGAAGCTGGAACTAGCAAACACTGGGATTAGCTGAGTCAGAGTGAGCTGTGCTAAGTGTGGAAATAACTGAAAGGGATGTTTTAAAATGGGGGATGTATGTGTACTCCCGTGTTCTGTGAGGTAAAATTACTGCTTTTGTGAATGTAGTCTGGTGGCATTGAAGAGAGCGACTAACAGCTTCAGTTCCCCGTCAGAAAGGGTTTTGTGACAGTGAGATAAAGCGACTGCGGACTAAAGCTGCAGAAAACAAATTATTTTTCCACCAAAAACAATCATTATCAGTTTAGTGTGCGCTATATTTAGAATATTTTCACCGCTTTACCTTGTCGTCAGACAGCTATTTCCAATAGGGAACTGAAGCAGTTATACTGTCGTCTTCCAAGACACCAGACCAGACTGCATTCACAAAAACAGTAATTTTACCTCGCTCAACACAAGAAGTTGCTGGTCTTCTGCTGCATCGATCATTTGTTAGCTTGTTTTTATTATTGTGCGACTATAGCATCCGAACTAACGTGTCCACACAGCAGGACATTGCTGTTACTGTATGTTACGTAAATACACTGACTGTAAGGATGTATATATACTGTACGTGGAGCAGCGTCATCATGCAGAAACCTACGTCAGGTCACGTGGGAAAAGTTTTTCAGAAGGGCTTAGGAAAATAGCATTTTGATGCTAAAACATACATATTTCAGCCAAAATTTGAATGGTCAGATTTTATGGTGCCTTCAAATGGGGTCGTGTTTACCATGTTTATGAGTTGGGTTGACATGAACACACACACAACTCACAACCTTGTAAGTGAAAACTTTCTAAGAGCTCAGAGTTCATGACTTCTGATGTGTTTGTTGACGGTGTGAGAAATGGTGGAGCCCATGGAAGCTCATTTATCGGTGCATAATAAGTTAATATTGTACAGTATATTGTAGTTTTATAATATGTATGAGGAAAATGTTGATGTTCTCAACAACCTCATCGTTCTCCTCCTCTGTCATTACGACTTTACATTTCCTTCATTATGTTACCCACTTGCTAGCTTGTTAAATTGTTAGCCTCTGTGGCTTCTAGACTCGGACAGTAATGTTAATATTGCTGTTGCTTAGCAGCGGCGGTCTTCACGACAACCACTTGAACAATGTCGCAACTTTCCATCTGAAGGCACCATTAATACATTAAACACCAGTGGGGAGCCACAGAATGATATAAACACACACATACACACACACACACACACACACACACATATATATATATATTAATTGTCCAGCCCTTTCAACGATTTGATTGATTATCAGCTCTATTTTTTTATCATTGATTGATAGGCTAAATATTTTCTAAATGTTTTGATCCATAAAATAATGAAAATTGGCCATCACAGACCTAAACCTCAAGCTAAAGTCTTCAAATGTTTTCAAAATCAGCACAACAGGGTTTTTTTTTTAGAGTTCAATGTTTCTTAAACCAAACTAGACCAACAGATGCTCTGGAAATGAAACCACTTGTTATACGAGTATGTGGTGTGACGCGCTGTTGTTGTGGTTCGGTCAAAACCAGAGTCACAGCTTGTTTTGGCAGATCCCTCTCTATTGAGGCTGGCAGACTTCCCTGTGACCTCCACATTTAAAACACATGAAAATCGCAGATCGTTGACATTGTCTGTGTTGACGGACAGTCTGAAAACATTGTCACGTTCCTCTGGGATGAAAAAAAACACCATCCAGCTGTTCTGGTGAGCTGGTCAATGACAGCTGGATTCGGGCAGGCTGCAGGGCTTTCCCACTGGCTCACATGACTCAGTCCCAGCCATCATTAGCACGAGTTTTCCCATATGTAAGTGTCAGTCAGACGGCTTTAGCGTCACTTTAGTGTGATTACAAACACACACATACAATACATATTGGGGTTGTCATTTAGCCTCCAAGGCCCCTAAAGCTGAAGTAGGCACATCGGAGCAAATATGATTAAAAAAAAATATTTTTATAAAACGGTCATTATATCCTGCATGAAACAGGTAATCTGAAAAAAAAACAATGTATTCCTCTGTGTCCCTGACTTATCTGAGCAGCTGTCAATCACTCACAAACTCCGATCAAACGCTCATATATACAGTAGACAATAATAATGAATACTAGGTATGTATTAGGCAGTGCTGATCAAATATGAATCAATATTCTGTTACTGTAATGTCTATGTCTCTCCTCAAACGTTTTTAGAAACATCTTGTAGTTACTGTTTAGCTGTAAAATGAGAAAGTTTGTGACCTGCCAGAAATGTTGAGATCAGTTGAGGAAATACCAAACACTATCCACCAGCTGGAGAAAACATTTAAGGAGAGAAATAGGCATTATAGTAACAGAATAATAATTCATATTTGATCAGCGCTGCCTAGTTTGACCGTTACAGCTGCCTCCTTAATGACCAGCCAATAGGAATGCTCTCTCTCTGAAATGACCTGTGATTGGCCAAAGTCTCCCATCACAGGCCAGATTTTCTAAAGCCTGAAAACAGCAATGAGGAGGTGCAGAAGTCTAGTTTTCTGTCAAAACACTTGAATTACAACATGCTGAAAGGTTATTAAGGAATATTTGCCCAATGATGCTAAATATATTCTGCCTACTGCAGGTTTAAGCACATATTGCAAAAGCAGAGTCATGAACATGCAGATGGTTATTGATTTTAGTGAAACAATCACCACCAAAAAAAGCTACAAGCCCCTACTACTGCATAACTTCAAAATGTTCACCAAATACAGCGTGGCTACACGATTACGAACAAAATCTCAATCATAATTATTCATCATGATTATTCATTGATTTTAGGGTCAAAATATTTTTATTGCACTTTTACTGCACCCCCATCATTCATTTTTTACAGGCTACTGCTGTAGGGTGTGCATGCACGAACAAGACAGCTCCTCAAAAGTAAAGGTGGTGGCTGGCTGTTAGTTTAGGAGGCGTTTTATTAGATAGAGTTTTCTATGAACGGAGCACATTTTTTATACGTCAGTATTACAGTTCGTACTCATCTAATTGTGGTAAGCCAGAATCGTGATCATGGTTAATATTTGATTGATTGTGCAGCCCTAAAACACTGTAGTGACTTTGAATAAAAGTGCAGTTGCAGAGAAACCCTGGATAGATGGCAAGAGCAGAGCCAGAGCCCCGTTGGCTGTCAAGAGGTCTGTTTGCACTGTGAAAGCTCCCAGCAGTTACCCAACCCCCGGGGCAATGGGGGGGTAGAGGGACAGAGAGAGACAGAGTGTACTGGATGTGTTGGATATAACGAGAGAGGGAGTAGAGGGAGTAGAGAACAGAGCAGAGTAAAGTCAGAGCAGTTATTTAATATAATGAAGAATTTAATGAGTGTTTAATGTGGCTAGAAAGCAAGAAAATACATTAAATAATAGAGATAATTTGAGTTTGTTTGATTTGGAAATAGAGAGTGTTAATAGTTGCAGTGTTGTGCTGAGGTTTGCATGTGAGCATGGGAGAGACAGACAGAGAGAGAGAGAGTGGATGTGTGTTTTATCATATAGTACTACTCAGCAGTCAGCAGTGCTGGTCCTCCCAAGGTCATGCTTGGCGCTGGAATGAAAGCTATTTCCTCCCTCACTCTGACCGAGTGTGAGCGGGAAAAAAATGTGTTATTTTCCAAAAATGCCACTCTGCTGCACCAGATTTCCTCATTTTGTGCAAGTGAACATCACGCCTATCTGATTATACATGCCATCTCTGAATCACGCTTTGTTCCCAAGTGTTTCTGCTCAAATGAAAGCTGTGGGCCAAAATACTGAAGAGTGCAGTGGCTGCAGGCCGCTGCGCTACTTGTGATTAATATCTGAGTTACAGTGGTGGTTGTGTTGAAGGCCTGAAAGAGCATTTTTTGTTGTTGTTGAATTCCAATTTCTCAGCTATGCACCATTGATTTTATATTGATGTGTAAGTGCAATGGCCTCCGGGCAAATTGTATTATGGAAAGCTAATGTTTAACCAGCTCACATAAGGCATTGTGAGTAGGATTTGAGTTTCACCTTATTGGTCTTACTGCGCTGTGGGGGCTGCTTCATCAGATCAGGTTTCATGCTGTAATCTGACGATGAGGATAAGAAGACAATAGAGACATTGAACGATGGATTGTGCTAAGTGGTGGGCTGTTTCTTGCTTTTCCGCACCTTCCGAGTGCTGCAAAAACATCATCCTTTATTTTTGTTTTAACAGTGAAAACATGCTGGAAGTATTTTTATCTTCATTCAGTAACGCTGCAAGGCAGAAACCAGGATTTTAGACATTTAGCTCACACTGTAACCCTTGAACCTGCAGTAGGCAGAGAGTTTCTGGCATCACTGGGAAAAAATCTCATAATAACCTTTCAGCGTATTGTAATTCAAGTGTTATGAGAGAAAACTAGACATCGGCTTTAAAAAAAATCTAGTCTGTGACAGGAGACTTTGGCCAATCACAGGTCATTTCAGAGAGAGAGAGAGAGAGAGAGAGAGAGAGAGAGAGAGAGAGAGCATTCCTATTGGCTGTTCATGCAAGGGAGGCAGTTGTAAATCACTTGGGAACGGTTAAACTAGGCAGCGCTGATCAAATATGAATACTATAATGGCTATTTCTCACCTCAAATGTTTTCAGAAACATCTTGTAGTTACTGTTTAGCTGTAAAATGAAAAAGTTTGCTCCAGCTGGTAGGAGGTGCTTGGTATTTCCTCAACTGATACTGAAACTTTCTCATAATTACTCTCATTATATCAAAATTATAAACTACCACATCCAACCACAACTACTAAATATCAGTGTTGAAGTCTTGATCCTGACTCTACTAGCATGCACTGACATGGTTACAGTAACATGGCTCTGAGCACACTCTCCTATGCTCTGCTCTACTACTGCCTGATACAACCACAAGGAAGTACAGTATGTGCACACCGGTTTAAAAATAGCTCATAACTGTGCTGTTTAAAAAAAAAAAAAAAAATCCTTTTTTGTAAAGTAGCAGTGAGGTAATTATGAAAGTATTCTCCTCAAAAAAAAGTACATCCAATCCAAATATTGATGTTTCAAAATGTAACATAAATCATTTCTGTTCTCTAACTACAGATTGTGAATACTTCTGTTATAGCGAAACCATGAACACTGCAGCACACTGGAGCATGACGCAGATCTGCATGTAAGCACTTATTTCCTCATGCATGCACACCGGCTCACTCAACTACCAGAGAAAACCACGGAGAGGCCGCTTTAAAAAAAAAATCACCCCATTTAAAAGCTGGAGTTAAATCTGTTTAGATAAGAATTTACTTTCGACGAGAAAGAGGAAGATCATCCATCTACATTTGCCCTGGGAAGCATTTCTCCTAGTACCTCCTTGCTTCTTATTCATGTTATTCATGTAGTACTGCTTATTCAGTCCCGGGAGGTGCCCCGTACAACACAGTCCTCAACCCCTGGTCACTGAGCTGCACCACCACAGCAGATATGAGGAAAAACGGCGACTAATAACTGGCCAGATGTAGCTGGTGTGACATCATGTCAATGCAACGACAATGATTTTGATCAGCTGTTAAAACATGTCATGTGTCATGAGAGCAGTGGTGTCTTGCCAAGTATTTTGCAGCGATGCTAAATAAGCATACAGGAAGAAATCAGCCAATTGCAGAAGAGAGAGAGATACAAATAACACTTTCATTAGGGATGCAACCACAAGACACTAAAAGGCACGTAAATGACATAATAATGTGCAGGGAGAAAGTGGGCAATAAGAACGGCATTCTTGTTTTTGGTGTGTCATTTGTACACATTTAGTCTGTACTGACTGTGATGTAATGATGTAGACGGGAGGTGGATAGGTCCAACAAACACAGGACTTTCAACCAGGAGACTGATGTTCGAGACCAAGACATTGTTTCTGTATATATTTTTCTTAGTTTACGGACTTATTCAAAGCCCAATCGTCACCTTTTCCTAAACTAATTAAGTGGTTTTGCTGCCTAAACCTAATGCATGTAATATTCACGCCTCCGTGAGGCAAAATGTGACATTGACACGCTCTCCTCTGGTGGACTGGTGGGTCTATTATACGCTTTGGCGTGATACCGGGTTGTAAGACATGTTGAAAACAGGGTTTTGAGGGTTGGAGTTTGCATGTTCTCCCCATGTTAGCGTGGGTTTTCTCCGGGGTCTCTGGTTTCCTCCCACAGTCCAAAGATATGCAGGTTAACTGATGACTCTAAATTGCCTGTAGGTGTTATTGCGAGTGTGAATGGTTGTCTGTCTCTACGTGCCCTGCGATGGACTGGCAACCTGTCCAGGGTAAACCCCGCCTTCGCCCAATGCCAGCTGGGATCTGCTGCATCCCCCCATGACCCCTAACGGGATAAGCGGTTGCAGATGGATGGATGGTTTTGAGGGTTTAATAAACCAGACAACCCCTTTGCAGTTCTATCATTCTAAATGCATCACGTTAACACTTCTTTCCAGAAGATCGTCAAAAGGCATTCTGGGAAATGTGAATTCACTAACTGAAGTAGAAATACAGTGGAAACTCGTCTGTCAGGGTCAAATTGTTCACTATAAATGGATGATTATCATAACAGAATTTGTTGTTGTGCATCATTTCTCATGCATGTTACCATCTAATTGACATTTTTTTATTTATTACATAAATACAAATAAATGAAACGGGCCGCTTCGCTATTTCGCCAATTCTTCTGCCTTTTCCCTCACTGAGGGTGAGGCATTGCCGTTTTTGGCCGGCTCTGCAGACCGACCGTGCATACAGAACGGTGCCCCTTTGCCGGGACCCCACGCTCCCTCACCTGGTAGCGCCGTGGAGGAAGACGGGCTCTGTATGTGTGCCACAAAGCCGACTGAGAATTGGCAATGTTTTACTTTGGGGAGCATTACATGACGAGACATTATCAATAACTTGACAAGGGTGGCTTCAACCACAAGTGCTTTCCTGCGCACATTAGCAAAAATGAATTTCCTTTTTCCCCATCAATGTGAACGCAGCACAGGTACCCAACCAGAAAGCAGTATCGAGGGAGTAAAGTAAAAAACAAGACAAATTCAATTAACATTAGTCTAATGTAGTTTTGAAATGTTTTTCCATACGTTGTATGAAAAGACCCCAAATGAACATTATAAGTGGACTACCTGATTACTATAAGCAAATTATTTAGTGTTTGTATAGTAAAGCTTTTTGATCCATATAAGTGGTTGATCTCTGTAACTGTGGTCACTATAAGGAGCTTCCACTGTATACTATAAATGAAATAAAAGAAAACTGGTTAATTAAACACTTTATGACAAAAACACAACAGGAAAGCCCTGAAAAGTCAGAGATTAATGATAAGTACTGGTATTATGAGCATGATGGAATTTTTGCTCTAATTTATTTGGCTCACAGGCCACTTAATGATAACTGTTGAGGGAAGAGTGTTGCTCCGTTTCTCTGCCCAGGTTTTCCAAACTAATTTGCAGGTTTGTAGCTGCCAAACGTCTTTCCACAAGTGTGATTCACAGAGATTGTTGGCATGCAAAAGAATGTAGAGGCCACCGAACGCTGATTATGAAATGACTGGTTTAATGATTCATCTACTTTCTCGTGATGTCAGCCCATGCAACTGGAAAACAGCCTCAAACATCTCGCCAAAAATTTTTTAGGGGGAATATTTTGCGTGAAATAATGGAGGTGGTTGCTCGTATGAGATGTCAGCCTGCACGTCTCAGCGGGAGAAGTCAGAAATGAGTGATGGGTAGAGCCAGCATCAGCTATAACAGCCATAAGTCTGCACTTACTTCATCTATAGTGTTTTAGAGGGCTGTCAAAGCTTTGCACGTCAAGTAGACCCAATTACATACACTGCCTTAGATTTTCCTTTGAATCAACATCTGCCTGTCTTTCAGATGTCTTTGCTCTCAGTCAGTGATCTTGAATGATTAACCCTTTGGTTACCTGAAAGAACAGACAAACTGAGAGATCCCAGCAGACTGCAGTGGGGGGAAATAGTTACAGAAAACTAATAAATGCAACTGCCATCGAGCACCGCTCTTGTTAAACCTGAACAACGGCCCACTAGTGGGTTCGTCAGGCGTATCTGCCTTGTTAAATGCCACTTAGCCTCCTGGAAGGCCTGGCAGCACTCTCAGGGTAATGGTTTCATCTGAAGAGATGATTTAATAAAATATCCTGCAGAATGGTTGAAGGGGTTCACTCTGCCTCCGTTACTGACAGATTTCAGTCAGACTTCAAGTACTGCCTGTTTCTCATGACATACACCTTATTATCTCGTGAACTGCTCTGCCTCCATAACCACCTGTTGCTGACTTTTATCACTTTCAGTGACATTTTAATGGCTCTTGTACGCTGGCATATTAGGGCTATTGCAGGGAAAGAAAAATTATTACAGAGCTGAGGGAGGGGGTAATACTCAAAGAAACAACTCAGACTTGAGTTGCAGATTTTGGAGAAAAAAACAACCTGGATATTTTCTGAGATTAAAGTTTAACGGTGGCATACAGTATGTGGTGTGATGAGGTTGATCCAACCTTGTAGTGTGAAGCGATGTGGTTCCTTAACAAAAAAAACATTATTTTTGGCTGGAGCACAGAGGGCCCTACAAACACAAAAGTCTGTCACTGATTGACTGAGTGGTGAAGCTACATGACGATTGGTTGGCCAAGTGTTGGAGTTTCCTCATTGGCTCTTTGCTCTTTCAAAATGAAAAGGTGGTAACAGTCCTTTATGCAAATGAGCCCGTCCAGCGCTATGCGTCCGGCTCACGAAACTTGGACCAAGCTGTCAAACTAGTCTAGTTCTAAAATTTAAAAGTTTAGATGGAATAACATAAAGTTTATGAGCAGGACGCCAAGTTGTTTCCCGGTTTGCAAGCAGAAAACCAGGGACCAATCAACTGTGTTCAATGACACGGTACAGCCCCCAGTGTCCTCACTGGACCTGTGGACATAACAGTAACGCTGGTTTTAACATTATAGACATGACTATCTGTATAACAATTAAGCCACAAATTCACAGACTGACCATGCATGGTCCAGCCTTAAACTCCATTTTGACTTGTTCATTGTTATGGTTTTGCACACAACTAATTTTCAGATTTTCTTTCTTGCAAAATTATGACTTTATAATCTCGCAAATTTGTGAGTATTTTCTGTTTTTTTCCAAGTAAGTGGCTCCCATGAGTCCCTCTCAGTGGTCCACAGGGGCGAGCGCTTACATTCTCCGTGATTATATGAGAATGTAATTAAATCAATGTGAACAGGATGAAATACAAAAGGATACTCCTAATTATCATGGTGTTTTTTTGCCTCCTGATTTTTTTTATTCTACAGGGATATCCTGAACGTGTGAGGGCACTTTCAAGGGCAAGTTGTTTATAGTATGCTACACTACCTTCTACCAGCCAATAAAACCTCATCCATCTTCCTAATTACTGCCTGTTTCAAAGAGTCTTCATCAAAATGTTTGAAATATTCAACCTAAAGCTATAAAACCGTTAAAAGTAATAAGGAGGAAAATAGCTGTGAAACCCCACCAGTTGTATTCTCCATGCCTACTGTCATGGTTGTCATAGCAACTGCATCAGTTTGGAGCAGAAACATTATGGGATGCAGATGAACAGGATCTCATCAGTACCAGGACCAACCATGTACCTTCAGCAACAAATGCTGGAAGATGAGTGCACAAATTAACAAACGCCTGAAGGTCTCATAATAATAAATTACCTTTCTTCCCAATACAACACTTGTAACTCCTCTACGGGTGACTGCAGTGCTGCAGGTGTTTCATCATGATAAAAAATTGTGCTGATTAAATGTAATTCTACAGTGCCTTTGACAGTGGAGACTATTTCCCTCTTCCTCGTTGCCATTTTTGCTTTGCCCATCTGACACTTTCTCTTTCTTTGCGTGTGTGTGTAGGCATCAGGCCACCCATCATGAACGGGCCCATGCACCCGCGCCCCCTGGTGGCGCTGCTGGACGGGCGCGACTGCACTGTGGAGATGCCCATCCTGAAAGATGTAGCGACCGTGGCCTTCTGTGACGCTCAGTCCACACAGGAGATCCACGAGAAGGTAACATACTTGACTACATCATGTTCACAATCACATTGTGATCGGGAATACTGTCATCTTGATGCATACTAATAAATGCAACATTAACCCCCTGAGATGCTGTTTTAGAACGAGAGTGAAGGTACAGATATGATGTAAAACTAGAAAACCTAAGGAATCCATTCATAGCTTGTCAGGAACGAAGCTAAATAATGCTCCATAGTTCCCATAGGAGCTATTTCGTTGTAGTGAGACCATTTTTTTGAAACTTGACCTCACTATATAAAATGAGCTGAGTGACCTCTAGGATAATCACAGCCTCATGAAACTTTACAGCCACAAACTAGAGACCTGGAGCATTCAGAGGATGGATTTCCTTGGTTTATTGAATATAAGCAGGTTTCTGAGCAGTTTTCAGAACAGAAGTGCTCACTATCCAATCACCAAAAAGTGAATTTACTGCAGAAATTAAGTGCCTTGGTGTGGAATTGAAAACTGATTTTTTTTTTTTATCAATTCTTGATAGGTAAAAAATGGTTAAATTTAGAACCAAATCTGTGCAACAAATGTTATCAACCCACAAATTACTGTAACAATTTATGAGATATAATAGACCATGAGAATGGTCATCATATACTTCAATCATAATGTTCTAAATCCTTATACATTCTCACAATTTATTTTTGATCAATTAATGAATTAATTCAGGTTTATTTATGATTTATGACTAGAACAACTTGACACAGTGCTGAGCTGCATCTCAAATTAAACTTCATGTTTACAGTTTTCAGATGATGTACACCACGTCTATGTGACATATACTGTTAACCTGCTGTCTCCCCCTAAAGACCCCCATACCCCTGTGTTGTGGGTGTCAGAGAGTTAAAGATGTGCAAAACTAGTATGAGTTGCAAAATTGCAAATCACATGAAAAAAAAAAATCAACAGAGTAGAGAGAGCAAACTTTAAATGTGAGTCGGCCTTGGATCTTGCCACAGCTCATTTAGGTTATTTCAACGATGAGACTACAAGGAGAACAGACGGGGCAACCATCTCGCAATAATGCAAGAACGCTCCTGCTTTTGACAGTCTACTGACATTACATGAATGCAATATTAGCACTATCAATCTGAGGTAGAGCTGCAACAATTAATGGATTACTTGTCATTAAATTAATCACCAACTATTTTGATAATCGATTAATTTGTTTGAGTAATCTTTCTTAAAGAAAAAAAGTCTAAAATTCTCTTATCCAGCTTCTTAAATGTGAATATTTTCTGGTTTCTTTACTCCTCTGTGACAGTAAACTGAATATCTTTGAGACGGGGACAAAACAAGACATTAGAGGACGTCATCTTGGGCACTTTTCACCATTTTGGGACATTTTATAGACCAAACAACTAATTGTTAATCAGTTTGAGTATTTTTTAAGAAAAGTCTTTGATTGCAGTTTCTTCAATGTGAATATTTTCTGGTTGCTTTACTCCCCTATGACAGTAAATTGAATCTCTTTTGTGATATTTTACAGACCAAACAACTATCATTTACTCAAAAAAAAAAAAAAATCATCAGATTAAACGACAATGAAAATAACTGCAGCCCTAGAGAGTAGCGAATGTCTATTTAAATGATTTTTTTTAGCACCTGAGACTTCATCGTAAAAGAAAATCTGAAGTTGCCACATTGAGACAATATTGGCTGTGCGTTAGAAATGTGCAAAACTTAAGTACCAGCTGCAAAAAAAATCACATGAAACTAATCAAAAGAACATAAAACTAAAGTAAAATAAAATGAAGAGTACAGACAGCAAACTTCAAATGTGGGTCAGGCTCGGATCTTGCCACCGCCACTATGGATTGTAAATGGGTTTGTATGTCTGGCAGGGTCACGTCTGGTTCTGGGTGTCTGCCAGGCGCACTCTCTCTCTGAGCGCGCTCAGTAACCCACAGCGTGGGAGAAACAGATGGCTCTCCCTCGCTCACTATCTCTCTCTCTGGCTGTCTAGTAATCGGCCACCTCATTGTGTAATTAAAAGAGCTTCTTTATTGTAATTGAACCGCATGTCATTTTCATCCTCTCTCACACGCGTGAGCAGGAGGGCTGGCAACGACTCGTAACATCAACTGAGAACCAATTAAAAGGTGACTGAACACACAGTCATAAAGTATATTCCCATTCTATAATCAATTTACCTGCTTCTGAGTCATAATACTTAATTTTTCAATTAAAACAATGAGCTGTCGTCCTGATTAGGAGCCGGTGGGGATCCCACGTGAGTTAGATTCCTGCTGATATGAGGCAGTTTTGTTCGACGCAGACAGAGACACCTTATCTTGATTCCTGTGGTAACGAACCTTAGTTTCCATGGTAATGCTCAGGAAAAGCAGTCATTCCACGCTGGCAGGGATATTAAAAAAAAAAAAAAAAAACAGGATGTGAGAATGATATAAACAGCATATCCTGGAAAAAACCCTAAACCGAGATACCGAGTTTATGGAAACACTTGACTGTGAACTCAGTGAACTCCTATTGCACTCATTTCTGCAAAGCGACAGTTGACTTGTGCTCACACCTACACAAACACATGCTGATAACTTGACCTTTACATTTTGTTCCTATGTACCATACAGTATGTACTGAAAGCACAAGCCTATTATTCTGTAAACAAACAGGTTACAAAAGGCTGCACATAGTAGTTCCCAAAGTTTCCTTGAGGGACCCGTTTTCTATCATTTAGCAAACTGTCAATCACAAACTAAGACACGTTTCATGTATATTTCGTACTATATGCAATAATAGGACAGAACAACTGATAAACTGTACAATTAACACAAAAACTGAATGCAATAACTGCAGGAAGTTTGTGTAAAATGAGCAATTTGGATGAATTATTTTCTGTGACTATTGCAGAGATGAGTTTTCCTGTTATTTTTTGAACGTTTAATACAATTCTCTGTATTTTGCATTATTATTATTATTATTATTTTTAACAAACATACATACTTCATAGGCTTCTTTTTTTCGATTGTTTTAACTGCGTACTTTTCTAATGCATGACGAGGCTGTTTAGCAGGGAGGAAGGCTCTGTGAATATAACTTGTGACCTGGTCTTCACTATGCCCTTATCCTATGAGATTTATTTTAAGTTTATTTTAAGTTTAAGTAATAATCCAAATAGTTTCATTCAGTTTTCTTCTCACAAATGAATGACATATTAAGATATAGGTCAACTGCACAGTTTAAAAAAAAACGTTGTCTTACACTCCTTAAATCAAGAAGGCCTCCCAAACCTTTGTGAAGCTTTTGCGATTTAAATAACTCAAACTGTGTGTGTGTGTGTGTGTCCAGGTGCTGAATGAGGCTGTAGGAGCGCTGATGTACCACACCATCACTCTGATGAGAGAAGACCTGGAGAAGTTTAAAGCTCTGCGCATCATCGTCCGCATCGGCAGCGGCTATGACAACATTGAC
This sequence comes from Pterois miles, assembly GCA_947000775.1. NCBI lineage: Eukaryota > Metazoa > Chordata > Actinopteri > Perciformes > Scorpaenidae > Pterois > Pterois miles. Next base: position 11,209,552 of record CAMQGK010000193.1, read on the forward strand.
ATCAAATCTGCCGGGGAACTGGGTGAGCACACACACACACACACACACACACACACACACACACACACACACACACAGGAAGTGAGCCTGTACTGGTCATGTGCTGCACTGTTCTGCGACTAAACCCCAGTTTGGAGAACTAGACAGGAGTTGCTGCAGGGAAGCACAGCAATGTAAACCTGTGGACGGGGCCGACAGCAAAATGTATTTTAGCCACCTTCAAGAAATGCTGTGGTGGCTGCGTTACCTGTTGTTTTCACCTAGAAAATGTCATAAAAAAGGAAAGATTAATTTTTAGATCAACACCTCCTGATTTCATTTCAAAATAAAACCCATCTTTTTCTGAGGACAGAACTCCTTCATTTGTTAACACAAGGCTTTTATTGTGAAATATCTACAGTACAGTGTTGTAGAACATGCAGTGACTTGCAGGACTCCATGAATGAATGAATATAGTACCGGATTTTAAACGTGGATTATTACTATTATTTACAAATAAATAAATATAAATCACATTTATAATGATGTGAAACAGCCATTATGAAAGTCTCTCTGTGCAGAAAGAGCAGCAGCAGCAGAAACGCTGCAGAAACGCAGCTGGCATGCAGCTGGCGTGAACAACGGACGTGTGAATCATGCAGCCGTGAGGTAATGCAGCTCCTCACGTGGTCTGGCCCAGGCTTCATTGGTTAGTTTGTTTATGCCATTGAGTAACTAACCACCAAAGTCACACAATAACACAAACAAACTAATTCATTCAGATCCAGAGTCTGGAGTCTGCTTTAGCGAGAGTATAGATAAGAGGCATCAATTCCCCGTCGGAAACATGTATAAATATATAAACTGTATATCTGCCTGACAGCAAGATATACTGGCAAAAATATTCTAAATAAAGCGTAAACTTTAACTGATATTGGCATTTTTAGGTGAGCCCTTCTTTTAGGTGGTAAAATTTTGCAACCAGCCCCGTCCACCATTATTTTGCTTCCATGTAATAACACCTGGCTGATTCTCCAAGCTGCTGACCACCATCTACTGTCGGTAATACATTGACTATGGATAACTATTTCATACACCCCCACTTCAAAACATCCGAACTATTCCTTTAACTGTCACAATGCCAATATGTGTTAAGAACATAAAAAACATTAACATCACCATTCATCCACAAATCTCTGGTACATCATTTGCTTCCAGTGTCACATGGTGCATGTGGCTGCTATAGCCCACACAGTGTTATTATAGGTTACCAGTGTTAACAAAACTTAGATATATTAGTCATGTTTATGTCTGCAACTATTTTAAGAGCATCCATGAAGTGTTATTTTTTATCCCCATACTCTTATAAAAATCACAGTTACCTCCCATGTAAAGGGAAAAGATGTAAATGACATGTTTAGCCACATATGACTTTCAATTACTCGCCGTTTAACCCCAGAGTGACCGACAGCACCTGTTCACAGCAGGCTGCTCACCTCTTATTTGTTCCAGAGCCAAGCTGAGCGTTGCATGCTGGGATAGATAACTGGCACACCTGAATGGAACAGAGCCATCGTTGATGTTATTACAGTTTTTACACTTTCAAATGCAAACAAGACTGTGCTGTAAAACTGTTGTGACCACATTGATTTGCATAAACAACACGCTACAGGACTATTTGGGATGCTTCTATTCACAAGAGGTTGAGGAGCGGGGCAAAGTTTGAGTGATGATTGGCTGCTATGAACAGGGAGGGATGTTGTTTTGCTATGTTTCGTTCTGTTTTTTTCTTGTCTTTTTTGTGTACATATGTTGCTCAAAATGTTATGCCGTATTCTACCACTTGTTAGAAATCACAATGAACAAAATGGGAAAAAAACAAGCTGTAAGAAACAAATAGGCAGTTTTGTCGACTGTATTTACTCATTACTCAACAGCAGTAGTGGAAGAAGTACTCTGATCTTTTACTTAAGTAAAAGTAGCAATACCACAGTGCAAAAAATACTCTGTTATAAGTAAAAGACCTGCATTCAAAATCTTAAGTAACAGTACATACTAGTATTAGCATCAAATGAATTTTAGGGTGCTTTCACATCACCTGGATCCAAGTACACTTGAACCCAAAGTCCAGTTCATCTGATTAGTGTGAACGCTCCGTACCATAGTCAAGAATGGTTCACTGATCCACATGAAAAGGTGCTCTGGAGTATTGATCATGTGTACTCAGGTACGGTTCGCATCAGGTGTGAATGCCAACGGTACCAAAACACACCAGTGGACTGCTATTAAATGCGAGTAGCGAGCTAATAGTTTTGAAAGGATAGGCTTTATTCAATGCCACCAGGCTCTTCTGGAATCTGTATATGTGCGCAGCATGCGCCGATCTGCACAACCATGATTGATAAAGCAGGAAGCTCAGCTTGTCTTACTGCTCAGCAGCCAGAGAGAGAGAGACAGTGGGGAGAAACAGCATGTAGAGCCGGCATATTTTACATCAAACTCAGTGACAAAAGAGTTTATTTCAACAAAAGCCAAAGTTGGTGATTGTTAGGAAGACTAACGCAGGGAGTTTTGGTGAGTTTTATTTTGTTTCTCTCAAGATAAAATTGAGTATTTTATGATGCTCCGCCACTAGAACAGCTGATGATGATGATGATGAAGTGTACTCATGAAGTGTATATATAGAATTATTATATATAGTTACTAAAGCTATCATTTAAATGTAGTGGAACAGAAGTATGGAGTAGCATAAAATGGAAATACTCAAGTACAAGTAGCTCAAAATTCCATTGGAGTGAATGTACTTAAATGTAATTTCAGCTTTTTTTCTGCCACCAATAGGCTTTGCCATGTTTGCAACAAGTCAGTAATATTTGTATTAAAAAAGCAAAGTCAGATGAAGCTTATTAAAACTCCTATCTCTTTCCACCGAGAGGCTCTGTAATTTGAAAGTTGCTGGTCGTGTTTGCAGGGAAAATTGCCAACACAACACCTTGAGTCTGCACTTCCAAAATAGCTTTTACCAAACTTCATTAAATGGCCACCCCAAAAAGCTATTACTCATCCTTATCTGCTTTCTGGTCCAACAGGCATAGCTGTGTGTAATATGCCAGCAGCCTCGGTGGAGGAGACGGCGGACTCTACGCTGTGTCACATCCTCACCTTGTACCGACGCACCACCTGGCTGCACCAGGTTAGTGTCCTTGTGTGGCTGATAAAAAGGGACTGAAATGAATTTGGGTTTAAATGAACTAACTCTAAATGTGTTGGCTTGAGGTGTACATTCAGTTATCACTATTTAAGCTTCGACAATTGCTAATAATTGTCTACTGACGAATCAGCAAAATTGAATCGTTTCGTTTTCTTTAGAATGTTGCTGTATTTGAAAGACGTTGATGTAAGATGTAGAAGGTACAGTAAAATGATTTGTTCCTCAAAGCAGTTATCAGTAATCATAGTAATAAAAGGATTTATACTTAGTCAATAAGTGCAGACATTATGAAATACAGCTGGATTGTGTTGAACTGGGATGTGGTTGCTGTCTGTGTGATACCTCCATGTAATAATGAATTGCTCTTCACGTCAGGCGCTCCGGGAGGGCACGCGGGTTCAGAGTGTGGAGCAGATCCGAGAGGTGGCGTCGGGAGCTGCGAGGATCAGAGGAGAGACGCTGGGACTTATAGGGCTCGGTGAGTAACAACACACCCGACTTCATGTCTCTGCAGTGAGACCTGCTGAGCATGCTGTTGTAAAAACAAGACAATCAGGCTGTATGTAGGCACAGCAGTGCTTTGAGCTAAATGCTAACATCAACATGCTAACATTTCAACAACTTTCAGTTCATGACATAAATATTCATCATATTCATAATATTCATCTTCCCGGACAAGCCCCCATTTGTTACCACCCGGCTCAAAGGCTGCAACAAAAACGGGAGACCAGAGGAGTTTTAAATTGGTAAAAGGCATTTATTTATTAAACTAACAGCTACTCACAGGCTGCAACATGGTGCTATTGAGGGAAACTGGCATTGTTATTTATGTCCACTGAAAGTGCTTGTTTTTGCCATGACATTGTTATTTTAAGTGTCTAGAAGGAACAAAATCTCCGGCACTCACAGATAAAGTGTCATGTTTATTATACTGGGCAAACAATACGCAATATAAGCAATATAATTGCAAAATAATATATAAAATATAAAAAATAAAATCTAAAATGATAGCAAAATTGGGCAATTTCAGCAATAAGCCTTCTTTTTTCCCCTGTTGGGTCCTTTTCTCCATTGAGACTATAGATAATATTTATGAATTACTGTTTTGGTTTGATGTGTTACCATTCTCATATTTTCTATCTTGGGCTTTCTAGATGTTTTGGCCACACCTCCTTTGTGGTGAGAGGCGTTGCCTGGGTGATGCATTCACAGATTAACTCTATTTTGTAATCTTCCAGTCTCCTCCCTGACTGATGTCTGTGACTCACCTGAGTATTTATACCTGGCTTTACGTTTTGAGTGATCACACTGATGAAGGCTTATTGTTATTATAAGTGTCTGACATTATGGAAAGACTCTCGCTCAAAGAGAAGTCTCATTCTGACATCTAGCGAGGTGACGTATTACCGGAAGACAACGGTGGAATAGCGGAGTACATCCATGCTGGAAAGGTGAGTAGAGTAGATGATTTTGACAGTGTGGATGAGGTCCGTCTGTATTTATTTGAGTCAGAGTATACGGATATTCAGATTTCACAGTGACACTTCTCTTTGACTTGGACACAACAACAAACAGACTGGATCAAGAGAAAAAAATAATGATTTTACTTCTCTATGGGTTCCTTTCCATAATTTTGCATTTCGTTTCATGGCTGCCGGTTACAGCCTTTTCCCTAATTGTTGTCAGTTACACACAAAAACATGGAGAAATAGGGTCCAGGTTGAAAAATACAGAGGTTTCACTTTAAGTTTAGTTAGGTCACTGGTCTTGAAAAAATGGTTTGTTGAAATTGAGACTTTGACCTGCTGGTGGTGCTACATGTGCCAGATTTCATGGTTGAGATATTTCACTCAAAACTATAAACCAGCTGGTGGCGCTAGAGTAAAAGTCAGGGGATCACTGAAGTTATTAGGATTCATCTTTTGGGGAAAATAAATGTCCGTATGAAATCTAATGGCAATCCCTTTAATATTTGAAATATCTGATATGTTCGGATATTTCAGTCTGGACCAAAATGGTGGACCGAACGGCTGACACACCATCCACAGAGCTGTGCTGCAGGTTTGATTTTATTCATTTTGTCTGAAAGAGGGTGGTCAGACTGAAGTTTTTAATCAACGGATTTTTCTCCCTTTTCCATTTTCATTTTTGTCCTTAGCTCAGCTAAATTGGCTTCCTAAGGAGTTAATGCCAATAAAATATAAGCGGATTAACAAGAAGCAGAATGCAAATCTCTTCCCTGTACGGTCTGGAAGCTTTTTCAGTAATAATGAGCGGACATGTGTAGCCAGAGAATTATATCATTTGTCCAAGGCAAATGTCAAAAAAGGGAACACAACGCATGAAAAAATGCAAACTGTTACGTTTTTTTTGCTCCATTTGAATGTGTGTTCATGTGTATGCAACTTGTCTAAATGCTCCTGTGTGTGTATTAATTTGAGTTCACCTCCATGTCTGTGTGTGTTTGTGTGTTTCTAGGTCGAGTGGGTCAGGCTGTAGCCCTGCGAGCCAAGGCCTTCGGCTTCAATGTGATCTTCTATGACCCTTATCTGGCTGACGGTGTAGAAAGATCCCTGGGACTACAAAGGGTCACCACACTACAGGTAGGACACACACACACACACACACACACACACACACACACACACACACACACCTATTACTAAACCATAAAGCAGACCAAAGTGACCTAAGTGTGTTACTACAACAGATGGAAGGCCAGGTCCACTGTCTAAATTACATTTTATTTCATGGCTTTTTTAAACTGATGAAATTGTTGTAATTATCTTGTTTTATCAAACTGAAACTGAATTTTTATTGTAAGGCACTCTAACTTTTTTTGAAAGGTGTCACAGAAATAGTTATTATTACTACCAGTTTCAAGGGGATGCCAGTATCCCACCGATATTTGACTGTCAAAGAAGTAGCATTTCTACCAGACTACTGCTAGAAATTCAGCCAATACGGACACATATTCAGAGTAGAGCTGCAAGGATTAAATGATTTCTTGTCAACCATTTAATCACCAACAATTCTGATAATCGGTTAATCAGTTTGGGTAATTTTTAAGAAAAAAAGACAAAATTCTCTGATTGCAGCTTCATAAATATGATTATTTTCTGGTTTCTTTACTCCTCTGTGACAGTAAACCAAACGTCTTTGAGTTGCAGACAAAACAAGACATTTGAGGACGTCATCTTGGGCTTTGGGAAACAACATTACACAATTTTCTGACATTTTATAGCCCAAACAATTAATTGATGAATTGAGAAAATAGCTGCTAACTGCTAGCGTTGGTTGTCGCTTCCTGCCCGCTGTAGCGTAACTTCAGTGAGTTTCCAACAGACCGTATGTGTGTGGAGGTGTTGACTGTGGGTTTGTTGGTGCCGTTATAGCTGTGAACGTAGCTGTAGCAGACAGTGTGTGTACAATTTATTTGTCAGTGAATAAATGCTAAAAAGGCTATAAAGGCTACAAGCTACAACTCCTCAGCTGCACCTTCCTGTATCTGCGCCGCTCTCTCTTAAGGTGGACTGAAAACACTGCTATCTCCACCGTCCACCATGACAAATTACCATATTTACTGTTAGACTGCGTCAGTATGTGGCCAACGAGTGGCATCCTCTCATGTACATATACAGTAATTGTGATAATGTCAGTAATAAAAAACAAAAATATACTGTAACACTTGTATTTGTCATAGTTATACCAGTTATTGACCAATAAAAATACTAAACAAAATTGGTTTACGGAAGATTTGGAATGTGATTTGGTTAAAAATCAGAGCACAGTTTTCATGAGTGTGAATCTACTGTGTTATACAATGATTACTGCAGCAGCGAGCAGCCTTATAAAGTGTAAACTTGCAACTTTTCCTGTATTTCTCCTCAGGACCTGCTCTTCCACTCTGACTGTGTCTCTCTGCACTGCAGCCTCAACGAACACAACCACCACCTGATCAACGACTTCACCATCAAACAGGTGTGTACTCCAACCCTTACCTTAACGTTAACCATCACAACTAAATGCCTGACCCCAACCCTTACCCTTACCCTAACCTGGACCTTAAAACCAAGTTTGAACCCTCAAAAAGGCCTTTGAAGGTCTGTCCGAAGGTGAGGACCGGCCAAATTGTCCTCACTCTGAAGGTCTAAAACTTAAATTGGTCCTCACAAAGATAGCTGTACAAGAACACACACACACTCATGACTGAGCACACACACTTGAATGATTTATTTATCCCTGCATCAACAACTACATACTGTAGCCACCATAAATACTAAAGCAGCTGATACCCAGGGAAGCCCACTACCTCCATACAGATGAATGAGCTTCTCTACTGCGTCGTGCACTGCATTTGACAACTGATCACTCAAGACATATCTGTTTGTCCTTCATCTCCGGGACTCAGCCCAAACACAATTTTCATCAAAAGACACAGGCTATATACTTTAAAGTCCTTCTGACCTTGCTGGAGGAGGGCTAGTGAAAAGAAAAAGAAATCTCTTCAGGGATCAATAAAATATCACATATTTATTATTATGGTTAGGTTTCACTGGATAGCTCTGCACTGAGAGTAGAAAACAAGATTTATAGAATAAGAGCTTGAACGTGTGTGTAAATTTGTTTCCTTGTACATTTTAAAGATAATTAGTTAATGGGAAGAACAATTCATATATTAATAATATTTTTTAATAACTGACAAGACATGCTTGTTAAATGTCCAACCAATCTGGATCATTACACTGTACAATGTAGGGTTAACCCCTCTTAGTCGATTAGTCGACTAAGAGTTCTTTAGTCAGTCATTGTTTTATGCTTTTTCATGCTGAATGACTCACATCTCGATTAAACACAAGATTTAAAGAGGTGCTTTTGCATGTTGTTTTAGTGGAGAGACTTAAATCAACTAATTGATCGATTTGTTAGTTGACCATGGATATCTTTAATAATAACTTTAGTTGAGGACAGCCCTACTCTAACGTTAATCAGGTAAAACTATTGTATTAGCTGGAGATGGACTGAATGTGTGTTTCTGTGTGTTAAAGATGCGTCAGGGGGCGTTCCTGGTGAACACAGCCAGGGGGGGTCTGGTGGATGAGAAGGCCCTGGCTCAGGCCCTGAAGGAGGGGAGGATACGTGGAGCTGCTCTGGATGTTCATGAGACAGAACCTTTCAGGTAACACACTCACTGATTCATGTTAATGTCTGTCATCTTCTCTCTGTATATCTATCAGTCTGTATATCTATCAGTCTGTACATCAATCAAAAAAATCAGTGAATGTACATCTATCTGTCTGTACATCTATCAGTCTGTATATCTATCAGTCTGTATATCTATCTATCTGTACATCTATAGTCTTATCTATCAGTCTGTATATCTATCTATCTGTACATCTATCAGTCTGTACATCTATCAGTCTGTATATCTATCAGTCTGTATATCTATCTATCTGTACATCTATCAGTCTGTATATCTATCAGTCTGTACATCTATCAATCTGTACATCCATCAGTATGTACATCTTTCTATCTGTACATCTATCAATCTGTAAATCTATGTCTCTGTATATCTATCAGTCTGTACATCTATGTCCCTGTACATCTATCCGTCTGTACATCTTTCTATCTGTACATCTATCAGTCTGTATATCTATCAATCTGTACATCTATCTCTCTGTATATCTATCAATCTGTACATCTATCAGTCTGTACATCTATCAATCTGTACATCCATCAGTCTGTAAATCTATGTCTCTGTATATCTATCAGTCTGTACATCTATGTCCCTGTACATCTATCAGTCTGTACATCTATACATAAGAAGGAAACCACTTAATTGTTCATTTAAAAAGACCTCTCTTATTTTCTCTTTTGTATATCTACAATTACTCCTTTATAAAGTAAAAATATTATTTATCCGATTACTCAATTAATGAAATAATTAATTGAGTAATTACATACTTGATTATTAAATAATCAATAGTTGCAGCCGCTATGTGCGTTATATAATATACAGTATAGGATGGAATTTAATTACAGGTTTAGGGAATGCAAAATGAAGTATATTTTTTGTACTACATCAGAGCATACAATTAATTTTCAAATTTACTTACTTACTGTACCAGATGATCAACCAGGAATCCTTATAAATGAAGTCTTTTGCAGCACAAGAAAATATGAATTAAACAATGAATATATATAAATAATAGTATAACATAAATTAATTAATTAGTTGATTAACAGAAAATTCAATTATTTAATCAATTGTTTAAGTAATTTATTAAGCAAAGATGTTAAACATGCAGGGGATCTACATCTTAAATATGAGTTTTTGTTGTTTTATGTCATCATTATCAACCCATCTCTGGGTTTCAGAGTTTGGATCTGGAAACTTATGTATATTTTCTTGTGATTAATCACATAATTGGAAAAATAATCGAGAACGAGTCAACACTAAATGAAATAGTTTGTTGCAGCTGTAATTTCTATAAATAGATTCTGCATACACGTAAAATCTGTAGGACATGATTTCGGCATCGGGGGTGCTCTGGTTTACCTTTGTGGTCTGAGTAGTATTGACCATCACGATCTAGCAGGCTTTGGTTGAATGCAGGTAAAAGTCTGGAGAGCAAAAGAGGAGGAACACATTGGCTGAAATAAAATCCGAGAACCTATCGGCCATCGTCTGACAATGATTTAGCTTTTACTGGTTTCAAATTAGCTTGTAAACTGGCTACTTGTGAAACAATCCAGTTGTACACATCATCTCTCAACTCCAACTCCAGTCCCACATTTTAAATGCTAATCAGACTGTAAACAATGAGCACTGCTTGGAAAAGGAAGTCTTGGCCTGGATAACTGCCAGCTACACCGGAGCCCCAGAAAAATCGGCCTTTGCAACCAAAGACTTTGGTTGTGAGATCAGTTAGCTGTAACTGGCTGTGTTTGTTCATGTGTCAGTTTCAGTCAAGGCCCGCTGAAGGATGCTCCCAATCTGATCTGCACCCCACACGCCGCCTGGTACAGCGAACAGGCGTCGCTGGAGATGAGAGAGGAGGCAGCCAGGGAGATCCGAAGGGCTATAACAGGTAGCACACACACACACACACACACACACACACACACACACACACACACACACACACACACACACACACACACACACACACACACACACACACACACACACACACACTGCTGGAAAATGTAAACACAAGTCTAAAAAGAGATATTTTTAGGTGTTCTGCTGCAGTCGAGCATAAACCTTTCACAGTCTGCAGCTTCCTCTCTGTCTATCTATCCTCATCTCATTTTCTCTTCTTGTGGTTTCCCCGGTGTCTTTTTACCGCCAGTCTGTTTATTCCTATCTAACCTTTGCGTCTGTAGAAAATGGGTTATTGAGGGAAAAAAAAAAAATTAAAAAGTTCACATAAATCACACCTGCTTTGAAATGTGGTGCAGTAACACTAACAAGTTCCCCAGTGTGAACTGTAGATTTCTTTTTTAGCTCTTCATCTCTCTCATGTTTTGCAGGTCGTATCCCTGACAGTCTGAAGAACTGTGTGAATAAGGAGTTCCTCTCCCAGAACAACCACTGGGCCGGAGTTGACCCAGCTACCGTGCACCCTGAGCTCAATGGAGCTTATAGGTAATAATCATCAGGATAAAGAGATCTATAGTGGTCAGTGCTGTTTGATTTTCTTCCCCCAAACCCTGGTAAAGTGATTGATTAATGCAATTTTTGTCTTGAAACTACAGAATGTGACAGTTAAAAAGTCTACCAATGACAGCAGATTGTTTTCTAAATGTACTGTATTTATTGATATTTAGACCATGTTACTGCTGTGTTACAGTTAGTGTCGCTGATATCATTCTTACCAAACTGGTGATGGAAATGCAAATCAGCGTGGCAAAAGTGCCAATGGAAAAGCCTGATAAGAGAGCAAATCAGCCAGTGTTTCTGTGGCCAGATCTCAGCCAGGTTTAATGGAGTAAGGGATTACTTGGAACAGTGTCACACAAAATTAGGATACAAAAAAGGTAGCCATATTTCCCTTTCAGTTACAGAAAAAAGGATTCATCTGATAACCAATACAGTTGGTAAAATTGGGGATTATGAACCACAGAGTTCCATGTCTGATCTGTAGCGTCACTATGAGGACTGATCAAGGTAACATATGATAGATCCTTATTGGGAACATAAAGCTTGATGCCATTAACGATCCTTTGCTTGTTGCAAATGTACATAAATGTCAGTACAGCTGAAACAACGAGCCAGTTTAATGGTTAACCCGCAGGTATTGTGATAATTGATTGCCATTTCATTCACTGATTACATCTTCTCCACTGTTACACTCTTATCCAATATGACAGGAAAAGAAAAATCTGAAAACGTCACCTTGGGCTATAATCGACAATGGAATTTCAATATTTTGTTGATGCTAGGGTTGAAGTGATGTTGAATTAATCCAATCCCGTGTTCCTTGCCAAAATAGACTCCACAAAATACAACAGGGCACCTAACACACAATATGATGGAAACCCGCCTCCCTTTACCAGTTTGGACACTACAACTTTTCTATTACTACAAAAGTAGTAATAGAGCTGCACAAGTAAACAAAATTTTATAGAAATAGCCATATGGCCTATGGCAGTTTTCAAATAGCAGGGTGAGGAGGAAATGTGTGTCAAAATACCACTTTAAATGAAACTGCAGAGATATCCTGGCCTACATATCAGATTCTACAGATGAAAGAAAACATCCTCATATGATACAGATCCCTGCAAAAATCACTCCATACTCATTTTAATATGTTTTTCAATGAAAATGAGAATAATGATGTAAAAATGATCAATATCATTATCAGCAATAGCAAGATCAGTCAAAATCTTTGCAATTTGATATTTTTGTGCAGCCCTAAAATAGTAACAGTCTTCATGAAAATATGCTACAGAGCTGCATTATGGGAAGTGTAGGACCATGCTGTTTTGGAGCTTTGGAGCTCCCATACTTGGGAATATAAGTCTGGATTTATTAGCCTCTGGTGCTTTGAGTTTGATCATTTTCTTAAAATAAAAGTGTTCCCAAACGTTATGGAGGCACAATACTCTGTGGTACTAAAATGTGCTAGAGTATTACACCGCCAAAGTATTCCGTTAATGTACTTTTTAAGCTATAAATGGTAATACTGCAATGTGTTTGTGCCAGGGCTGGAAATTAACTTTTTTCTTCAGTGTGCCACAACTGAATTCGACTTTCAACTGTCCCTGACTTAACCACCAATGTTTTTCATTCTATATAATAAATGTAGTTTTATCATAAATATGTATTAACTATAATAATAATATAGCTATGCGAGTTAACTGGGATCACTTCACTGACTCACTCATGGAAGCTCTGATAGTGCCCCTCTCTTATAGGCATATCTGAATAAATACATAAATAAATAATAATAATAAATAAATCTCTCAGATCATGTGATGACTCAGTTTTGTGTGTCTCTCTCTCCTCTCCAGGTATCCCCCAGGAGTGGTGAGCTTGCCAGCCGGCGGCCTCCCGCCACCTGTTGAAGGCATCGTGCCCAGCGCCGTGCCCATCACACACACCCTCCCGCCTGCCGTCACACACCCTCCTCATGCACCGTCCCCCGGACAAAATACAGTCAAGCCACCAGAGGGCGACAGAGAGCAGCATCCCAATGACCAACTGTAGCCACAAACACACACACATGCGCGCACACACACACACGCTTGCCTGTGTTGTCTGGTGACGGGAGGAGGTTGGCACGGCAACCGGGATCATAGCGATAAGTTCCCTAGTGACAAGTTGTTATCAGACAGGTTCACAGAGTGTCATATGGACAGGTCGAGGTCCCAATAACAATCGATTCACAACTCTCTGGCAAATTGGTTCCCAGCAGCCAGTTCACGCTCCAAAGAAGAAGAAGAGGATAAAGAGGATGATGAAGAGGAGTGGATACCGGACAGTTGTCCTCTGCTCCAACCAGAAGTCCTCACAGATTGATCTTCAAACAGCAACTACAGTATAATCGAGTTTCTGCCAGAAGTGAAAAAATAATAATAATACAAAACAAATACTATCTCATTTGGGAAGAAAAATACCGTCTTAGACTGTAGTGTGTCCAAAGTTAGAGGGACGGGTTTCATGTCTTTCTCTCTTTTTCGGTGTCCTTTCCTTAGTTTGATGTACAAGCAAAAGTAGTAGGTTATGAAATGAATGTAACCTGTCTGTGTACAGTTTTTAGACTTACAGCAAGAAGATACTGATATTTGTATGCCAGTCTTAACAAAAACAAGGGTTATGTGATCTCTTTATGTAGCCAAACTGGTTTGAGAAAACAATATCTGTTTTTGTTTTATGTGTCCCCAAATTAACAAGCCCCTACCCCTAACCCCCCCCATCCCCAAAAAAGAGGCAGCTTTTTGCACACCATCTCAGGAAATTCAGTTTCCGCAGTTGGTAATATTATTTTTAAAATTTGTTTTAAAAACTTCCTTTTTATGCCACTTAGTGCTTTTGTTTTTCTACCTGCTTGCCTTTTCGTGTCCTGCTACATTAGATAAAAAGAACTTTAACAAGAGCTAAAGTCGAACTAATGTTTGCTTTTGTTTGTTATGTTTAAGGGGCATGATGTGATTTTGCTCTTGGGACTTGTGTAAATGTTTGACCCAAATCGAGGGGGTTGCGGGAGGAAAGGCCGCAGGGAGGTGGTGTAATGGTATGCTTGGCTGGGACGACTTCATCCCATGATGAACTGAATTTAGAAAATAGAGTGGTTGGTTTGGACAAGGCAACACACTCAGAGTTTGTAGCAGCTTTAGAAACTCAGAAAGGTTATTATCTTTAATGTCTTTGTGTCTAATGATCCAGTACTTCCATTATGATACACATTAATTGCCAAAATCCTGGAGCATGAAGGGTTCAGCACAACAAAGTTTACAAATGCTCAAAATCGGTGAATCAGTGTGTCGCTTCATGCTATGCTTACAGCCTTGTTAAAAACTCCATATATAAGTCATTCAACTGCTTCGTTTTCTGCCCAAACCATTTTTGGTTCCTATTTGATGTTAAACTCACTCGTACAGATGTCACATCCCAACTCGTTCTCATGGGAAAGGTGTATAAATAGCACAACATTACAACGACATTCTGTCTGTCATGAGAATGCATTTCAGCCTTGTCGCATGTCATTTTTTTATGCCACGCAATCAAATTACAGTAACAGCCACAGTTTGGTTCAGGCAATAAAACCACTTAGTTAGGCAAGATGTTCTCATACACCGTTTGTAGCTATACTGCCAAAAAGTAATGCTCTGTAATTCGTACATATCACACACAATCAATTTCTATGTTATCCACGTAATTGTGAACCAGGAAGTATAAAGAGTGACAAACGCTGTGTAAAGAGGAGTTCGCAGTAGATGGGTGGGACAAAAATCACTGGACGTTTTCCCAGGAGACTGGTGTTCGTACTCCGTGTGAAACCAAAGTCGATGATTTATTTGTCACATAACTTTGGTACTAAAGTTACGCCGGTGTTATTTCAACCTAAACCATGTTTTTTTCCTAAACTTAACTAAGTAGTTTTGTTGCTTACACCTAACAAAGTTGGTTTCTTTATACGTCACAAAAGTCACAAACATAACGCTTTGGGATCAGTCACCAACTGGTCTCCTGGTTAAAAGTCCTGTGTTTTATCCACCTCCCCTCCCACCACCTTTTTAGGTAAAGGAAAAGATAAGCTTTTACTTTTTATTCTACGTCACTAGCTCTGAGTGTAGCATATTTACGTAGATGCATTTACATTGCAGTACAGTGCCGACTATGGCACGCCAAAAGCAAGAATGGCATTCTTTTTGCACACAAAATGACTTTGAATTATCTTTGACGCCATTTAGTGCAACTGGGCTGCACATCCAGTGGACAGTTAATGGTTACTGACTGATGAGGAACAGTTCTTGAAGCTAGGTCAAACTAAAATTTTGTATTTTTGAACCACTCCCAAATCAACCTGTTTAGACTTTTTAAAATACTCTATCACTGATGTCTCTAGTCTAGTTATCCCTTTAACATTTCGCGATGGGTCCTTCCTGAGTATACCGTTAAGCCACCCTCTGTGGCCTCTGTGTCTATGTGTACATATGGTGTTCTGCCTGCCTGTGTCAATGTGACTTGGTTGTATCTGTGTCTAAAAAAGCAGCACTGGGAGAAGGGGCGGTGGCTAGTACTCTCCACAAGGCATCATTACAAAGACTGCCATCTAAATACACAACTAAACACTATGTCAAAAAACTAAAAATGCTTAGAACTAGACTTCTAAGCCAGCAAACTGACCCATTAATCTGTGTGTTTACTGGTTCCCACCATGTAAACAAGATGCTGTTACGTCAACAGTAAAATACCTGAAACTCTTTTTGTATCTGGAATATTTATAACTGCTTCCAGTTCACGTGTTGTTGATGTTAGCAGCTAAGTGACGGTGCTTTCTGGATCCCCTTCTACCAGCAGCTGAGTAGTAAAAACAGTTCACTGTTGCCTACCTGGTCTTCTTCATGGTGAGGTAGTAAGAGTAGCAATCAGGGATGGAAATTTCACTATCCACTGGTGAGTATTTCTGAGTTCTCGCTGGCCAGAAGGGTTGTCTAGTACAAAATGTACAGAGGCGACATTTAAATGTCACTAGCTGTGTTTCCATTCAATCGTCGAGCAAATTTTAGGTGCACTTTTGAAAAGTCGCAAAGAAGAAATGCAGATTGGGAGTGTTTTCATCAACTTGTTTGGTGCGAATAAACTCGATTTGGTCAGGAGTTGGTGCTATAAGCTACACATCTGCCAATAAACTGAGTCGAAGAAGCAGAAGTTGCGTACCAGAAACAAAACAAGTCCTCTTGGAAATATTATAAAATAATAAAATATTATATTTTTGACAACAGATCAAAACCCCTAAATGTTATTTGTGAAAAATTTAAACGGTGTCAACAATAATAAACTCAGCTTGGCCAGAAGTTGGCGCTACAGTCTACGCATCTGCCAATAAACTGCGTAGCAAGTAGAAGTTGCGAATCGGAAACAAAACAAGTCGTCTTGGAAATCAAACCATCTACAAGAGAAAACTGAAAAGATGTTTCAGGAATTGGGCAAATTGTAATTGCTCTTTCATGTCATATAGCATTGGCCACGTTTCATGCTGTCATTCGTACGTTATGGGAATATCAAAGAAGACGCCGACAGCGGAAACAGCTGATTAGAAAAAGGTTTTATCGAATTTTGCCATTTCTGTACTGCTTTCTAACTTCAAAACGTGCATAAAAATATGCAAACGGAAACACAGCTACTGTCAGACAACAGCCCCAAAATGCTGGAATAGTCCGAATAGTACTCTTAATCTTTCCTCACCGGATGCCTATTATGTGAGGGATAAACTCTTTGCTAATACTTCCTGATGTAAACCGTACGCATTCGTCATCCAAACCGATGGGCGCCACAAGTAAAAACAACAGAGTGGTTTTTAAAGTGCTCATTGAAATTCCATCCCTGGTAGTAACACACAGTCCACTGTTGCCTACCTTGGTCCCCTTTATGGTAAAGTAGTAGGCGTAGCAATATACAGTATACATATTCTATATTCTACAGTAAATATCATTATTTTTGGTCAAAACTGACAACCTGACAAAGATATGTTTGTGACTGTATGCATTTGTATGAATTATTTTAAAAGGAAATAAACTGTGGAAAGTTGACGTTTGTGTCTCATTCATGTCTAATGCTGATTTGTTTGTTTTAGATTAGTTTATAACAAAGCGGCCTCACTGACAGCGTCTTGTTTGCAAAGGCAGCAAATCATGATAACGTGAGAAGAAAATTCATTACCAGACGCTTCATTCAAGTCCTTTCAACGTTTCTGTTGTAACTGCTGTGGGTATACATGAGAGATTCAGAGAAACGTGCAGCATAAATTTTTGTTAAAGAAGTGTTGCCCCCTCTTCGTTAATTAGTTGACTAATCAGTTGTTTTAGTTGACTAAGATTTCTTTCGTCAATTAGTCATTTTTCTGTGCTTTTTTCATGCTAAATGACTTATTTCAAAGAAACTTATGAGCACATCTCTTGTGAAAACAAGATATTTAAAGTGGTGCTGCTCTGTGGTTCTTTGTGGAGAAACTCAGTTTTACAGATGCGTCCACTGAATCAACTAATCAATCGGTTGACAAAATCATATAGTCTAGAGTATTAGTGGACTAAGAATTTATTTGGTCAAAGACGGCCCTACTTTACACTATACGCTATATTAATCTTCATAGTGGTGTATACTATTTTGGCAGTTAGTATGTAAGAAACTAGAAATGATACAAGACATGAGGACATTGACAGATTTAAAACATTTCCGGGGATCTATTTGCTAAAATATAATATTTATAACTATGTCTATTAAAGTATAATCACCTGAAACTGAAATGTTGTGTTTTTATTAGCTTGGACTGAGCCATTTATATCTACATGGACTGGGTCCTCTTCACAGAGTCCGCCATGTTTCTACAGTGGCGGACGAACGGACAAACCAAGCTCTTGCTCTAGTGAGAGACTTTTATGTTTTTACGTTACCTGAAGGCCACCATAGTTCTGTTATTATGGCAAAGATGGCTGCTGAGCGAGGCGAACAGTGTTACCACACCACTAGATGCCACCAAATCCTGCACACTGTACCCTTGACAGATATAGCTAAATATTTCGCCAAAGATTTAATACGTTACGTTTTGGTTTTCCTGATGTTTCTGGGGCTGTCTCACCTCTGACCACAACATTAAAATATTCTCCAGCTGTGAACAGTCAAGTTGAAGCAATACACTGATTAAGCCCAGGGGTTAAAGTGATCGATCTGAAATGGCATTCCGGCTCCTTTAGTCAATAAGTTAATAAATCTGATGCAGTTTCATACATAATAACGTCATGTGAGTTCATTTTTCATGTGCTGTCGCCTGGCGTTCCTTCCAGCTGATGCCATCAAGATCAACAAATCAGAAAGTTCATGTCTCAGTGCGAGTGATGGAGGTTTTAAGAGGGCTAACTGTGCTAACTGTAAATTTTTCACCCCATATTTATCCCCCAAAAGGGAAATTGTAATTAATCATGGGCAATGATCAATAAAATGTATGTCAACACTGAATGATTGTTTAGTTTATTGTTCTATATGTAGTCTTTTGGAGAACCAACCCATGGGGTGGTGGCAAGTAACATTATTGTTATATACTGTATTTCGTAGCCCTAAAATCGCATGTGCCCCGAGCCTGGACCCCCATTTGAAATGGTCTGGAACTGAGATGCACGTCTCATGGACTCAGTGTGGACTGATTTAATGGACATTTAGTAAAATGGAAGTGTATCTGTTCAGTGAGTCGCACAAGTGATGGATGTCAAAAACATTTCTAAAAATGTTGAGTGTGGATTGACCATTAAGGTTTGCCCACCTGCCAAATCTCACTTTACCCACTGATTAGGTGATGGAAATAAAATAAACTATTAGATAATAACTATTTAGATAACTGAAGTCTAACTCAATAACTCAAGTCATTTTTCAAGCTAAAATGCCCACATATTTCTAGCTTCACAACTGTGAGAATTCGTTGCTTTCCTTTGTCCTATATTATAGTAAATTAAACATCTTTAGGCGTTGGAATGGACATTGGTATAAACAAACCCTAGAAGATGCCACTTTTGGCAGTTTTCACTATTTTCTGATGTTTTATACACATGATTAACAGAATAATCTACAAATTAATCGGCAGGCTACTCCATAACGAAAATAATCATTACTGCTGAGGATTGCATTGTTGCATGCCTCCTACCTTCACGTTAGAGCACCTCCTCCCAATCTGATTATCATCACTAGTCACCTGCGTCTGATCGTCATCCCCTGCCCTGATTGTGTTCACCTGTGTATAGTTATCCACCTCCCTCACTAGTATATAATGTGTGCTCCCTTTTCCTCCTGTGCCAGTTCGTCTTTGTCTGTTTAGAGAAGCATACCCACCATTCCTAGTGTTTTTTGACTTCCTAATGATTTTGAACCAAGCCCGTTTTTGACCAAGCCTTTTAGCCCGCCAATCTGGACCTGTTTGCTACTCTGACTGTCTTACCGTGTACCGACCTTCAGCCTGTAATAAAGACCTCGATTATTGTTAACAGCCCTGTCTCTGAATCTGCATTTGAGTCCACATCTGAGTCTGTTACCAGTCCTGACATATGCTTAATTTTATCAATGCAGTACGAACTAAAATCACAGAATTACATTGAGTATAAAAAAAGGACATGCAGCCTCTTGTGCTTCACAGGAAAAGTGCTTAAAACAGTTGGAGCATTTCTAAATGACTTTTCTTTTATACAAGTAAAACCAATAAATTGTGGTATTTTTACTCAATTACTTGAGAGTTTGCATCCATGAACTCTGAATATAAAGTTACTAGCTGATTCCAACAGATGTCACTAGAACAGCTGAAACAGTCGTACTGTGGAGACAGACATGCAAACCAGCTGTAAACACTGAATCTACAGTGGCTCTGCTGCTTGTATCTGTTTTCCACTTTAATTTATTTATGCAATAAATCTGCACTCATCTTTGGGTGTTCCTCAAGACATATACAGTGCACCTGTGTCGCATTAGATCAGTGGTTGTCAACACTTCTCGCAGCAGTTCACCGCCTACACTGAGTTATTGACTGCTCAAATATAAAGTCTAGAATCACTGAATCAAAGATCATAATAGGCACTACATTAATGATATGGAATATCCATTAATAAGGCGTGGAAAGGAACTGTGATTATATGAAATATATTCAATCTGTATTTGTTTGTGCTGTGGATTATCCAGAAGGCCGAAGTCACTGACACTGTTCTGACTCTGTCAGTGTTTTAAAGTCCATCTGGGTTCTGTTATGGTTTATTTTCAAGTGGAAATGAACACTCAGCCACTGATAAAAGCAGTGAAGTAGCTTATCAATTAAGTTATGAATTATGTGAAAGCTAGCACTAGCTGAGTCAAATTTAGCTGTGATGAATGTGGTATTAACTGTAAGGGTCAGTTTGGATTTTTTGAAGTGGGGATGTAGTACATGGCATATACATTACTTCCATGTTAATCAGGTAAAATTACTGCTTTTGTGGCTTTAAAGAGAGCGATATAACGGTTTCTGCTTCCCTCAGAAAGGGGCTGTCTGATGGCGAGGTAAAATAAATACCAGTCTTATTGATAACATTGTGTAGATGGATATTTTTTTTAATAATACATCCACAGAGCTTTTAGAAAGGTGCTGGATAACAGTATGGCTCTTCCTGAAAAAAAAAAAAAAAAAAGAATGTGAATTAATCATCAAAAATTTTGGCAGGTCCAAACTGCATGTGTTGTTTATCCCAGTGGAAGATATCTGACGTTTGGTTCCCACTTCTAACAATGCTTGTAACAAGGTAGTAGTAAAACAATGTGGGTATCACGTGGTATCTCTGGATTATTAGTTGGCTGGCGGCTCAGTGGTCGAGTGAGAGTCACCCACCAATCGTAAGATCGCCGGTTCAATCCCTGGCTCCTCTGGTCCACATTACGAGGTGTCCTTAGGCAAGATACTTAACACGCTCCCCAAGTGTGCCACTGGTGTGTGAATGTGTGATTAGGATGATGGGCAGGTTGTGTGAATGGGTGACTGCTGTGCATGTAGTGGAAAGAACTTTGAGAGGAAAAAGCAGATTTAGATTTGGCTGCTAACTACTTGTTGTGAAGTAAATGCAATGGAGCAGCTGTCTAGCCTGAATGTTATCAATGTTATCAGTGTTATCAATAGCATCTTTAAGTGTTCACTATATTTAGAATATTTTCATAGCTTCATTTTGCTGTCAGCCCTTTCTGACAGGGAGCTAAAGCCGTTTTATCACGTTTAATTTTACGTCACAGAACACGGGAGCTGCTGGTCTACCGCTGCATCGGTCGGTTAGTTTGTTTGAGTTATTCAGTGACTTTCGGATCCAAACTAGCATGGCGTCAACACAGCAGTACATTGCTTAGCTTGCAGGCCTTTGTCCTGTCTGCTTCTCCAAACAGGGAGCATGCCGACCGCCATCTAAGTTACTGTATGTAACGTTAATACACTGACTCTATGGATGTATATATACTGTACATGTGAAAGCGTCATCACGCAGAGACCTGCGTCAGGTCATGTGTGAAAACATTTTTGGAAAGGGATGGGAAAATCACATTTTGACACTAAAACACACATATTCTGCCTGAAATTTGAATGTTTGGAGTTAAACACATGAGGAACACCACTGTGAAGCTACAGAATGATATAAAATCCTCAAAAACAAACCAAAATTATGAACCCTCCCTTTAAAGGCCTCAAGATGAATCAAATCTTGGACTGGACAAATGAGAGCTCAGGTTTACTTCCAATCTACGTAGGTAGGTTTTTCTGTAGAAATAAGATATTCAAGAATCTATTCAACAGTTAAAAGGTCAAACTGAGAGAAGCCAAGTCTTTTCTTCTGCTGTCGTTGTCTATTGGAGAAACAGAAATGGTTGTTAGCTGCCAATCATGTGAGACCTCATCTTGAACCGACTGTAGCGTACTTCTGACACGGGACATGGAAAGACCTCTGCTTCATCTCATTGTCTTTCTCTTTATCTATCTCTTTTGCTCCCTGCATACCCCCAGATCTCTCCGTCACACTCTCTTTTTCTCTTTGTTACTTCCCCTCTCTCCCTCTCTGCTTCATCCATTCAGAGTTACAGCCACTGGAACAGGCTCTCCAACAGCTGGAAACTCAAGATGGTTTAATCTAAACCTCAGGAAGCAGGATGGGAACCAGATGCAGGAAAAAAAAAAAAGGAAAACATGCATAGGGCACGTTTTATTCAGCCAGCACGGGGACCTCCAAAGGGCACTGTGCAGAGAAATGTTCACAAGGCTGCTGGGACTTTCAGGCAGGAAATATGTTCGTGCCGACCACCATCAGACTTAAGTTGAAAAGTCACATCTTCCTTTGTGAATATCGACTAAGCCTTAAGAGATGCTGGCTTGTTAGAAGCAGAGGAAAATTTTGGAAAAGGACAGGTGAATGACTAATGTTTCTCCACTCCTTCAGGAAATACCGCTGAGCTGCCCTTGGGCAAGGCACTTAACATTAATCCATGTTATAGTGCAAACCTGTTTTACAGGATTGAAGCGGGACAGTGAGTCTTTTTCCTTGTTAAAACGTTGGCTGGACAAGACAGCATGAGGCACGAAGGGAGGACAAGTTTAAATGAAACAGCTCTTGCTAATAGACGGCATGCAAGGCCTTTCCCAAACAATAAACTTGTGAGAAATTCATGAATGATGGAACAAGTGATTTTTGTCACTTCAAATTTCCACTTAAATACGCTGGCTTTGTTTCTACAGATTGTTCCAGTTTGCTTCATTGCTGTTACCACTTACAAGATGCTTGCAAGCATGAATGTTTGTTCTTGTTTGAGCTTGAGACTAACTCTATCAACAAATGTCTCAATCAGGATGGTTTAAATACCACATTTTCACAGTCAGGTTTTAAAGTAAATGTTGAGCATAAGATAGCCCAGCCCTAGGGCCAGTAAAATGTCTGACCTTCTTTTTCAGCATTACGTATTTACCCTTGAAACTTGAAAGTATTAAAGTATCAAAGTATTCAAAAGTCAGGTTCAAAAATTCACTGGACATGATCATGAAGTTTAATGCAATAGAGTTTTTTCTTGAAATAATTAAACCAAGTTAGCCGTCAAAGCTAACCGGAGACAAAGAAAATGCACTTCTTATATAAATTTTTCACTTTTATTATTTCTCCTACTGTCCAATCACATCTCGTATAACTTTGTATCTGCCCCTTTCTGTTTCTATTTCTGTTTCTAAGTTTTCTGCTTTCTTCAGCAAGGCTTCAGATCTTTTTGTATTTCAATTTGACATTGATGTTTTTCAGCCTTGCAGCAGCCTGTGGCCATTTATGCCCTTTTGATTCACTGACTCTACAGTGCACACACACAAAAAACAAGAAGCAGGTCCTCCCTCACAGCGTTTGGCTATTCGAGTGAAAAATCCCTTATGGGGTGTCCTCTTGTAGATGAGAAGCCCTCCTTTTCCACTACTCTCCCCTTCAGAGTGTGTGTCATTATGACTTGCTTCGCTGAGCATCAAACACTTTTATTTATGTAAAACTAACATTTGCTTGTATAAAAATTCATGATATATTTGACTGATTTTTTTTAGTTTATATTTTAATCAGAAAAACATCCCTTATGACAGTTGTTTCCCTGAACAAAATGTACCCTCACCTGGTGAATATTACATAGCATTTCTACTGAATCTGTACAGCTCTCAACATTGAGCTTCGCAGCTAACAGTGCTAGCAGTGAAAATAACAGCAACAGTGCTGACAGAGCTAACAGTAGTTGCCGTCGGTCAGGACGCCATTATATCTGGGAGCAGTGCAGAGCAGTGGTTGTGAGCTAGCCAGTAGTGCACACTTTCATGCACAAACATACACAAAAAGGCACGCATGGCCGGCTTGACTATGTTAACAAAGCTCTGTGGACAAACTCTGATTACAACACACACAGACGGGGGAGTGACTTCATTATCTGCTCAGGTAGACATTACTCCTCTACATCTTTACATAGCAACTAGTTGACTAATGCTATATTAATGCTCTGGACGTTGAAGTTAGCACCTTTAAAGGTACCGTGTGTAACATCTGGTAGCATCTAGCACTGAGGTTAGAGATTGCAGCCTCTCCCATGTACCAAGCATATGGTTATGTCTGGGAAATAACACTCAAATTACAAAACTCTTGCGAGAGGGTAAAGGTTACGCATTGACGCAACGCCGCCTGCACTTTCAGCTTCAGATCCAGTACAATCAAAACAAGAAGAGCTTGTATAAGTCAGACACAGACCAGAAAACCATCTTCTGCACAGTTTACCACATGCTGGTCCCCACTGCAGGTATCTGTCGCATTAACCGGCACAATATTCCTATTCTTTACACATTAAATGGACTACAGACTATGGTACACACAAATGCATTAACACAATGTTTTGTTTGTGGCCGCTTATGTAAAAACAGTATCGATGTACAAAGGTTAACGGATAAATAACAAACTATGGAGAAGCCATGCACATCCCCAGATAACACGGATAGTAATTATCCGTGTTATCTGCAAATGAGTCTTTAATGCCATCACACTACCTGTTCATTACATGTACATCATTACGTTTACAGCTAATCTCTCTGAACATATTGGGTGTTGACAATTGCATATTTCAGCTACCTACTTTTTCACAGTATTTAATAACGCTATGTGCGATGGATATAAGTGACAACAATGAAGATGCCTTAATTTCTGTTTAAAAGAAACAACAAAGGAAAATGACAGTTTAGTTGCCAACCTGTTGACCTCGTACTCATTTCATACAATACAGAAGCAGCTGTAACTTTTAGACCACACACTTGGATCACTGGTGACATGTTAATTGCTTGTTATGTCACACTACTCTCTCTCTACACTCTCTGTTGAAAGTACTGACAGTGACAAAGACATAAGTGTGTGTTTGCATGAGGTGGGTCCGGGCTGTAACAGATGAATTGGTCGATGATGGACATGAAGGAAATGAGTGGATTTTCACACTTCCTCTTTGCATCTCCCTTTCCTCTCCCTCTGCTCTTCTCACCTTTCCTCTCACCTCTCTGTGGTCTCTACTCCTGACATTTTCTCTCTTCGGCTTTACATTCTGCTCAGCTCTCCCCTGGACTGGGCTCAGTCCAAATAAAGCCAACCAGAGGAATATTATCCACAGAAATGTGGTGGAATACAATGGCCGCCCTAACATTCAGAAGGTGAGGCACCCTGCTGAGATGGGTTCCCCACCAAATGCAGGATTTCCATGAGCATTGCGGCAGGTCTCAGTTTCCAGTGGGTCCACATCGTGTTTCATAGGGCCCTTCCACCCTGCCAAGGATAATGTCTGGTGGTCAATAAACACCAGACACGTGCTTGTAAAAGCTGGCTGCTGCCTGAAAGGTGCCAACTCCATTGGCTGCTTTGGCAGCTCACCATTATTTAGTCCATGGTAAACAAAACTGCACTTCCAATTTTCCTGCTATATTGTCTCATTTTATCAATTTCAATGATCATTGGCCGCCACTGTGTCACACATGTAGAAAATGTGTTGTAATATTACAGCACAGCTACATCATTAAAATGGATTGTACAATGTCAACAATGGATGGGAGTTCACTTGAATAAGCATGTTTTTTTTTTTCTTTTGAGTACTGACAGCAACTGTTACAAAAATGATGACATGGGACCGTCTGGTTTCAAATACCGTCACTCTGTTACGCCCATGGGCATGTGATACCGAGGTACAAAGCACCCTTTAGCATCTGTATGAGACGCACCGGATTTCAAGTAACTACAATAAAAACCCATCCATGTCAAAATTAAACACTCATACAAAGTGGTTCGGGAGTGTGGTGATGTATGTTTAAGAGCAAAAAGACACACACAGGACAGGTGGGAGGAAAGGTGGACGGGTCCAAAACAGACACAAGGTTTTAAACCAAGAGAGCGCTGGTCATGTCTCATGCGTTAAGATTCTCTTTCACTTTACAAACAGCTGTTCATTTGTGTCCCGTGATCACAACTTTAAGCCCTGGACCAGGCCGCACGCATGAGGAGCATGTGGCGGCTGCGTTACCTGTTGTTTTTCATTTCGGCGTCCATGTTAACGGGTTAGAGCTTCCACACCGCCCAGCAGAAACATAGCTAACATACAGCTGAGGTAACGTAGCCCCCACATGCTCATCAAGCGGCCGATCTGGCCTCGGGCCAAACCATGATGTTTCTTCCTAAACCTAGTTAAAGGAGCTTCCAGAAGCCAACATTTGGACTGTTTCCACCCACTGCTTTCCTTTCAGCAGTTGGACATGGCTATTCATGCCTTTGTGTCCGACCGTTTAGACTACTGTAATGCTCTATACTCCTGCTTTACTGATTACTCAGTTACAGTTAGTCCAGAACTCAGCAGCAAGACTGCTCACTTCGACTTTATTTCAGTCTCACATCACCCCGGTTCTGATGTCACTTCCCTGGCTTGCGCTTAAATTTAGGATCCTATTCAAGATGCTCCTCCTCATCTATAAGGCATTGAATAATCTTACTCCAAGGTATATTTGCGATTTACTAATGTCCTAATTGTTGCTATAGTTCCTCCTGTTGTAATTGTTCATTACACTCATCTTTTCTTCTTTTAATTTCTTTCCTTTTGGAAAGCACTTTGAAGCCTGTGTTTTGAGGTGGCTATATAAATAAATGTTATTTACTTACTTTGCGAACACAGTAATTGTACTCTGGTGCGGACCAAAACAACCTCTCGCAGGCTGCAGTCATTTGTTGAGATGGGCACAGGTAAACAGGTTAACATGAGTAGGAGAGGACTGACTTGGACTTCTGCAAGTCCAATGTTTGCTTGACATGTGGGCACACAGAATATGCTTAATAAAGTCCACAAAAACAGTGACATTTAAAAAGTTTTTGAGAAAGAAGGGATTTGTGTGCGCAGATAGCTCAGTGTTGAGTCAAAGTGAAAAAGACTAGTCTACGATTGCCTGCAAAGACTTGGCAATAATCCACTCCTTCGTGCACTTCTCTTTTTTAAAAATTTGGTTGGCTTTAATTTGTGCACTGTGAAACTGAACCAGACTAAATAGAAAACCAAAAGTATCAATTTCACTCTGATTCATACTAACCAAACGCACTATGGTTGGACAAAGCGTCAGTATGTGATGAGTTGGGATGAGAATGTGTTGTATGGGGCCTCTGAATGCGTCATTCAATATTTGTGGTTTTAACAAGTTAAAAAAAACTGGCTCTAACTCCCGGACTGGGTCTTTTAGAGTAGATTATATTGTTATCTCTGGTCAAATGGGTTTTGTTAGAGCCATACAATGCTGGAAGATGCAGTGCAATAGTTTACATGAAAAATAAATAGAGCCTGCACCGCTGGAGAAACCGCAAGGAATCAAATGAGAAAGACAGCTAAACATATAAACAGAGAGGATAGAGAGGAAGAACAGACTGAAAATGAGAAAAAGATGGAGAAAAACTGAGATGAAGAGACAGAGGCCTCTTTATCGAAATAAAGCCTCACTTTATTCAGTCATTCTGTTTACATTTTTTCAGCAGGACTTCTGGTCACGTTTTCACATATACTCTCAACGTGTTTGTGTTTGTGTGTGTGTGTGTGTGTGTGTGTGTGTGTGTTTCCTAAACAAGCCTGTGAAGGAAGTGACCCAGTTTTTGCAGCCAGGTTTCTGGAGCTTTCTGGGGTTTTGTTTTCTGCCCACGTGTGAGGTGGGAGGAGTTGACACTTGCGATGCGGTTCATAAACACACACATGGATACATAGATGTAGGACTACATGCATTCATACACATGCACATATACAATATAATACTGAGCTGGTAAACAAAATATTAGAAATACTACTTCCATCACTAGTAGTTTTTCTAGGTACTGCAACATCCTTCTTGTGATGATTGTGGTATTTTACAAACTACTGCATCTTCACTCCGTGTTCCCTATTTATCTAATACCTAAAATTTATATCACACTATATTTTTAAACATGGTCTTTAACAATTAGGGCTGTGAAAGTTAATGCGATAATAACTATATATGCAACTTTAACACCACTAATTTATTTGACACATTAATGCACCTTGTGATTTTTAGGTTGTGGCACTTTTAAAGCTGCAGTAAAGATACAGGCATCATATGAAACTAGAAAACCTGAGGAATCCACTGGTACTCACTACGTCATACTAGCTTGTCACGAAGGACGTTAAATAACGTTCCAAACTTGTGCTACATTTTTCAAACTGTCATGGTCATTTTCAAAGGGGTCCCTTGACCTCTGACCTCAAGATATGTGAATGTAAATGGGTTTTCTGGGTCTCCACCAGTCTCCCCTTTACAGACATGAACACTTTATGATAATCACATGCAGTTTGGGGCAAGTCATAGTCAAGTCAGCACACTGAGACACTGACAGCTGTTGTTGCCTGTTGGGTTTGAGTCTGCCATGTTATGACTTGAACATATTTTTTTTTATGCTAAATGCAGTATCTGTGAGGGTTTCTGGTCAATATCTGTCATTGTTTTGTGTTTTATTCATTGATTTCCAGTTATACATTTATACATGCATTTGCATAAAGCAGCATATTTACACATTCCATGTTGATAAGAGTATTAAATACTTTACAAATCTCCCTTTAAGATGAATTTTGAACAGATAATACTGACAGCCCTAATCACAATACATTGCAATATACTGAATATCATGATACAGTCTGTATTGTATTGCTAGATTCTTGCCAATACACAGCCCTAGGTGAGGTTTTATCTTTTGCTAAGAAACACAAACTGACAAAAAATGAAATATTAGAGTCAGATTTATGCCACTGGAAAAAATGTTTTCAGCTGGGGGGTTTTTATCTGCCCTGTGGTCCTCTCACGTCCACTATTATGATTGTTTTGTCAAAGTTTTGTCCAAAAAGCAATGCAATTCTGTTCAAACTGAAATATAAGCTAAACCCCAAACTCTGGAGCATCCTGCCAGTGACTGGGATGTATTAAAACTCTACATGAGGTTTAAAGACATTTTACATTCTTGCAACTTCACCCATGCCTCAAAACAAGGGCCTGATTTCATAGACGTTCTTTGTCTTTCCAAAGTAAAACACCAGTCATGTTCAACTGTTGTTGTTCCAACCGGGATATTTCCAAGAAACTTTTAACCATCTGCAGAAGCATCTAGTATTGTGTTTGAACAAATCAAGAGGAGCTCTTCTTCTAGGAATGAGTGGAGGGTAAATTCAGATCACATGGCAGCGCTTCATCCCATCATAGATTAATAACAGCCTGTTTTCCAAACACTGATCCAGGAAGCTTTTTGAGAGTCCCGGTTCATGAGTGTTAGGGCCAAAGCAGATGATCTTACATATTATGCATACAGGAATTTACAAAACAGAAGGACAGCCATGCAGCCAGGGTAAATGGTAACATGTCAGTAACTGCAGAGATCCAGGATTCAGCATTCATCCTGCAACTGTACTGCAATGACCTCCACAGTCTGATTATCTATGTAGGTGCTTTAAGGCATGCTGGGTGACTATAATTTAAAGTTATAATCTTGATTTTTGACCTGCTTATTCCTTTTCAGGGTCACAAAACAAACCCCTTTTGTAACGTAACTTTACAACCTCTTGCAACTGCACCATCTGTACACTAACCGAATGGAGTCGACTAAAGACACCTTTGTAAAAGATGACATTTTACCTACATGTCGTGCAGCTCAAACACCCTATTCTTAGTAAATCTGGCCTTTAGTCTTCTTGCCTGTTGATATGAGATGAGAGAGATTCTCTGGTTTGGTTTTGTACATTGAACTCATCTTTAGAGACATCATTGTGAGTTCATGACTTGGAGCGGTATCTTCAATTTAAAGGTTAAAAATCACATCCATGACTACAACTATTTCCATCCCACCAATGCCAAGTTCCAGCAAGTCAACAAGTTTTGTCTGAGGACATTTCTAATCAGCCTCACTAGTCTGTTTTTATTCCTTCTGGTTGGTGTCTGTTTCTGTTGAATGTCAAACACACAGGCTTCAAACTACTGATGGCCCAGACAACGATGCTATAACAGCAATGCCATGTGTTTTTCAATCCTAATCCTGTAAATCTATATCCACAGCAAACCACACATCATTAGGATATTTCAGAGAAAACGCTGAAACAAACAGTTTCAGGTTTTATCATCAAGAGGATTAAAGTACATTCTTACATTCAGAGAGAAGGAAGGGGTTAAATGTCATACTGATGCGAGAATAGACTGCAGCAGGGAATGAAACCAACAACCTCTGAGTTACGACATGGTTTCTGGCTACTCTGCAGGCCAGATGTACACACCCTATTGTTTTAAAGTGATGATGTTATGCAAAAAGAATCTTTCGCCACGTTTTTATCTGGGTGACTGTTCTGGTTTTAATGAGTGTCAAATGGAAAAATGTTTCTGATTTTCTCTAACAGGGTGATGCTGTAAAATCCACGGATGTAATTATGCAGTAAATATCTTGAACATGTTGTGTCTGAGGGTGACCTTATGCAAAGAAATGGAAAATCTGCACATTTACTTCAGACATAGATGTAAATGTAACTTTAATGCTGGGTTCACGCTGGACGCATAAGGACATACAGTTACGGATGTCAATACTTGACATCTGTTTAACCGACATTAAGCATTTTAACCGATTAATGCTATTAGTTAAACTGTTACAAGAATTATTAATAATTCATTAAAAAGCTGAGAAAAATGCAGACGAGTGGCTCATCACTGTAAGGAGAAAAGCTGGTTCATCTTAAGAGAGAGCCGACACAGTTACACAAAGTTGCAGTTAAGGAGTTGTAGCTTGTAGCCTCGTAGCATTTATTCACCGACAAATATACTGTACACACACTGTCTGCTACAGCTACGTTCACAGCTGTAACGCCACCAACAAACCCACACTCACCGCTGCCACACACACACACGGTCTGTAGGAAACTCACTGAAGTTAAGCTACAGCTGGCACGAAGCTTAGCAGCTGCTAACGTAGCACAAACACACTCAATGTTTGTCAGGCAATTGCTAGCATTACACAGGGCAGACACACAGCTGACAACCTGCTAAACTAAACTAAAGGTGCAGTGGAGACTTTTAGTGGAAAAGTGGCTGCATGTCTGCGACACTACACACAGCATCGTGGCTGCTAATGCTCCCGGACGGTGAACTGGGGACAGTGAATGCAGCACCGTGGCTGCTACAGTAACTCTCCTGATGGTGAACCGTTGACTCAGTTGTCTGTTGCTCATATACCGCAGCTGGCGCACCGCTGCATGCGAGGAACAAACCTTGTTGGCTAACAGTTAATAATCGGTTAACAAGGATCGGTTATCAGTTAACTTAATTTATCATAATTAACATCCCTAGCTACAGTATATCAATCGTTGCGCGACTAGAATCCTTCCTGTTAAAACGTCTCCCTCACTCTATGTTTAGATACAACCGACAAATATGTGGAATAAGTACGTAATTTAAAACCACGATCACAAACAGCAATGACACTAGGCTGTTCCTAATAAATATAATGGATGGATTTCTCATCAAAGATTCTCATCAGAATCAGATCATTTATATCACATATAATATATAATTTATAGTATATTATAAGTGTGTTTTCTTGCCTGATTAGCTCCTGACATGTAGTGAAAGTAGACCAGGCACTGAAACTATCTCTGAAGATCGCTGAAGTTGGTTTACATGGGCCCCGAATAGACACGGGTAGCACTTTTCTGAAAATCGTGCCGCTTCTGCATCCAGTGTGAAGCCGGCGTGAGACTGATGTTTATCTTTTATAGTCAGAGGTTCCACTTAGAGTAAAAACTGGGTAGCTACTGTCATACTGCTGGTGAAGATAAGGCTTATGAGTATGTAATATAATGAATATCTGCAATACAAAAATGCAAACGTGTTATCATGTGTGTCATGTGCGACTTAGTCTTAGTATTTTTGCCATACCTGTAAAATAATAATAATAATAATAATAAACATCTCAGCTAATGTCAAACAGTGAGGAGCACACTTGTCCTTGACAAGGTTATTTGCAGCATTTAGTTGGGTGCAGATAATTAGGTGTTCTGAAAAGAGAGACAGGAGTGATTAATTTTGCCTCCTATCAAACAGATAATGAACGCTCCAGGGGGGACGATTCAAATGAGTGTCTGCAAATGCTGCTATACACACACACACACACACAATCAGATATGTCAGATTAAAACTACATCCTTCAGCAAAATTTGTATCTAAGCAGTACAGTTGGTGTGTATACACCTAAATATGAGCAAACAGCTGCAGGAAAAAAAAAAAAATCCTGTTTGGTGCTGCAGTATCTTCTATTTCTGCCTTCATTAACCTCCCAGCATGCCTCAGGCACACAAAGAGAGAAAGCGGTAGGTAAGAAGGTACAGAAACAGAGGTGTTGAGTCTTCCTCTCAGTCGCGCCCCTCAGCTGTCAGATTTCTGCTTCTCACATCCGTCGTCATTATTTCATTATAAGAGAAACCTGAGAGACGCACCGGCTGGCGAGGCCATTCACAGAGAATATTGTGCAGTAACTGCTCGCACCTATGAAAACAAACGTGTGGACCTTATTACTCTGTGAGGACGTCACAGGAAACCAGAGGTGGGAAGAAACAGATTATGGTGTTACCGTAATCTCATTAAAAAATAATAACTCTTATCTCACTGTAATCTTAGACTTTTTTTTAAGTTACCTAAATTTTACATATCATATATAGTGTCATAAATATAATACAATCTCACACTATATACTCAAAATAATAGTTGATAATTACTTAAGATGATGAACTAAACTCAGAAAAAAAAGTGTGTTTGGTGGATTATTTCTCTGTTATAATGCTAATTGTCTTTGTATTTTACATCATTGGAAAGCCTGTTTTTTACCTTCACAATGGTGTCCAACTTGTGAGGATCATACATGTGTGAGATAAGCAGCATAGCTGATTTTTTGTTTTGCTAAACAGTGTATTCTCCTGTTTGTACTGACTCTTGTTTTGAGCTCCAGGTGATTGGTAGCAAATCATCTGATGTCAAAATTATGTCAGAGATGAGATGAGGAGTTTTGATTTGAAGCCAAATTTTGAACTGAGCTATACTAGTTTTTAAAAAGCCGACTGTTCAGAATGAAACGATTGTAAACAAACACTTTGTGACCCTGTGGTCTGGTCTTGTGGTGCCTGATTGGCAGCACCTGGAGCTCAAAACAAGAATCAAACCAACAGGAGAAAACTCTGTTTAGCATTGGCAGAGAATTTTGGCAAATTTCAGTATCCTATCCTAACAAGTTTGACGTCATTGTGAAGGTAAATAAACAGGCTTTCTAACCATGTAAAATACAATGCCAATAAGCATTGGAACAACAGAGAAATAATCCACCAAACACAAATTTACAAACATTTATCTCAAAACCTCCTAAGGCTTGGTGGAAGGCAGGAGTTGAAAACAATAACACCCGAAGGATTTAGAGGGATATAAGCAGGAAAGAAAACTACATTTATTATATTTGTTGGACAAAGTGGCGTTTACAATTACTACAAATGTCAGAGGTGTGCGGGTTCAGTGTGTCTATTAGTGCTGATAAAGGCTACACAGTAACTGAACGCACAAGCTTTTTACTCCATTTTCACTTGAACTTTACTCAAATGTCAACATAAAACAAGGCTAATGCTTTTTTGGGCACAAAGACATCTTAGTAATACATAAAAAGGTTACAAAAGAAATTGTCCAGAACTAAGTTTGGCAATACTTCACCCATTATAATGAAAAAGAAGATTTTCCATAAATTGTTGTGGCCATTTCTGGAGTTGGTGGGGGGCTTTTTGCTAAAAAGCTAAAAGGTCATTTGCTTAAAGCTGCAGTCGAACCTTTGACACCTAAACACACTGCAGCCTACTCTTGTGTCTTATTGTTTAGTTGTCCATCTATCTATGAATGAAAACGGAAAAAGCAACTTTTTTCTTCTTACCAAAAGTTCAAAACTATCTATAGACAACACCTGTACAAACACACACACTGCAACTACAGTAAGACTAGAAAAAACAATGCAAATAATAAAATATTTTCATGGTTATTTTAAGATCATTCACATTTTGAGTCCTTCACCCCAGCCAGGCACCACCTACCTATAGCTGAGGCTTCAGAAGATTCCTTCAGAAACTTATAAGCGACGCCACAGACACTATAAACACAATCTATTAGTCAGCCACATGCATTCCATGCTGTCAGATTAAAGGGATAGTTGGGGTATTTTGAAGTGGGGTTGTATGAATATCCATAATCAGTGTAGTACCTACAGTAGATGGCGGTCGACACGCCCCCAGTATGGAGTTACTGCATGCAATCGCAGCCATGTACTGCTGCAGCAAAGCATCATTTACCCACCTAAAAATATGAAGTGTATGCTATATCTAGAATATTTTTACTGCTTTATCTTGCTTCACCTCGCAGGGTTGCTGGTGTATTGCTGCTTCGATTGGTTAGATTGTTTGTGTTATTGTGCAACTCTGGTAAGTTCAGATTTACCAAATCGATCAAGGCAGCGGTAGACCAGCAACTCCATAACTCTACAAGGTAAAATTACAGTTTTTTTCTTGGATTCTGGTGGATTTGGTGAGAGCATAGATAGATACAACAGCTTCAGTTCCCCCTTGGAAAGGGCTGTCTGACGGCAAGGTAAACCGGCAAACTGGGGGTATCCTGACTGTCATCTACCGTAGGTAATACACTGACTATGGAAAAGTACCTCATACAAACCCACTTCAAAACACCCGAACTATCCCTTTAATGCTAAATATTACACACAGACATATATATATATATATATATATATATATATATATATATATATATATATATATATATATATATATATATATAGTAAGTTTGGTCTACTGTCTCTCTCATACCTCCTGATGTACTACTGAATGTCTTGAGAAATATCACCAAAACAATCCCTGTATATTTATTGCACCTGGCAGTGACTGTGGTTTAGAATTACACCTGCTTTAAATCCATGTATGCATCCAAATTGTCTAAAGGCTCAAAAATCTTCCCTCAACTGGTCCAAATCCTTGATGACACAAGGTGATTCACTGGGTGACGGGGATCAGAGTTTTCTCCTGGATTCACCTGGTCAGCCAGGTTCATGGAAACAGCAGGTGATCCTCGTGTTTGTTTTTCTACATTTAGTGCATTACTGTGCTCTTAAGAGTCACAGGATTTCTGGGCAGCGTAGCAGGATTGCATAACGGTCCCTCACAGAGGGACGGTAAATCCCTGAACAGAGAGGGACACCAGAAACACAAGATGATCTTTCTGGCTGACTTGCTGAAAGCCAATAAGGTGTGTGAGTGTATGTATTGTGTGTATTAAAGTCTTGTCCTGCAATAACGCAGCATAAAGAAATGTCTGTATTTTTATGAGGCTTCATGATTGTGTGTGAATGTGTCCACAGTTGTTCTGCAGTGCAATTCTCCCTTTACATAATAACAAAAACAGAAAGTCTATAAATTTGCGCAGACATCTGGTCAAATATCAAACCACATCTTCACTGAAGGTTACTGTATGTGTTCTTGCATTTTTATTCACCCTCTTCTTTATTCACAAGTGCAGGCATGTCACTGTGAGTGTATGAAAACTGTGTTATCGCCACTGTTTTGCATGCACAGTACTCGCCTGATGTGCGTGCGTGTCCCAGTTACTTCAACAGCCTGTCAATCAGGCTTTGATTTGCAGAACTAACTGGCCAAATTTCCACACGCCACCAGGGGATTTAGGACAAAGCATCACTGTCCAAGTGTTGTTATGTAACGCCTCTATCCTGTGGAAATTTTGCATTTTCATTTTTGCTTGATTTTCACCTTCACTTTAAAGCTGACATCATCCTCCAACATGCTGAGGGAGTGATATGACCCTTATGTCTGCGGAAAACATTCAAAGCTTATTGTAGAATTAAAAAAAAAAAAATCTGTTGGCGTCACCTGGAAAAAGAAAAAGGTTTTCTCTTTCTCCTGCACTGCAAAAACTATCCATCTTGACAGGTCATTCAGTGTATTTCTCCAAAAGCAAGGGAGGCACAATCTGCCAGAGGGGTGAGGTAATCTTCACTAAAGCAAACTGGCTTGTTTAAGCAATTTCCAAGTGATGTTATCATGATACCTCTGGAGCGCTATTATCTCTATTTCACAATGTCATCGCTTTTCGAAGAAAATTCTTTAAAGTGCATTGGGAACCAGTGAAATTATCTCACACGTTTTCACCTTTTTTCAAGGAAGACAACAGTTTAAGATGGATGTTTTTTTGCGGGGTGAAAAGTATACGTCCTCGGAGATTTAAGGTTTTCTTTTGACTGCAGTGATAATTTAATATCCTCCCCTGTCTCTTCATTTCCAAACTATTAGTAACTCATCTGTATTGAAGCCTGGAAGCTGGACAGACTTCTGTCCAACTCATTTCTCTTCCAACAATCACAACATACAGACAACCTCACACTGGCCTGTTTTTCAGCTACAGGTATCCTTAGTATTAAGTATTTAATTTAATTTTGTTATGAGGGGAAAGATGAAGGAACAAAAGTTCATAGCACTTGTTGAATATCTTGATCGTCAAAATACGTAAATTTGATTCGGTCCTCATCTAAGACAAACTGTTACTGTGTGAGCTTGACAGTTCTGGAGACTATACAGGCATGACTATGACAGGTGTTACATTTTAAATGTCTCCTTCATTGTTGATGTAGATTTGACCAATTGTTGTGATCACTGTTAACGGGATACATAAAAATAAGGATTTCAAGGACAGAAAATGAAGTGACCCACTACTTACACATTCCCCTTGCAAATTTTTGGAAAAAGTTGGGGCTGCACAGTGGTTCGGTGGTTAGCGCTTTTGCCTCACAGCAAGAGGGTTGCAGGTTTGAATCTGGCTTGAGGCTCTTCTGTGTGGAGTTCGCATGTTCTCCCTGTGTTAGCATGGGTTTTCCCTGGGTTCTGACTCTAAACTGCCCGTAGGTGTGAATGTGAGCGTAAGTGGTTGTCTGTCTCTATGTATTAGCCCCGTAATGGACCGGCGACCTGTCTAGGTTGTACCCCGCCTTCGCCCAATGTCAGCTGGGATCAGCTCCAGCCCCCCACAAACCCAAATGGGATAAGCGGCTGCAGATGGATGGATGGAAAAATTTGGACACGGGAGTTTTGTAGACTTACTAAAGGGGTGGCTGTGGTTCAGTGTTAGGTTGTCCCTTAGGATTGGTCAAATGTATGTTGTTGTTGTTAAACTAATGTTTAGTTTAAATCTGATGACCCTTTCGTCTTCCGCCTTTGATGATGCAGATTACACCATGGTCCTGTCGCTGGTTTGTAATTTGGTCATAAACAACAGCATCTCTTTCCTTTCCTTGAATCTGTCCGACAACTACGGCATCGGCCCGGACCGACAGAAGTTCCCTCATCTCTTTGTCTCTCCAGTTAAACATTTTTGGTGCCATGTTCGTGTAAATGACCCTTCTTCTTCACCCTTGGATTTTATTGTAATTTGAATTTGAATTAAAGTTTGTTTTCTTACGGTTTTGCGCCTGCCACATGATGGAAACATCATCAACACGCCAACCCACTCACTGTGATTTCTCTGGAATGACCGGTTTTATTTGGCACACATGGGCTCAATCGGACATCACGCAGACTTTTACGAGGTAAATGACAGGATTTGGACATTTGCA
The DNA here is from genome assembly GCA_947000775.1 of Pterois miles. Taxonomy (NCBI): domain Eukaryota; kingdom Metazoa; phylum Chordata; class Actinopteri; order Perciformes; family Scorpaenidae; genus Pterois; species Pterois miles. The sequence continues at coordinate 11,247,206 of CAMQGK010000193.1, forward strand.
TTCTCACATACAGTTCCCCCAGGTGATGTCTAGATAAGTTCAGGGTTGCAGTGCATTTGTGAAAGGGACTATAGTCAGTCTACTACTGACTGCTACAATACCAGGTAAGTAGGTGCTTGACTCTTTTCTGCATATGTGACTTTCTACATCTACTGTAGTACATGTCAGAGGGAAATATTATACTTCACTACATCCAGGAGACTGCTGTTCATGTCCCGTGTATTACATTTCATTTTCAAATTATAATCAGCTGTTTGCTCGTGTCCTGTTTCACAAGGGCCAGATTCATTTTTCACTTTACAGATGTAGTAGTTTTTAGCCCAGCCATGTTGTTTTTCCTAAACCTAACGAATTGGATTCTTGTCTACATCTAAGCAAGTGTTCTTGTTTGATTCAATGTTAGTCACATGTTTACTACGATCGTAAAGTGATGCCAAAGGAATCTGACAAAATGTGAGTATGTGACGATGTGTTACATGTGTACAGCTGAAACCATTAGTCAATTTTTCAATTAGAGGTTGGATGGACAAAACAAATATGGTGAAGGTGTCACTTTGGGCTCTAGGTAATTGCAACGCATTTCCAACTATTTCCAGAATTGTCAATGCAGGACTAACAGATGATTTTTATAGCGTGGTGTGAGTATTTTCAATTCGGTAGAAGATCAGAATACTTTGTCCACCACTGTCCAAGTACTACTAACTGACAGGCATATTTTCACCAACTCCATAAGCCTGTTAGCATCTTGTCTCTTACAGTCATTAGTACGTTCACAGCAGTGACAAACATCTGTGACAGCTCACACTGGAAACATTACAACAGCCAAACAATATGATGATATAATTGAGATGGATACTGACAATCTTTAAATATATAAAATTCTCTGTGTGTTTACGTTTGAGTGTTTAACTCATTAGCTTTCCTGTTAAATGCCACAAACCTGCATTATAGTTTTGTTCAGACCTTGATAATTGGCCTCAATCCTCAAAACAGCATTTAATCATCATATAGAGACAAACTCCAGTCAAGGTCTCTGTGTACAGTACATACAAATGGTTTTACCACATCATGTTCAGGGGAAGCAGTTTACTCCTACTGTATACCTTCGATCACAAAATCAGAATCGGTTCTGGTCTGTGCACCGCCAACTGTAAGCCTGTATACTTGACCTGTAAACTTAGTAAACTGCCTTTTTCCCTACTAGTTCCATTTTGTTGTTGTCTGTAAATTACCTTTAATACCCTGCACCAAAAATACAAGACTGGGTATACAAAAGTGTTATAATATTTGATTATTTTAAATAGAAGATAATCAAATGGGTGAATTCCAGAAAGTAGGCCTACAATAGCTTTACTCTTTATTGTGGTTACGCAAGTGTAATAACCCTTATTTATGTGTGTTTGGGGTTTGTTTTGACACTGAAGCACAGATGTACTGGTGCGCATCCAGCGGTGAAATTTATGGGCTAAGCCTGTCACTGTCTGACAGCGTTTTGGTTTGGGAGGAGTGTCTGTCTGTCTGTCTGTCGGAGCACTGTTGTTTTCAGCTGACAGGAGAGATAAGATGTTGACCTGGAGTCAATATTTTTCTCAATATGCTGCAATGCGGTAACCCGCCTGGCAGATAGACGCATGTTTGATTCCCCCACAAACATCTGTCCTCACCTCACGCGTGAATCTGCATGTTCAATACCATCACGTTGCATGCAGTGGTAGGTGGTCAAGATGAGAGTGGGAGCTCAGACCCTACTAGTGACGCATGGGCAGGGTGTTTTTTTTAAGACCACCCACCCAACCTGTGACGAGAGCCAATCTGCACCACCCAACCTGCAAAAATATGCATTACTCAACCAACTGAACCCGACCCGCAAGTCGCAAACTTTATGCATTACAGCAGCACACCTGTCAGGACTGGAAGTCTGATACAGGACGGAGACAGTGGACTCGAGTGCCGTGGCTCGCTGTGCTTGTATGTGTGCAACATCGTCTAACAGAAATACATAAGATGACCACGACCTCTTGATAATGCCATACATGGTGGTGGCACCGAGTGTGTTCAAGTTATGTGCCGCCACCACTGCTGGTGTGTGTGTTTGAGACAGAGATAGACAGAGGGGAAGAGATCTATTACACACTAATTTTCTGTATTAGCCTATGTTATTAATAACTTACTCTGAACGCCGCTTTTGTCAATTTGTCACCCAACCGCTGAACCCGCAATATTTTCTACTGAACTTACCTCACCTGCCCAACCCACAGGTCAGAACGCAGTTTCTGGGTCGACCTGCACATCACTAGTGCTTGTACTTCAAACTGACAGCTTGAAATGTTGGTAATAAATAAAATGTGGTCTTGCTGTTTTCTTCGCTGATTTGAATCTCAAGTGGTCACATTCATGCAAGTACATGAGATGGAGGCGTCAGCCGCTGTCACCGTCAGCCAAGCACTTTAATGCTTGCTCTGTGTGCTCATATCACGCGCAAGAGCCTGGTTCTCACGTGAGCGGTTTGAGACTAATTAAACAGCATATAACATAGTGGTGCACAGCGTTTGATGCAGTGTGTGTGAACTGTTGTGGCGGACAACTTTACTGTACTCCTTTTAGTTGTTCTAAAAATGCAGCTTTATCGTTGATTATTTTAAAAGCCAGAGTGAAGAGTCTATTATTCAGTTTCTATACTGTTGTGTGGTTTAATTCACTGTAAAACAATGCACTGTAAAAAGAGTAGAAAGTAGCATCAAAATTGTAATCAAGTAAAGTACTTAAGTAAATGTACTAATGCTAATACTATGTACTACTGAAGTGGAAAAGTTCATCCTGATCAAAGGTATACTGTGGTATTTGAACACATTTTCATTGTAGTCAAGAGGAAAAAATGGGAAGTGCAATTAGATGTTTGTTAGAAGAAAAAAATGCTAAATTATATGATAAAGACATATGTAAGATGTTCATGAGCAAAGCCAGGCTTTTTACTTCGGCTCCGTACTCAATCAGAATCAGTCGCCTCATGTGTGGAGAGTGTAACCGTCATCACTGCAGCTGCTGCTGAAGCAGGACAGGTGCTCAGCTCTGATGAAGTAAACATGATATGGAACATTTCAGCTCAATAAAGTGCAGCCACCGTTTTGTGGCAGGAGGCGAAATATCAGAACTTAATAAATATAGCATTTAGTGGTTAGATTCTCACTCCATTAATTTCCCTCATTAGCTGGTTATATCAAAGTAAATCTGGGGATGGTCTGCGTTTTCAGACACAACCACCCAGGAGCTTTCCAGTGCAAACACAGTCTTTTCCTACTGACTATGGACCTGATCCACCAGACCCGTTGGGATTAAAATGTCTTGGTTGCTTAGAGAGTGGAAAACTTTTGTTCATTTTTCTTCTCAGCTATGTTCAGGATGTAAATTAGTGACTTTCCAGCTACAGGTCTGATGCGCTATCTTCCAGACTACTGTGTTTATAGCACCTAGAATAGGTAATATCGTTATAGGCTTAGACTAACCCTTCTTTTGTAGGGATGTCATGATACCAGAAATTTAGTATTCAATAATATATATATAATATTCAACTAATATCAATGAAATTTCACAATTCTTGATAACCAATTCAATGGCATGATAAAAAACAGATCATTTTTTTTTATAATTTGCTTTCTATTCTCTATTTTACACTGCGGTGAAAACATTAACTCAAAACAAACTCCAAGATTACATCACATCATGATGACATTATAATTTGTCCAATACTAAATTTTACTGAATATTATTTATTTATATCCTTTATTTAACCAGGTGAGAAAACTCATTGAGATTAAAATCTCTTTTCCAAGAGTGACCTGGCCAAGAGGGCAGCAGAGAAAGTTATTTCAACAATAAAGACAAACAATATAAAGACAAACAATATAAGCAGACCAATACAGCAATCACACACCATAGACATACAAACAAATAGCATGTGCAGTTATACATACAGCACAATAGCAGCTGTGCTGCACAAACAGGTCAATATTAAAATGACTCAAGGACAAAAAAATTTAGGAGCAGTTACAGCGACCAATAGTGCTATTTTCTCGATTTTTTAAAATGGACTTAAATTCTCCCATAGTGATAAAATCTGATAGTTTCAGGTCCTTCTGCATAACGTTCCACGAGAACGGAGCAGCATATTTAAACGCTTTTTTGCCAAGCTCCGTTCTGACCTTTGGGACCAACATTTGTATGACATCTTGAGAGCACAGGCCATATTGACTGTGGTTTGTACACAAGTATGTACTGAGATATGAAGGCACCAGTCCAAGGAAACATTTGTATATGAGAGTCGACCAATGTGAAAACCTGTGGACAGACAATGATGTCCATCCAGCAGCAGCAAAAAGGGAACAATGGTGTACCAGATTTCCACAGCCAGTAACAAATCCTAACGCACAGTGGTATATAGTATCTAGCCTCTTTATGCTCTGGTCAGGTGCATTCATGTAAAGCAGGTCACCATAATCCAATACTGGTAAAAATATTGCTGAAATAAGATATTTCCTCACCTGGAGGGAGAAACAGGATTTGTTTCTAAAAAGGAACCCCAATTTAATTTTCAATTTGGACACCAGATTTTCAATGAATGAATAGAACCTGAACACATCATAATGAACTCAATGCAACCTCTGTGAATGTTAGCCGTTAGCTCTGCAGGACTGCACTGCCCATTGGCTGCTAACAGCTAATGTTAACTAGCTGCTCATCCTGCTGATTGCAACATGCATTTGTTGTTCACAATGAGGTATAATCAGGGAAAAATAGGGATGCATTGATAATCAATTGTGAGTTTACTGTGTCCTTTTTGGACAGCAATAGTCTTCACCCCCCCCCCCAACAATTTTTTATATTAGAGGTTGAATGGTTCTATTTTTTATGGGCGATGCAGATGCCGGTTTTTTTTTTTTACAGAAATCAGGACAGCCAATGGCCGATATATGATATTATTATTATTTTTTTGCAGATATCTTTAGCTGGTTTTCTTTTGTTCCTCCATCTGATAAAAAATAACAGCTTAATAATAATAAATGATACTCAAATTTCTCAACTTAAGTAAACATTTATTGAACAACACTTTTGTTTCTCTGTGGTCTGTCTGCTCGGTTTCTCCCAGTTAGGACGTTGTTCTTCTCACACACTCTTACAAAAGTTAGCCCGCTGGTCTACATCTACTGAGGTCTGCTGGTAGGATGGATATTTGATTGACACAAGCGGCAGAGTCACACATGTTTTATAGCAACAACACTGGGCTGCCCACAGATGTGCCTGTTTGCTAATCAGCTTAATATGCTCGGACATTGGCCGATGCCGATTATGAAAAAATGTCATCATTCATCAGCCTGATTAATCAGTTGACTGATTAAACGGTTAAACCTCCAATTATATTGCAATTAGAGGTTTTGTATGATTAACTTACTCTGCTCTGTTGGTCATAGTCAATGGCAGAAGACTGTATTTATGCTGGAAAGCTCCCAGATGTTAATTTGTGGAAGTATGAGGCAGGCTGTTTTTGAAAAAGATGTTAAATGGCAAATGGACTTGCATATATATAGCACTTTCCATCATTCACACACTGATGGCAGAGGCGGCCATGCAAGGTGCCGACCTGCCCATCAGTATCTTATAATAAGAAATGATTTGTTGCTCTAGTAATTCAAAAATATTTTTGATTTGAGCTTCCATTGTGCAATGCTTTTGAGTCAAAACATCCATCTGTGTGGCAGAGTATCAGAAATCCAGTCCTGGTAGTCTTGCTTTTGATAAATATTGATATGCTTATTGAATTTGCTCACACTGACAGTTCCAATGTTTTGATTTTCTCACTTCAGATTCAACAAAAGCCCAGCAACACAACACTTTTCCTCTTCCAAGTTTTGCAAGGGCTAATATAAAACAACAGCAATCTTGACGGCTGCTTCCCACAACACCACCACCATCCACCATCAGCTTTAAACTGATAACTGGCTTACAAGATGAAAAAGCCAGACTTGATTTAACTGGGACTTTACATCCCATGCTTTCTTTTAAAACAGAGAATTACAGTGTGTCAACACCACCGCCTTGGGCCTTAACACTTCACCGTTGCTCCCATTTCCTCCCTCTGTTGGATCTCACTGTCACTCCATGCAGACGTGTCAACAGAACACACAGAGAAAACTGAAACCAGCTTTATCGCAGTTTTTCTCTCCCGTGGAATTACATTTTGGCACTTTTGCAACCTCACAAAATTGGACCACACTGCTTCGAAGCTGGAGCGCCATATTTCAAGTCAAAACTTTGAATTGGTGAAACCCGCACTGAAGCGCAAGGCTACTGTGCTGGAAAACTGATCTCTCATTTCATGTTTTTTTCTTTCTTTTTCCCCTTTTTTGTTTGCGAAGGGGCCCTGTAAATCATGTCCTTTATACCTCCGGCCGGGGGTTCACCGCCTCACCGCAGGGTGGGAGGAGAGCATGATGGGAAAAACATGATGGGATCTCACTTTAGTGGGTCTGAGAGAAGAAAAAGGGCAAAAGAGACTGAGAGGCTGAGAGGGAGGTAGGAGGAGCTGTCTACACTGAATAAGAGAGGCAGAGACAGCAGGGGGTAATACACTGAAATATTGTCAGACGAGACTGAAGAATATTAAGACATAAAGCCAAAGTAACAGCAATAAAAATCAGACTCCCTATTTCAAAACATTTTAAAGTAACCGACAAGGTTAAGATCCACGTCCGTACAGGGCACAAAAACAGTATTAAAAGTAATAAAATTATACATCCAGGAGAGTTATGACAGGCCGCTTCACTTATTAGCACAGGGAAAGACAAGAGAAAGGCTGCAGTTGCAGATATTTTAAACATTGTTGAAAGACAATCCAATGCACTTTCTTTAGCAAGCATGTCTAATAAAAACCATACTGTACACACCATAATATGGTGTTACTCCGTTAAACCTCAACAAATAGCCAAGACGAGTAGCGCAAACAACATCCACTCCTTCCATTCGTACCTTTCACAATAAAAGCAAGAAACATATAATATTCGAGTATTTCACATTTTTGTGTAGTTTATTTGTCACGGCCCCGGTGTGTAAAGACCTTAACTGACTACCATTTTGAATATTTAGCTCATGCTCTTTTCCACAGGTGGGGGAGGGATTAGTTGAATAATTGACTGGTCAATTGAAAATTAATCTGTAAATATTTTGAAAATCAATTAATTGCTTTAGCCATTTTTAAGCAGGGCTGCACGGCGGTGCAGTGGTTAGCACTGTCACCTCACAGTAAGAGGGTCGCAGGGTCAAATCCAGCTTGGGGCTCTCCTGCATGGAGTTTGCATGTTCTCCCCATGTTAGCGTGGGTTTTCTCCGGGTACTCCGGCTTCCTCCCACAGTCCAAAGACATGCAGGTTAACTGATGACTCTCAATTGCCCGTAGCTGTGAAGGTGAGCGTGAATGGTTGTCTGTCTCTATGTGCCCTGCGATGGACTGGCGACCTGTCCAGGGTGAACCCCTCCTTCACCCAATGCTAGCTGGGATCGGATCCAGCCCCCGCGACCCCTAACGGGATAAGCAGTTGCAGATGGATGGATGGATGGATTTTTAAAGCAAAAACGTCGAAAAAATGAGCTGACTCCAGCCTCTCAAAAGTTAATACTTGTTGTTTTCCTTAGCCGTCTATGAGCCTCTAGTTTAGCATCTTCTCCAGACACTTAATTAGTTATATTACATGACAGTCCTTCAACCACACAACAGGGTTTCCACACCGTTCTTAAGCAACAATCAATGTGTACCACAGACTGAGGTGTGCCTTGAAGTACGTACTTCAATTAAGGCACTTCAAAACAATTAGTGCCTGATCGCTGCAAAATCACACTCTGTGTAATAGCTCCGTCAAATTGGGCAAACGGGCATGTTCTGCATACTTTTAGATTCAGTGTGATTTACACTTCCCAAGGATATCACATCACCACTTAGAAATAACACAAAACAGATGCTGCTTGTAACTCCAGAACTTGCCTGAATCGTTTTTTTTTTTTTTCATTTTTTAGGCTTTCTTCAGTATTAAAGTAATCCAGAGAAAGTTGTCTGTACATCATTGGTTACATTGCAAACAGGATCTGCTAATAGCTAATTCAACATGTTTTTTTTTTTTCAGTATACTGCCACTTTGCCAAAATGTAAGCGAATACGGGCTAAAAGGCATGACTCAAGCTGTAGTCCACAGCGTAACTCACTCACTTAAGCATTATGGGAACTGGTGTCATTCAGCTGTCTTGATGTTACCAAAATTTTCCCCTAACAGGGTTTCCCCTATCAGCCTGTAGACTGCGTATAATGTGAAGAACCCGGCTGGTTTTAATGGGAAAATCCAATGGATCTGACATCACGCACACTTGCGAGTATATTTACTCCCTTCAGCTCCGGACTGTTGTTGACCGAACAGCCACAGGTGTCACTGTTAACACGCAATTTTTGATTCTTACAGAGAGTCTCTTTAACGTACTTATACTTATACAATGGGCTTTACAGACCGACATTAGCCACCAAAAAGTCTTAAAATATAAAGAAAACTGGGCTAAGCATTATCGTTTCTGCTCCAGTAGCCTATTTCCCCAAAGGTCATGGCCACTCAAATCTAAACGACAGTGATGGCTCACTCACCACCATTAGATCTTCTCCTCCACATGACCCCTCTCTGCCATTTGGAGTTGCCCATGTGCAAATGTGCTTTGTGCAGCATTTAAAAGCCTTTCTTCTACAACTGAACAATGCAATCCAGGTGCCAACTGCTTAGCCAGTCCCAATGAAAGACACAAGGGCGATTGAGGGGGAGCGAGAACAGCAGCCTCAGCAGCCGTGATTTCCTCTAGTTGAATTTGTGTTTTAATACTCTGTGGTCACCTAATACCCTGGACCAGAGCTGTTCAACTATAATTCTCAGATATAAACCGCCTTGGTCTTGACATCTAATACTGGCTTGTCTCACTGTGGTGAGTTTGGATGATTGATGGCACAAACATTCAATAAAGTCAGTTACAGTGCAAACAGTCTGCTTCTGTGGAGTCAAACAGTAGGACTCAGATAATGTATCATCACAGGGTTCAGGCAGGTCAGACCATTTATGTGATTGAGTTCCTGTACAACCAACATTCACCCCCTGAGACCTGATCCCGACCAACTTTGCTGTCTTTCGGAGGGTGTAGCAGGTTCAGTTTTACAGCTACAGTCAGTACAGTTATTATATGAAACCAGAAACCCTAAGGAATCCATTGGTAACAACTATATCATGGTAACTTGTCAGGAAAGAGACTGAATGACACTCCAAAGTTGAAAGGCTGATTTTTGGAAATGCAAAACTGGCATGGCGATTTTCAAAGGGGTCTCTTGACCTCTGACTTCATTAAGTGAATGTTAACTTTTGATAATCTCATGTAGTGTAAATGTGTTATTTTCGCCTATTCTAAAAACAGTGAATTTGAATATTTCTGCCTACTGGGCTGACTTTACAGTCTTGAAATTACATAATTGGGTGTCACTGTGAAGCTGAGACTCTTGTGGATCCAGTGAGCCCAATTATATTGATGTGTGATGATGTTAGTCCCCATAGTAGCTATTTCATATAGTGACACCATTTTTTTAAACTTGACCTCACTGTATAAAATGACCTGTGGTGACCTCTAGGATAATCACAGCCTCATGAAACTTTACAGCCACAAACTACAGACCTAGAGCATTTACTGGATGGATGGCTTTACTAGCTAGATTGAAAATAAGGTTTCTGAGCAGTTTCCAGAACACAAGTGCTCGCCATCCAATCTCAAAATGTGAATGGTTTTTGATACCAAATCAAAGCATGTCTTTTTCTGTGGTGTTCCTCAAGGTCTTGGTGTCTTCATGTGGTATTTTGGAGGGATTGTTGATATTTTATCAATTCGAGTGGTAAAAAAAATGGTTAAATTTAGCACCAAATCTGTGTAACAAATGGTATCAACCCAAAAAATGCTGCAATAACTTATGAGACATAATTGAGCATGGGGATGGAAATCCTATACAACTCATAAACTATACCTTATACATTTTAACAATCCATTTTTCAATTAATTGTCACCGCTTAATCCCGTTAGGGGTCGGGGGGGGGCTGGAGCCGATCCGAGGGGGGGGGGGGGGGGGGGAGGGTACACCAGGGAGGGTGTCCAAAACATAGCGGGTACATTATTAACAATTCATTTTAATTAATTCATTAATTAATTAATGTTTATTCGTCTAAGATATAGAACAACACAGTGCTGAGCTGCATGTCAAATTAATCTTCAGGTTCCCAGCTTTCAGATGATGTACACCGCTTCTATGTGACAACTACTGTTGACCTGCTATTTCCCACTAAAGATGCCCTGTACTCCATAAAAAAGACAAAAACAGGTCTATTGTGGGTCTCAGAGGGTTAAAAGAAGCCAAAATTAAAGCTGGAATGGGTGAAATCATCAGTGCATTTACAGTGGAAATACAAACTATAAATTCAACGTTGAATAAAGAAACACAACAACAATCACAGAAATGTTAAACTAGCATAAACACTAGTGAAGCTCCAGCCAAAAACCAGAGTGAGGCTGCGTGGATATGTACAATGTCATCATTGGCCTGCTTTCTGCTCTGAACTGCAGCTTCCATTAGAGAGGACGTACACACGATATACACACACAGTTTATCCAGAAACGTGCAAATGAATGCACATGCTCACCGATTGCTCCCACACAGTGGAGGAAATTATTCCCGGAAAGCCAGGGTGATTATTGCTAAAACAAGGCCCTGGGGACACGCTGAGTGGAAGTTAGTGGAGAGAAGAGTGTGAAACCGGTTGAATGCTAAGACCAGGTGTGTGTGTGTGTGTGAGGGAAAGTAAGAAAGACAGGGTGACTGATATTTGTTTTTACTGTATGCAAGCTTTTACCTGAACCACTGCATATATATGTGTGTGTCTGTGTATTTTAATGCACATGACATGACTCAACCTCTTTTTGTGTCCACATGAGCACTTCTGTTTATCAGTATTTCCAGATCCGCTGTGATCGGTTGTGCCAAACCTCTCTGAAGCGAAGCCAGAGAGTAAAAACAATGACCTCACGTTCTGTCACCATAGCAACGGTGGCCATCACCCCAAAAACAACAAACTCTGTTGTTTTGTTTACAGGCTTTCTGGTACTTTGTGTTGACACATGGTGGCCCCTCGGCGACCTTCAGCATCTTGATATTGACCCGGTCACTGAAATCAACGTGTCTGGCTCTACTTCCAGTTTCTGTTAGAAAGTTCAACGATGTTAGCTGGCAACAAAGTCCAGCCCAGCTTGTAAACCAGTTTTTGGATCATATGTCTTAGCAATGAAAGTTTGTGCCTGCATATAAAAAGGATAGAATCTGTTTCACAACCTTTATCAATATGAAACACCGGTGAGGTTAGTGGGTGCAGCCAAGTAGAGACCCTTTTCGTGCCGATGGCGTGATGACATCACAGTATTAGCAGGAGGCAAACTAAAGAAAGACTGGAGGAAAACACAAATCACCCCAGAGTAGCAGCCTAAAGTTACACATCGAAAATGTCACCTTGCGGCGGTGTTGGGTGCCAGAATTGAAGGAATATGGCTCCAACTTTAAATTTTATGGCATACCTTTGCGATGACAAACTGATTTAAGGATCTAGCGAGCTACAATATCGGTGAAGTGATTAAGAGACGGAGAGAAAATGCTGCTAATAGTTTAGCTTAGCCTTCTGCTAACCTCAGCCGTCACAGCTTCTGCTGCACCGCAGTGGTGAGGTCACTGCTCAGGCAGAAGGTTAAACAATTAGAGAGATGGGAGAAAATGTCGCTAATAGTTTAGCCTTCTGCTAAGAGTAGCCACAGCCGTGAGCCTTTGGCTGCAGTTAGCAGAACCTAAACTATTACAGTGGAAACCACTTATAGTGATCACAATTAAAGTGAACAGCCACTTATACTGTATATACAGTGACTTGGAAATGGCTTTGTAACCATTTCCAGACTGATAGATGTCAATGACTTTGTTTCTCATCTGTTCTTAAATTGTGATTGTGAGAAGTGATTTCTTGATTCAGCAGGTCTAGCAGTAATCAGGCCTGGGTGTAGTTAGTGAAATTGAAATCAGCTTTCCAAAAAATGTGGTTAATCACAGTTAATTCATGATTTATCAAGGGGGCAATTACTTTTTCACATAGGGCCAGGTAGGTTTGGATAGCTTTTTTCCCTTAATAAATGAAATCAGCATTTGAAAACTGCATTTTGCATTTACTCAGGTCATCTTTGTCTAATGTTAAAATCAGTTTGATGAGCTGAAACATTTAAGTGTGACATATATTCAAAAATATAAGTCAGGAAGGGGCAAATACTTTTTCACAGCACTGTACACAAATGCTGTTTAAATAATTTGCTTCCAGTAATCCAGTAGTGCGCTTAAAGTGTTCATTTTGGGTCTTTCCACACGGAGAAAAAACATTTTAAAACTATGTTAGATGAACATTAACTGAATTTTTGTTTTGTTTTTTTAGTTAACTCCCTTGTTACTTTGTTACACAGACTGTCTGCTTTGCGGCTGGATACCTGAGACTGGTGCTGTGTGCACATTGAAATCATGACGGGAAAATAAAAGTAATTTCCTCTGAATAAAAAACAAATGTGCATGGGGAAAGCACCTGTGGTTGAAGCCGCCCTTTCCACGTAATGCCCCCAAACTGAAACTCTGCCAACCGGCTTCTCGGCACTGCAGTGCCTGCAGCTCATGCAGACTGGTGCCCATCGCTCTACCGGGCAAAATAATGAGGAGCCCCGGTAAAAGGCCGCTATTCTGTGTGCTCACGGTGCAGAGCCAGCCAAAAATGATAATACCTCACCTTCGGTGAGGGAAAATGCAGTAGAACTGGCAACAAGCCAGTAAATAGCAAAGCGGTCTGTTGTATAAATATACAAATATCAATTAGATGGTAATCTGCATTAGAAATGATGCACAACAAATAGTCTTTGGGGTAGCTTTGCAGTGTAGGCAGCGAATGCCAACTTTTTCTGCAGGACAGTTACAGGCATCCAAAGATTTATACACCCTCAGTTTCTCTTTACTATGCATGCATGATTTCTTTATCAGGTACATACGTTGAATAAGCATGTAGGGGTCGCTCACAGTCCCAAAGAGTGACTGTGCATATTCAGAGAAACTTGTATTTGCTTCAGCCATTGTTAAAAAATAAACCAACACAACTTGCAAGCTAATGTTAGCTAACGTGTCCAGAGAATTATTCTGCCTCCACAATAACATGTCATCATGTTTACTAAACTAGAAAACGGGGTTCTTCTACTGGCTGATTCAAGTTTTGAATTATGTAAGAAGCACCATGAGCAGCACTTTACAAAACCCAAGTTTGCACAGACTTTCATTTTGCCAAAGGTTGTGTCCAATTCAGACACTTCATCAGCTCAGTTCAGATCAGTTCATACTGGCTCTGAACCTTCCAGTGTCGTAACAGTATTACGAATAACTGTAGGAAATGCAGGTTACTCAGCACACTGGCTTTACAATTTTCTAACCAATCAGCCACTAATTAGATGTTTGCTTAAATCTAGTAATAACTGATGAAGGCACAGTCTATGATCCAATGTAAATTAAATCTCAACCTGATCACCAGGACTGAAAACACAGAGCTGGAACCTGCTCCCCAAACTCACAGACCTTTTGAAAACTAAAATCACTAAACCAGACAGAAATGTTGTAGTAAGCAAGAATATATTTTAGTTTAATTTATGATAAGATTTCAGTTCTCACTGATCTAGCAATATTAATGGCAACAGCAAGTAAGTTTTAATAATGCAGGTCTTATGTGGAAATATCCTAGTAAAATAAAAAAGACATAAAAATCATGGCATTAGCAGCCACAATCTCATACAAGTACATGACATAAGTAGTTTTGTACACAACAGCATGGCAAAAGGTCGTTTACCCTGATGATGGTTCTCACAAACTGCAGTAAGAGCCTGTTACATGCAGCTTCTTATTCCTTTATGCCTTTGCAAAAATTCAGACATCACAACACAACACAGCATGACACATAGTATAGCATTTAATATAATGAATATTAAGAAGTATAATTCTGTCATACAAAGTTCTAATTTCATAATCAAGTGTCTTTTCTATGTTTTACTGTATATTCAAATATATCGGTTAACTATTTGGTCAAGAAAATGGCATCACTGCATAAAATGTGTTGTGTGTCTTCTACTCTACATTATAGATAACTGTCTGTATGTTTAAACTGTATATGTTTACTTTATAAGACATTTTATTAATTCTATATTTATCTTTTAAATTAAATATTAACTGACCTACAAACAGTTTGTGTCAGAACTTGGTTATAAGAGTGCTAGCGAAGTCAGTTTTGTCCCTTGGTAACCACAGTTCTACAATGTGATAATGACAGTGTCTAATTTCTTTAAGTCACAGTGTGTAGGATCTGGTGGTATCTACTGGTGAGGTTGCAGATCACGACCAACTGAAGCCTCTCACATGTGCCAAATGTGTTGGATTGCTACGGCGTCTGATGTGCAATCACGCCTGGTCCTCCGTAGAGCCAGATGAAAAAAGCCTGGGCCAGACCAGGCGTGTGAGGAGCGTGTGGCGTTACCTGTTGTTTTTTATTTCGGCGTCCATGTTAACAGGTTAGAGCAGCCACACCGCCTGCATGACGCGTCTCAGCTGCCTGTCTTCTAGAGATTCGAGGTCTTGCCTGTTTTTGACACAAGCACAATGACAATGATCATTTGACAATATATTGACATTATACCAGCATCATTACTACACTTTCATTTCAAAATAAACCCCCTAAAGCATTTTTCCTGTGGAAAGAACTCCTTCAACGCAAGCCTTTATTCTGAAATATTTACAGGACAGTGTTGTAGAACATGCAGTGACTTGCAGGGCTCCAAGAATGAATAAAGTATGGTATTTAAATTGTGGATTATTACTATTATTTACAAATTACCACACATTTCTTGACCTTGCTTTGTCTAAATTAAATATAAATGATATGTATAATGAAATGAAATGGCCACTATGAAAGTCAAACTCTACATAGAAAGAGCAGCCATGACAGGAGTTATCGACTCCGGCCCAAGCTGGAAAAGTTAAAAGTGTGTGCTTTGTCCATTCTGGAAACAAGGCGGTACAACATGGTGGACCCTGTGAATAAACGGCTCATTCTAAGAAAATAAAAACACAATATCTCTTATTCTCAGGTGATTATACACAGAAGAAAACAGAGTTATGAATATCATATTCTATTTCTGCTAACAGATTTCTCAAAATGTTACACACTGTACCTTTAATGTTTCAATGAATTTTTTTTCATTTAAGAAGCATTAGGTCTCAGATGAACACAGCCACTGTACTGAACTTCAGACTACAGCCAGATGTAGAGATACAGTATATTTACCCCCTCCTTTAGAGTTATATTCTATACATACATCATCGTTATTACCACTGAAATATATAGGATGCCGACAGTGCTGCCAGCTTCCCACAACAATACGTTCCCACACCCTCAACTACCACTGCAGTTACAGCAGACACGTGCCGCAGCAGGTTGGCCTCTTTGGCCAGAGGCCCTGGTGGTGTTTCCTGACCTATATTCCTCTCCCCAGGTTTTTACAGCTTCCTTTCAAACAACATACGACTGGTCATTTTCCTACACAAACACACCATCATCTCAAACTGGTTCCAGCATGTTTTTTAAGACCTGCGTTTAGATTTCCAGTCATATGCTGAAAACATAAAGCGAAAGTAGGCCATCGGTCACATGTGAAGTTGTGCATCACCACAGGAGAGGCACTAATGAAATAACACAAGCTGAGGCCATGGACAATGTACAAGTGTTTGAGTCTGTCAACAACAATGATCAACAACAATTCCCAAACAATAACAGGGGATAAACTATATGTGTGTGAATTCAGTGTACAGATTCAACATTCACTCACATTCAGGCAGCTATATATCAAATATTTCTATATTTAGGTTGAAGAATGGCTTAGAAATTACACAGGATTAGACATGTCATCGGTTAACCATTAATCAGTTAAACCACCAAGGACATTACTGACCAGTTATGCATGTTGGACTGTAGGTTAAATTACGGCCTATATGTTAATTTAACATACTGTAGGACACACTGCTGCAAGCTCTGAGGCACCAGGCAACAAATGAGTATGTTATTGTATTTCAGTGCAGACAAATATCACCTGATAACGATTGGTGGTCGATCGATCGCAACATCCGTGACCTGATCAAAATGCGACAAAAAATTTATATTAAAATTGGATCAATAAAGTATTTTGAAATACGGCATCAAAGCTTATTGAGTCAACGGAGTGCCACAGTAAAAGGAAAAGTTTTGTGCAAAATGAACCAAATCTAACATCCCTACATTAAATAAAATAAATATAATGTTTTCAAGGTCAAGAATGAACTGTGAAGATCAACTTTTCAGCTGGAAAGAGCTCAGATTAATGGAGCTGCTGAACAAGTTCAAACGCTGACAGCTCCATGACAACTGAATAAACTTGAGGGGCGAAATTTACAAAAGGATTTTACAAAGAATTGCGTCTTTTCTGGCCGCTAGACCTGCACAAATAAGACAATAAGAAATCATAAACACCCGCAACGGGTAAAATGCACCCTAAGTGTGCTGCTAAGCAAACTGTGTCTCGGTGTTCCTGTGATGCACATGTGATCTGCACATATTTAAATTAGGTAATATGGAGACATTTGGAACAAAATTGGCCCATTTCTATGCAAATGAGCCTCATTGCAAAAACAGGCCAACTCACAAAGATCAGTGCTAATAGCCACACACAGTTACAGTGAAATTACTGGCGTCTACAGAGTATTGGTGGTAACTGAAGCTAATTTCTAAGGCATTTCTCTCTCTGTCATGTTTAAACTCCTAGGCTGAAGTTTTGAGGAATGCCTCTGCACCTCATTGGTCAGGACCTGTAGCTTGTGGTCTGAAAATTGAATTTTTCTTTTTCTCTCTGCCATTACTGGGCTCCAATGCAAAACTTTATGGCCTTATTTGCACTGTAATATCATTAGCGCAATATTTTTTGTGATTGGGACCTTGAGACAGGGGCAGATTGCGGTTCAAAGTGATGTGCAATTCAAGGTGCCATCAATGGCCCCCAATCCATCCTTTGTGAGTTCGCCCCTCAGTCTGTACCTGGACCTTAAGAGGAGGACTGTTTGTCTACTGGCAGGTCGACCCATTTAAATGTCATTAAAATACCTACTACTAATATTACTGCTCATAATAACTTGACTGATCCCTGTGGGGCAATTCGGCTATTCAAGGGTCGGAGGTCTGCAACAGAGCACCAGACCAGGACTTGGGTTGGGACTGCAGCAATGTCTTCATGAATTAAGCCAGCAGTGCTCTGAGTCCCAGAGACCTAAACTGAAAACCACCCACTGCAGCCCCGTTACTCAAGCTGCTTCCTTCTCTCATTTTGAGGTTGGAGGAATTAATGTTCCCTTTTCAAATGCCACTGGCTGACTGGACTGGACTCTGAAGTCTTAACAATAAATCCTGGAAACTGGGAGAAGTAGATTTAGGGCAACTGGTCTGTGTGTGTGTAGATGTGTGTGTAGGCGTGTTAGTTTGTGTTCGTAAGAAACGTGACCAGATGGAAATCATTAGACGTGGGCTGATTCAGCATGCTGGCACATATTTGTGTTTGCACGTGAGTTTGTGGAGTGTTGTCTGCCACCTCCAGGTTCAGTAAGTCAAGGACCACACCCTCTACTTACATACACACACACACACACACACACACACACACACACACACACACACACACACACACATACCCTCTATGACTTGGCTCAGAGATTAAAGACTCACAACACAGGATCCAGTAGAAAACAGCAGCTGTTATCATTGCTGCCTGTAGGTGTGTTAGTCACACATCACACACTGTAAAACACTCCAGAGACACTGTGTCGTCTGTTCATGTGTTTTCTACAGAACCGGTGTTTGTGGTCGCATTTGCGTTTTTTTGTGAGTTTGTTTACTTTTTGTGTTTATTTGTAGAAAATGTGTGAGGGCTGCAAGAAATTGCATCTGAAATGATAATCTGTTGTAAAAAAAATAATAATAAAAGTGAGTTTGTTGCAGTTACAGCTGTTCAAGTTTTCTGTAAAAATACACTCAACATCCTAAGGCATCAGTGTCATACTGTACAGTCAGCAGCTGACACACAGCCTATGAAATACAAGACATGACCAAAGTGACATTGATCTAAGGCTGTCCTGAATACCATTTTTGGGCTTTAGAGCTTCAGCAACAGTGAATATTTGAAGCTTCGACCAGGCAGGAGGGCCTCAACCTGCGGCACACTCCCAAAGTCACCTTCATTCCTCTGCATGTATGAATGTAGGCATACTCCTCACAGTTATGTTTGCAGGTCTTCTCCCACTAAATGGCAGCATTTTTGATGCTGATGTATCTGTGCATTATGCACCGCCTCCCCGGCAGTGCACGTCTGCAAGCCAGTGTGTAATGCAACCTCTATAGGCTTTCACTCAGCCCTTTCAGCCTCCTATAGGTTGCATCGGAGAACTCCAGCACCAGCAATGGCAGTGAGGGCTCTGACCTGGCTCATCTCAAGGACTCGGCCAGAGATTTCTTGGCTGAGATGGACAGCAACTGCAACACGTGTCTCACAGTTTAATTAAAGGAATTCATTTTAAAGATTTTGTTATTCTATGGTATTGTTATTTGTATTGTTTTTGTTACTGTATAAAAACATTTCCCACATAGTTTGGTATAACTTATACAGGTATGTAATCCGAGGGGTTAAAATAAACAAACAAAAACCAAATACCCAAAGAACAAATATCTGAATAGTTGAATATTCAGATCGAGCCCTACTCTATTTCCATTGTTTGTTCCTGAAACCACATTTAAATGTAGAACAATCAGTCAATTAATAATCAAGAGAAAATGTATCTACAACTATAGTTTTTGGCTTTTCTCTTTTTTATATCAATTGTCAAATCTTTGTTGGTCAGACAAAATAAATAATGTTAAGACGTCATTTCCAACTCCAGGAAACTGTAATAGTATATTATAAGATATCTTTTCTCATGGTGCAGTGGTTAGCACTGTCACCTCACAGCAAGAGGATCGCAGGTTTGAATCCGGCATGGGGCTCTTCTGTGTGGAGTTTGCATGTTCTCCCCATGTCTTCTTGGGTTTTCTCCGGGTTCTCTGGCTTCTTCCCACAGTCCAGAGACACTATGGACTCTAAATTGTCTATAGGTGTGAATGTGAGTGTGAATGGTTGTCTGTCTCTATGTGTCCTATGATAGACTCGCAACCTGTCCAGGGTGTGCCCCGCCTTCGTCCAGTGTCAGCTGGGATCGGCTCCAGCCTCCCTGCGACCTCGAACGGGATAAGCGGCTGCAGATGGCTAGATGGCTCTTTTATTATTTTTGGACATTTTTAGTCCAAAAAAAGTTATTGGTTAATCAAGACAATAATCAGCACTTCAATCAATAAGAAAATTAATTAGTTAAACCTGAACTGCACAATGATTAAATGAAGTGAACTGCTGCTAGGATGGTGGGATATTAAAAAAAAATCTGTGTGCAGTACTGAGGTATACAAAATTTGAAATAAATGAAATAAATCACAGTTTGTTCGAAATAAACACACCTGAAATAACCTAGAAAACTTTCTGAAGGTTTCTGCTAAACTCTGACGCATCAAACACATTGTCTCTTCACATTATTCCTCGATATTTTGTGGGATGAAACCTCAACTCTGCTGACTTTATGAGGCCTTAAAAAACACATCAAAGGAGTTATGTAAATTGACTGTGACACAGGCAGCATAACCTCCTACATGAGTAAAAAAGCAGTGCTGGGATTGGATCTAGCAGCTCAGCTGCAATTCAAAAACGAGAATGCTAGAAACACACTATTAGCCTCATTAGTCATATTTGCAGGTATGGAGATATACAGTATCACACTGTGAAATGACTCCCTACCCACGGAGCTGCACAGGACCCCTGGCAGTGCATCCAGAACTGTTGAACACATTAGCCAGTTAATGGGCTACTTAAAAAGAGGAGGCGAGAGAGGAGGAGGAGGAGAGTGGAGGAAGGAGAGCCAAAGTCAAAGGGCATGAAGGGGGCAGGGAAGTCACTGACAAGTAGATAGAAAAAAAGTGAAGAGGGGAGTGGAGCAAGAGGGGGAAGGAGGGGGAAAGAGGGAGAGAGGAGAGGGGTGAACCTCCTGGAGGACATAAATAGGAGAAAGAGGACTTGGAGGCTCGCAGTCACTCTTCTCGACAGCCACATCCAGCGCTCTCCTCTCCCCTTCTCCTCACCTCCAGCCCTCCTCTCCATACATCTGCTGCAGCCTCCATTCATCAGGAACCCAGAGCAAAACCAGTGAGTAGCCTCTGCACCACATATACATCCTGTCGCCACATGACTGCACAGGGACGCTTACACTCATGCTGCATTACATGCATGCATGTATAATTACTGGCAATTATTTCTGCAATGAGGGAATTGTATGCTATCAAGTACAGTATGAGCAAAAACTAAGTCATAAGCAAAATCATGACAAGGACGTGTGGATGTAACAGATTTGATATGAATGCAGTGTTACTACTGCAGTATACTTATTGGTGTTGCAGTGAAATGCAAATGTCTGCTCTACTTTTCTGACAATATGTAAATTATGATAAGTGCCCACTTTCACTTAATTCAAATTTTAAATGATTAGATTAAGAGCAAACCTGAAAAATAGCAAGTACACACAGAATAACTGAATATATTAAGTGCTCTACTTGATTAAGCCAACTGCATATCACTCTATTTGCATGCTGTTCATGTACAAACTGCTTACGATGTGCTTCACAGAAAATTAATGTCCCACAGGGCAACGTTTAACTCTTCATTAACCAGTTACTGTCCACACATATTCATGAAAGACTGTTGAAGGAGAAGGACTTGAGGGAGAAGACCCAAACTAGTCAAGAGCTATAGAAAGAGTTCAGGGAGGTTGCAGGATGAGCGCCATGTCGCTGCTGAGGATGATATGACGAGGTATCCAAAGTTAGGAAAGTCAGCTGGCGCAGCTTTAGTCTTTGAGGCAGGAATGTGGAGCTCAACAGACTGTTACTACAACAAACACCAAACTTTCACCATTTGCACCTAAATTAATGCAAGATCGCCTTCTGCCAATCCCACACTGCTTAACTGAGTTAACAAGTCTAAACAGTGGAAAAACAGTTGAGGACATCTAAGTGAGTGACTCACATGATCCACTTGTTAAACTGAATGCTGATGCTGCAGCTAGACACTTCGCCCTTTCACCACTTCTCTCTGTCATTTTTGTCATGTATAAGATCTGACAGGAAAAGGACAACTGATATCAAAATGAAGACGACATATGTCAACTAACTGCAAAGCTTTTAAATGCACAGGGACAGAGGTAGCGCATGTGCGCAAAGAAACACTCTGGCAGAATAAAATTCGTTGAATCATTAGAATAAAGACATTTATGGTTGCAGTTGTAGCCTAAATCAGACCTCTGGGGGTGTAGCTACAGCAGAGCACATAGCATGGAAGTGTTACTGAGAATTATTCAAGTTTGATAAAACTTGTATTTTAACTGGTGCAACTTTTCTAGCCTTTATGGCTATAGTTCAGCAGCCCAGAAATCTCACACACCAATTATATGCATTGTAAATCTTCTCACATGACGCTACTCAGCCAGTCAAATCAGAGCTTTTATCCACAATGGACAGACCTTACATGTTCATTCTTCCCATGGGCAGTTCAGATTTAAGTGTGTCTCAGAAACTGTGACGATTATTAAAACCGTAATGTCTTTTTTGAAGTGAAGGCTGGCATCACCCTTTCCGACCTTCGCACATTTAAACTCATTTTGGTGCATCACTTCTTCTCTCTCCAAGCTCTTTCCTAGTTCCCTCATGCCTCATAAAAAAAACTTCAATATTTATACTTGATGTCGACGATATAGTCATATACTACATCCTTCATGGAATATGCCAAAATACATTGAGTATATTCAATATATCGCCCACACCTAGTGTAGTATGTGGTGATTACACCTGTACACATTTGCAGCTACAGCTTGGCAGAAAGTTTACAAACAGTTCTCCTTTCTTTGTCCTTCCTTCAGGTCCAAATCAGCCCTCATCATCATGGATGCCACTAGGAAGATCCTCTCCATCTCTGAGGCACTCTACCACCTGATAGTCTTGATGCTGACACTGGGTCAAGGTGTTCATTCGATGCCTGTTCCCACTGACGTCCCCATGTGCACGGCCTCAGAAACGGCCCAGTACAAGTTAACGTTTTCTGGCAAGTGGACCCGGGCAGCTTTCCCTAAACAGTATCCTGTCTACCGCCCCCCTGCACAATGGTCAAACCTCATTGGTAAGTGCACAACAAGCTGGTGTTGAAACTGTATTCTCATTGGTCACAGTATTGGCAGCAGATGTATAACAGTATACTGACCGGATGATGTAGCAAATGTAAAAAACTACATTCACAGAGATCCAGAGAAGACTGCCCTGATCAGTCAGCATACAGAAAGACGAATGTTTCTACCCACTGAATGCCACTGATTGAGTCAATACAGACACAATCTCAGTGGTCCACCTAAAACATCAGAGGTAGAGGTATTATAGACTAATACCTGCTGCAACAACTAACTTCACCCCCCCCCTCTCTGCTCTTAGGGGTGACCCACAGCTCTGACTACCACATGTGGCAGCGTAATGGGTTTGCCAGCAACGGAATGAGGGAGTTTGCGGAGAAAGGTGAGGCCTGGATGCTCATGAAGGAAGTCGAGGCGGCCGGCGAACGCATCCAGAGTGTTTATGGGATCCTCTCCGCTCCCGCTGTTGTGGGAGGCACGGGCCAGATGAACACTGAGTTTGAGGTCTTCGCCAGGCACTCTTATGTAAGTCTCTAAACACCTGGTTTCCTTCAGTCTGGGTCAGGGCATTGAGGTCTTCAACATGTACAACAAGGTGGTGAGATGCTATCTTTAACCTGCTGTAGGTCAGAGGGCTAAAGTATTTCTTTAAAATGTCGCCAATCACAATTAATCACATGATTATCCATAGTCATTTTTATCTGTTCACAATGTACCATAAAAGGAGATTTGTCAAGTGTTTAATACTCTTATCATACTGTCATTTAGTATAAAAATATGCTCAAATCATAACATCTGCAACAACACTGCAGCCCAACAGGTAACAGCAGCAGCCAGTGTGCCAGTGTGCTGACTTGACTCTGACTTGCCCCAAACTGCATGCGATTATCATGAAGTGGTCATGTCTGTAAAGGGGAGGCTAGTGGGTACAAGTACCATTTCCTTGCTATTTTAGTCTAAATTTGGATTTGTACTTAGCCTCCTTCACGACGGCCTAGTATGACTTGGCTGGTACTGATGGATTCATAGGTCTCACAATGATGCCAGTAACTTTAAAACTAAGCCCACTACAACCTCTGAAAGATCGACTGCATTAAGTCTTTGTAAGAATTATTATCTTGTTGTAAGAATCCATTGCACCTTGCAGACCTCCATACTAGTACAACACTGACACAACATATTAGCTGTACAGTGTACAATCATTATGGACAGTCAGGGTTCATTAACTGTTGCTTAACTTTCAAGTAGGTGTTAACATGTCTGGGTGAAAGTATATGAAGAGTGTGCTTACCTCTGTTAACTCTGTTGTGAAGTTATTTCCACTGAGGTTGGTGCAAGTCTCTACAATTGTGAGTAACAACAGCCCAAATTATAAAAATTAAATCAAGGTTGTTAAATAAATTAAAATTACCTAAAATATTTTAGTTAATACCCCAAGCAACTTTTTAGCCAAGTAATAAATTAACATACTACTGCTACCAGTTAATCAGAAAAAGCATTAGATTATGAGAAAGAGCCACATTGTGCTTTTTTAAGTGGGTGGATGCAGCAAAATGGATAATGCTTCAATAAAACCAGCTCCAGACTGTTTTTTCCATACGCTGCACCCTAAAGACTTCCGAAATGTAACAGGCATAATTTATGTCTCCATAAATTATGTACAGCTCTGCAGGATTTGGCTGTTAATCTTTCCACTGATGAGTCTCTGGGTAGGCCATTAAGTCAGGGACACCTCTGACCAAATGCAATGTTAGGTTTGGACAAGAGACGAGACAGAGTGAGGAGGAGGAGGAGGAGAAAGTGTGTCTGGAGGTGAGAGAAATGGAAAAAGACCAGTTGGAGACAGAAGATGCTCACCGACACAAAACTCTGGTACTTACATAACACTGCATGTAGGGAGATGGAAGAGTTATTAGACTCGACTATAAATTATCACGAAATACATATCACATATGACTGACTAAAAGGGGAAATATTACTACTAAAAAAAGTAGTATAATGATGTCGCCTGAGTCAGTGTCAGCTGGGGCTGAAGACTAAAGACTAAACTTTGCAAACCATAGTCTGTATTTTTTTGTATGCAGGTTTTAAATCCGTCATCTGATAATAAACAAAAATGCTACGCACAGAAACCTTGCACACTGAGTCCAATGCATTTTATTATTCTGTTCGTTACAAAAATTTGCAATATAGTAATTATGTGAGTGCAACAGATAATTGAATTAATGAATGACATTAGCAAGAAGCTATCATTTAGCTGCCGAGCACAATCACTGCTGCCTAGTCTTTCGTACATCCTTTGTTTTGCGACCATCTCAAATTTCAAGATGTTCAGCCACAATCTTTAAAATCTGCATTTCTGTATTCTTTTATTTCTTTATCGTAAAGTGCTTTGTGTTGGGAGACAAAGTGAATGTTTATCATGCCATTTTGGATGATGATGTTTGCACCGACGGTGGCTCTGAGTGGACAAACAAAACCTCTTTTGCCTTTTGATGGATGCGAAAAACCCAACAGACATAACATGAGGTTAAACAGTTATCCACTGACAAACAGAGACCAAATCATATATGGTGACATAAAATAACAGCCCTTTTCTATTCACTTTCTCCTTCTCTCTCTCTCTCTCTCTCTCTCTCTCTCTCTCTCTCTTTCTCTTATCTTCATCTCTCACTCTGACCCACCTTCTCATTTCCCTCTCTTTTTTCTCTCTCTCTCTCCGCCCCATCTCCCTCCCCACGGTCTACTTCCTCCTCTCTGTCTGCAGCTGTCGTTTATCGTGCGTCTCATTCCCAGCCCGGACTGGTTTGTGGGTGTGGAGAGCGTTGACCTGTGTGACGGCGACCACTGGAAAGAGAATGTGTCGCTGGAGCTGTTCCCATACGACGCAGGAACCGACAGCGGGTTCACCTTCTCTTCTCCCAACTTTGAAACCATCCCACAGGACAAAATCACACAGGTGGGTCAACCTGAGCCAAGAGCAACAACATCCATCAATCCAAAACCAGAAATCACTAATCATGTGAATAGGGATGTGAACTTAACGTTGCCTGGTAAAGACCAGCGTTGGCAAGGAAGTGCTCATTATTGTATAGCATTTTTTGTGTATAAACAAGAAGCAAAATCAAATCAAATTGACAGCAGAAGATAAAACAATGCCTTAAAGGCTTTGCTCATCCTAGATAAGCAATGTATTAGCACATTGTAGTGGACAGAACACATTATTATTATCATCATCACCATCTGAAAATCATTTAGTACCTTAAATACTCAATACACAGATCTTACTTGCCAAAAATCATGGATATCTTCAATATTAATAAGATGTCACTATAAACTGTTGTCCTTGTCCATTTCCTTCCCTAGATCACTTCCTCCTTCCCTAGCCACCCTGCCAACTCCTTTTACTACCCCCGCCTGAAGCACCTGCCGCCCATCGCCAAGGTGACGCTGACTAAGATAAAGAAAACCAATCAGATCATCAGCCTGCCTGTGGAGCCGACGCAGTCCAACCAACTGCCAACAGGAAATGAGATTGAGGACACACTCATAAGTAAGTCTGCGGAGCAGATACGCACACTAGGTAAAATGTGGTATGTTGATGCAGATTAGCATAACAGTAATGTTATGTTATACATGACTAATCACAACCAGTAAAAGAAAAAAAAACTGAATGGTGCTGTAATTATGTTTACAAGACATTTTGATTAGGGCTGTCAATCAATTAAAACATTTGTCCATAGTTAATTATGATAATTGCAAATTACACATTTTTTTTATCTGTTCAAAATGTACCTTAAAGGGAGATTTGTCAAGTATTTAATACTCTTATCAACATGAGAGTGAGCAAGTGGGCATGTCTGTAACATATCTAGAGGTCAGAGGTCAAGGGACTCCTTTGAAAATGGCCATACCTGTTTTTCCTCACCAAAATGTACCACAAGTTTGGAGTGTTATTTAAGCTCCTTCCGACAAACTAGTATGACATGGCTGGTACCAATGGGTTCCTTAGATTTTCTAGTTTTGTATGATGCCAGTATCTGTGGAGAGTTATCACAATGGCAACAATTTTAGCTTTCATCAAGATGATCTCGAGTTCAACGCAGCGTTCACATTACAAAGGAATCCACGAGGAATCTGCGCCTGGATCTCTGTAATTGACCAATTCAGCATTTTGCCAGATGATGTTGCACTGCATCAAAAGTTAAAATCAAGTTCAAAGTTTTTGTCAGAAAACCCTGAAAACCGCCACATTGGCACTGCCACATGTTGCCATACAGAGTCAAAATTGGTCCGAACAAAACATATGTCTATAAAATACATTCCAGCTAAATTTTTCCCGTCTTTTATCTTGAGAATTAAAGATATCCTGTGTCATTTTTTGACCACTAGTAGTGCTGTGGAACACTGTTTTCAACAGTGGGTCCCCATTCTTTTTATCTCGCACACATGCAAACAGTCGATGTTATTCAGATTCCTGCAACCTGTTTCACACTATTACTCTGATCAACGGTGGGTGACAACATTGTTCAGAGCATAACAATGCACCAGGAAAGGCAGGGAAGAAGAAGCCTACAAGTTAGAAAACAGACATTGAAACAACCAAAAAACTGGTTTTGCAGATGTTTTATGAGGAAGGAAATGTATTCATGAAGTCAAACACTCTACTAATATGTTTACTGTTTGTTTACTAGAAAACGTCATAAGGTACCTTTAAGTATCAGGACAAAATGTAATGAAACCAATAACAAAACTCAAATATGAATATTTTGCTGGTAAGACATAGAAAATAAACACTTATTAGGGGTGTAAATCACCAGTTTCATCATGATACGATATTATATTGATCTTTGGAGAAAGCTACAATATTTGCCGATATCACAAAGTCTGCCACGACAAAAAGTTTGATTAAATTCAGAGGTCTGCGATCGATTTGCTAACTTAATGCCAACCCGCTAGCACTGATTGCTAACGCTGCTTGTTTCCTCCTCATGACTCCATGCCAGCTCATGTCAGTGGAGCCGTACTTGCAGTTAACGTGACCAAAGCGGCGCTAGCAGTGTTCGGATGTTTAGGAATGAGATGCGCTTGGATGTAAATGGTTAAACAGACGTGCCATGAGAATTTTAAAATAAAGATGTATCTTCAAGACGATGATACAGTATGTGTGAATGTTTTCACTTTGCATTAGCGATACTGGATTGTTGATCATTCAGTCTATATATCAATCCAAATCGATGAATCGTTACACTCCGAGCACCTAAAAGTAGCCGGCACAGTATGATGGCATGGTAAACAGTGTTTGCATCCATCATTGCTACTCGAATCTAACTGTCTTCATTCCACTTGCACTAATTGAAAATTGTATACATTTAAAAGAAAATAAATGCTCCAAGTTGTGCGAAAGAACAGATGTAGCACTTGACACACAATGCTAGGAGCTTGAGTCTTTTGCTGACTCAATTGAAAGCATTTGGGAACCATTACAGACCACACACAAACTCAATTACTTCCAACCAGAAACCAGAGAAGCAGAGTGAGGGCAGGGCACCAACAGATGCCAGGGGCACATCTGGCATCCAGTGGAAAATGCTCAAGATGCAGTTTAAGAAGAAAAAAACGAATTCTGCACAGTAACGTTTTGGTCGTGACCCAAAACAGGATGCAGACACGTATGTTTTAACGAGATCTGGATCCATAAGGTGAAGCTGGGTTTATTTAATGTTGGTTCCCAGGCTGTTAAAATTTAAGACTCTCTGTTGTACAGATTAGTGGTTAACAGTAAAAATAAAAGCCCAACTGCAAGTAAGAATAGAATGAGGGCTTGGAAAAAGGAAGATGAAGAGTGTGTCAAACTAGAAGTAAAGCCAACAATGCAGTAGTCAAACAACCTGTCTGAGTGACTGATGATCTCCAAGGAGGGGGAAAATAACCTTTTAGAAAAACATACTTCACCACAGAAAATCTAAACAGATGACTTGACCTGGAAAGGTTTTTAGGGGCGGGAAAAAAAAAAGAGATAGATAGCGTGTTGAGATGGCAGCAGAGCCAACAGCGGTAATCAGATTCAGCGTTCAGGGTGACTGTAAAGGTTTGACTCAGCATCGCAGACTACCAGTCCGTTCCCCTGACTACCCATCAACAAACAGAAAGGCTCCAGGAGTCTGTTGGGGTTTCCTGCTTTGATCCCAATGCTCCATCCTTCCCTCCGTCTGTTTATCCTTCCCTCCCTCCATTAATCCCTCCGTCTCCTTTATGGCGTTTCCCCAGAGCTTGAGCAACAACTTTCATTACAGATTAGAAAACACCTGCTCTATCTGTGAAATACAAAAAGATAAATGTGTCTTACAGCACTACATCACCTTATCCTCCCCTCTGCCCTTAATGGACACACAAGGTGAAGGGAGATTTGACTAGTTCCATCCCTCCATCCGACCGTCCATCCATGTAGCTTCCGTACCGCCTCCCATCCTTCTGCTTTTCTACTCTTTAACCGACAACTAGGTCTGTGATACATATCAGCTGTACGGAAGCTTACAACAACATCGGCTGACGAAGCCCAGCAAGTTCACCAGGTTGGAGAGAGACAGAAAGAAAGAAACAAAGAACAAACTAGGGCCGTCAATCGATTAAAATATTTAATCACGATTAATTGCATAATTGTCCATTGATCTATTGGTCCATTGCCCAATTGATTGCACTTTGATCAAAATGAACCTTAAAAGGAGACTTGTCAAGTATTTAACACTCTTATCAACATGGGAGTGGGCAAATGTGGCACTGTATTTGTATTCATGTATATATTTATTATTGGAAATCAATTAACAACACAAAAAATAACAAATATTGTCCAGAAACCCTCACAGGTACTGCAATTAGCATAAAAATAGGCTCAAATCATAATATGGCAAACTGCTAAATGCAGCTGTCAGTGTGTCAGTGTGCTGACTTGACTATGACTTGCCCCAAACTGCATGTGATTATCATAAAGTGGGCATGTCTGTAAAGGGGAGACTTGTGGGTACCCAGACAACCCATTTACATTCACATTTCACATATCTTGAGGTCAGAGGCCAAGGGACCCCTTTGAAAATGGCCATGCTAGTTTTTCCTCAACAGAATTTAGCGTAATTTTGGAGCATTATTTAGCCTCCATTGTGGCATGACAACGTAGTATGACATAGTTGGTTTTCTTGTTTCACATGATAACAGTATCTTCACTCTAGCTTTAAAACTGAGCCTGCTACAACCTAAATATCACAAGTTGCATTAATGCATTAAATTAGTGGGAATAAAATGAATTTCATGTTAACTTTGACAGCCGTACAGAGAACATGATGTAACATTAGACTTCAGTGATAATCTTCCTTTCACTGTATTACAGTTGAGGTGCCTTTTAGCAAGGCTCTAAATCCCTATCATCTGCTGAAGTTGAGTCATTAAGTGGCAGAACTGTTTTAGGGCTGCAACTAACAATTATTTTCATTGTGGATTAGTCTTGTTGCGGCGGTCAGTGTTACACGATGGTCGGGCACACACCAATTACATTACGTACCCACCGCACCCACCATCGTTTTGCTTTTTTTTTTTTTTTTTTTTTTACAGAAATTGAATGTATCAGCATGTGTTAGCAATACTCAGACAGGATGAGAAGAGAGAGTCAGACTGAGAGATGGCAGAGGATTTGGTGTCGAAGCAATATTTCAGAGGTAAACCTAATGCCAAAAGAGAACCGTAACATTAATGAGGCAGTTGCCACAAGGAGGACGGAGCCCTCATAGCCGCTATGCTCGGTGCAGCGGCGCCAGGTAGACCCCCGCGGCCCTGCAACAAAAGCTCTACTGGAGAGGTCAGACACACCACCACTCGACAGTGAAGATCAGAGTTAAGGCTACATATACTGATGTCATCTGTTCTTGTAAAATGGCCAGTACAATCGGTAACACCAGTGTTGTCACAAGTTTATTAACCGGAGGGAAAATTTCCTCACTGTTAAATGTTAAAAATGTCAATCAGTGATTCACAAAGCCCAAGAGGAGTAATGAAACCAGAAAATATTGACATTTAAGAAGCTGCAATCAAAGACTTTTTTTGTTTTAAAAGGTTAATTAAAGCAATTGATCAATTATCAAATTAGTTGGCAATTCTAACTGATTAATCATTGCAGCTCTGCACTGCTTACTGTGAGGCAGGGCTACACTCACAAAAACCAAGCATGGTCAGCAAAAACTCACTCAATAAATGAACAGAGACATAATTACACGTAACCCCAGCAGCGCAACTAACTGCCAAGAATCTCTAACGAGAAGCTATGGGTTCATAAAGAGCTGCACACACTGCACTCCACCGTTTCTTATAATTCCCTCTCATAATTGTATTCACTTTTCTAAAGCCAAACAAGGGTTGAGGAAACAGTGGTTTTTCCTCATGACTAATTCCTCCCCTTTCCATTCAGACCTACTAAAGGAAACTCACAAATGTCAACCATCTGCCACTTACAAACAATAAATGTACTGAAAAAGGAGGAAAGATTTTTTTTTTTTTTTTTTTTTTGCAAGCGCAAGAAAGCAATAATGCTGCAAAGCAACCAGCCTAAATGTTAATGTGTTTATCTCTCACTGCAGATACCCCTCTGGACTGCGAGGTGTCAGTTTGGTCTCCTTGGGGTTTGTGCAAAAGCAAGTGTGGAGAGTCAGGCGTGCAGCACCGCACACGCTACATCATAATGCACCCAGCCAACAACGGATTAGCCTGCCCCCTGCTGGAGGAGGAGAGGAAGTGCTTCCCAGACAACTGTTTATGACTAGGCCAGGAGAGGAGGGAGAAGAAAGAGAGGAAGGAGAGGAGAGAGAGGAAAGAGAGGAAAGCCAGGAAAGGGAGGAAAGGACGAAGACGGAGAAACAACAAAGGGTCTGCATCGTATTCACATGAGGCATAAACAGAGAGCTCCCTTATTTCCTCCCTGACTGTGGAAATGTGTTGATTGACTGACTGATAAACTGCAGAGAAGTTTTCAAGTCACACTGATAGATCTGACAGCACTAGAGAGGTGGAGTTTGGCAAAATAGCTATTAGACACCAATTCTGTTTAGGCAGATTATCTAAACTGTCTGAGGAGAGAACGATGCTGTTTTAAACATCTGACGACACACTTCCACATTATAATTGTACATTTCTGAAGCTCATAGACATGTTTGCCCACAGTAGATTATAACTCCCAGCAGCTTCCATCAAGCAGATTTGGAAATAAATCCACATAAGTGATAGTTAAGATCTAAACTCTTTCTTTATCCAAGAAATACTTAACAGAAAATACAAATAATTTTAGCTCTGGCACAGGGGGAAACACAATGCCTCAATTCTTCAGACATAGAAATTAATGTACGGTCCTCCCCACATTCAAAACATAATGTCTACAGACATTGTGGTCGTTTTCCTGACGACAAAGATTATATTTATTGACAGGATTTTAACCTGTAGTGTACAGTATATCAAATCTGAAAGCAATAATTTGTATGCCTTTATGTTATTGAGATATCAATTCAAAGTTTTTGTAAAAAGACCTAAAAATGTGCAAAAAAAAGTATGTTTTCTATATGGTCAATAAAGTGTAAATATATCTTAACATATTGTGATCTCATTTGTTGCGTCCAAAACGTGTGGCAGAATGTAAACTTTACCTTGATGCACGTTCCTGGTCCTATGCATACAGCTCACACCGACACAGCTCATATGTGAAAAAAAGTGGTTTAATTGATCCACTTTTCCTCCAACAAGTTGGTGAAAACAAAAATGTTACTGTCCAAAAATGCTTCTGTTTATCTTGGTACACTCTAACAGTCCGCAGGTTATATCCTAACTTGATCCACAATGTAATCCACACAACACAGTCCAAACAACATGGTTGGAAAGTAACTGCTGCAAACTTTAAGTGTGGTCAGTCTATCCTAAAGGCACTTGCGCATTTTCCTTATAGTAAGAAATAAAAAAACATAAATGTACTATTCAAAGCAGAAACACCTGAGTAATTATCACCATGTAAATAATAAGAAATAAGACTTAGCTACAAATTGAATTTGGTTCTTACATCACTGATAACTGTTTCTTCACAAATGACAGATGACAGTCTGAAGAAAGATACGACAGTGTGTACATTGTGTCTGTGCTCCGGGGATGACGTATTTTTGTAGGCCAACCAGTCAGTTAACATCGCCCTGGGTGACCAATGGGATTATCCCATTGGGTTTTGGATTACTGCAGAAAAAAAAGCTCTATAGCCAAAAAACATTTATGATACTTAAACATTTTGTTCCGCAAGATAATCTCCACAAATAAATTGAGCCAGAAGTAAAACGTGAGGCTATAAACCAACTACACCACGTTCACATGAGCGTGAATCGGCATGATGACGTTTAGTAGTCTCATTCAGCCACTTGTTAGCAATCGGATAACCGCAAAAAGGCTTCAAAACTCACAAGTGGTGCATTTATTGATGTATTTTATATCGTAGAACAAAACATTAAAATCTCTTCCTTATTTCAGGCATCTAACAAAACTCCCACTAACTTCCAGAACCGGAAGTGCTAAAATGCGATCTCATTTCTGCGTTTTTCATTTCCATAGTACTATATAACGTAACTTTACAACACATAATCACAATACCAATTGAGAGTCAAATTATATAGATTAAAATCCTTCTTTAGTATTTCTAATAAGTGCAATGTTTAACTTTTAAATGTGAACCACAATTTGGGTTCCCATGGTCATCTTACTATCACTGAGGCTGCAGGATCAAACTGTATATAGAGAGAAACTGGATGACCTGGGTTCAGGCCCCGGTATTGGCTAGGACTCACCTTGATGAAGTGTTGGTCATAAAATTGATAAATGTGCTCAACTATTTAAAACAGTTCACCAAATGTTGATTTAGCTCACAAGGACTTCACGCTGTGATGTCCAATGTAGCACGTCCCACTATGAAGCGGGAGTCCCAGTTAATAGGCAGAACAGACCCCAGTTACATGTAAGGTGACCTGCTTTCTCAGGAAAGGTTTCTTGGCAGGATCGCAACAACCCAATTTGAAACAGATCAAAAAAATCACTCCTTTAGTGAACGATACTGGCGTAAATATGTTAAACAGATAAAATCACTAATCCCAGCAAGTAACATAGAAAGCACACTACAGATGACAGATTGAACAGCAATAAGAACTAAACATCTGGTGAACGAGGGAGCTCCTTTCCGTTTTGAATACGAGAGAGAGGAAAATTACTGAGACAGAGAATCAGGAGGAACAGGAACAGATCCAGTTTCTGGATTTCCTTAACAGTATTTTCATCAGCTAAAGTCTGAGAGAGATAAATATAAAGTATACGCCAGGTATACAGTACTATATGATGAAGAGTGCATAAAGGGTTCGGTCTGCCCAGGGCAAGAAAATGCCACATTGGGCTAGTAAATCTACCAACTCACTGGCCCAATTGGGCCAGTGGTAAAAGGACTTAAACACATTGGCTGTGTCTGCAGTCCTTCACTCATTCAGCACTCCCTACTCACTGTCTACTATGTTTTGCTCCGGAGCTGATGACGGAAGTAGAGTAGCTGAGCTGAACCCTGGCATGTATGCACCACAATGGGTTTGCCATACCGACCAGGTTTCTAGAAATTTCTTTTGGTATGCTGAGGATACAGGGTGACAGCCAAAAACCAAGATGGCAACGGCAAAAATGCCAAACTCCTAAAAGTGACTACATCCACTTTGTATCTATGGTTGTATTGCCATACCAACCAGGTTGATAGAAATTTCTTTTGGCATGCTCAGGATACATAAAAAATGTGAAAACGGGCACATATTGTGTCCCCCTGCAATAATGTCTAGAATATACAACAAGCAACAAGATGTGGTACTGAAGTGAAGCCAATGCTGAAGTGCCTTAAACCCGCATTATTTCTAAGAGCCAGCAGGGGGCGACTCCTCTGGTTGCAAAAATATGTCTGATTGTATCGAAGTACATGGGAAAATGAGCCTACTTCTCACTTGATTTATTACCTCAGTAAACATTGTAAACATGAGTTTATGGTCTTAATCAGTAGTTTCAACTCTTCTTCAATACAACATGATGTTCATTTAGTAAATTATGGTCCCAGTTAGAGTCAAATAGACCATAAAGCAGGGGATGCTTTAGGCCTTGGCTTCCTTGTGATACTTGTGACAGGTCGCTACCACAGCATTGCCCGGTCTGGAAGTTGGGTGTTTCAACTTTAACCCGTTCACAGTGTGTTTTCAGTTCATGAAATTTAACTATAAAGTTTTGGTCACCTAAAAATGTGCTTGAGCTTCAACTTGAGCTTCTAAACCGTAGTCCACAAACCAATATGTGGCATCACGGTGACTACATCCACGATTTATATACAGTCTATGGTTTTATTGCCATACCAACTAGGTTTCTAGAAATTTCTTTTGGCATGGTCTAGATACATGAAAAAAGCAGGCATATCCTGTGTCCCGCTGCAATAAGGTTTAAAATATACAACAAAACAATAAGATCAATAGGCTATGTGCAGGAAAAATCTGTTAAAATGTTTTCAAAATGTAAGAAGGAAATACTGTAAGAACTATCTGATAGGAAGCACTATGGGGTGAGTAAATAGGTAGTGATAGTGGTAGTGTTTATTAAAAGAAAAACACAATATAAATCCAATGCAGTTTAGAACTGAATCTATTTCAGTGGTAGCGAGGTATACTACGCGTGTTGATCTAGAAGTCACTCTTTCTGTAAAACTACTGAAGTGTGGGAGGAAAAGGAAAACTGATTCTTAGCTGACTTTGAGGAATAACAACTTCAGCAGATGCTAAAAATGAGAAGGATTTATTCTGTGTGTGGGGGTTAGCATATGGCAACTATTGTATGTAATGGTTTGGATTACAATTTCCTCTCAATTTCCAAAGACATTTGAACTCGCTTTCATACTGTAGTAACAGGCCCTGTGAGGCTGGTAATCTGCACTGTTTAAAAAGGTTAAAAGGTGAACACCGTATTTCAAAAAGACAAAAAATAGGAAATAAGTCAGTGGGCCAGATGAGAAGTGCATTTCCCAAGATTAACCATTAACAGCTATGCTACAGTACCATATGCTCATACATATTCTCACCCTGGAGGGACAACCAAAGAGGATAAACACTTTCATGGATATGTTACTTGCTCTCCTTGCATCTTGTTTAGTAGCTTGTGATTTATCCCTCAGGGCACAGTTCAACATCTATCACTTTGGATTTAGAGTGGTAAATGCAGAGAGAGCAGGCCCTGCAGTGGAAATAAGTCTTCTGTCGTATTAAACATGTCTACTGCAATATTACCACCAACATGTTTAATCCTATGTATTGAAGCTCTTACACTATTATACTAATTAGTGAATACTTCTGTATAATAGCAATAGAAAATATTACATGTGGCAGTAGGGCTGTCGCAGTAACCGGAATATTGCAATACGTTGCTATTGACAAGCCAACCATAGGGGACGGCAAGCAAACTGCCACAACTGTTCTGTTCACATTTGACCTTTTTTGAATTCTCTGCAATGGGAGCACTGCGTATTTACACTATGCTACAAATGGCAGCAGCATGACGCTGCATTTTCACCACATCTGGTGATGGAGGGTGTTTCCATTAATTTCCTACGGAAAGCAGGAGAAGCAGTCGCCCAGTGCATGGTGAGAGTGTTGCGACAAGGTGGAGGGGGTCTGTATTTTACATAAAGTTGAGATTTTTCAACTGAAATCAGTCTGTCCACTTGGACCAATATGTCAAACTTGGTAATATTGCTCGACAATGAAACAAAATTCAGCAGTGGCATAGCTTATTTCTCGCCACAAACGTTTTCATGAATAGATTTTGGTGGATTGTTTAGATGGAATAACAGAAAGTTTATGCGCTGTCCACTATGTTGTCTCTTGTTTGAAAACGAGCAGAAAATTAGGGACCAATCAGGCAGGGCATGTCACCGCTTGAACGGCCTGTTGAGCTGAGCAGCACCTTTCTCTAGTGTCTTCACCAGATCTGGTAGACATGCAGCAGATGAGCAGAGTCTATTCTACTCTAGCACTGCAGAATATATTAAAGAAAAATGGGAAAGGGAGGGTAACCTTTTAACATCAAACAAAGTTTGTTTAAATGCATAATCTCCAGTGGACATGCACAAGCTCTCTTACAGTTTGGCAAGAAGTGTTTGATTCGTTTCTTTATTACTCCGACGCAGAAAGCACATTTTGATGCAAAATGTTGGCGATTGTGTGGGGTTTGGGGGGCTAATCACTGGCATGTATTTTGGAGCTGCCCAAGGATAAGACCCTTTTGGGAAGACTTTCATAAAGCACTGAAAAGCATAATTGACTTAGAAAAACCCTTGGAGTTCTCCATTTTATTTTTAGGAAATTCAGATTTTCAGGCAACATTTAGAGACGGATATATGTTTGGCATCCTGACATCTGCTTGTAAGAAAACGCTCACAAGATGCTGGTTGCTTCCTAAGCCCTGTACAGTATCAGAGTGGATAGATATAATGTGACAGAGAGGATTACTTCCTACCATCTCAAGAAAAATGGATTCATTAGATTTTGGACCAAGTGAGTCAAATATGTAAAGCCCATACAGCCAGATTTTATGGAGGTGCTAAATGAATGACCCTGTAGTGTTCTCGTTTTCCTTTTCTGTACATCCTCTTGCAATCTCCTTCAGATATACTTCACACTATTTCTGGGTGCACATTTCATTCACTCCCTAAATGTTTCTATATGGACTAAAAAGCTGTGGTCAGCAGAAAGAACCATACTTTCTGTGTTTTGTGATGTTATTGCTGTCTGAAAATAAAAATAAAGAATATAAAATAAAACAAGCATTTAATTAATTTCAAAACTGTCATCTTTGTCACTTAAAAAGCAATATACCTATTAGTAGCCTAACAATAAAGCTTATGTATAGAGCACTAAAATCAGGATAAATTTAGCAATTTGCACAAAAAAGGCAACAATACTGCATATAATGGTGTAGAGCCAATCGTTATCAGTGCAAGGGAAAGCCCGATGTGCAAGGGATGTGTCTGAAGAGTCACAGTGCTACTCCTACTTCAACTGTTGGATTATCTGTATCTGTAGCAAGTGGTCAGTCCCAGTCAATCACTATTTTTAGCAGCTTTGCTATTGGCTCCCAGTTTAACCAGTCACAAAACAACCAGACTGTCTCGTCACACAAAGCAGCACCTGTGGGTTTCTCACACTCAGTCTGCTCCTCTCATGGCCTTCCGCTTTAAATATCTGCTATCGGACACAAGTTTTCAGCTATAGTCAATGAAAAATACCTCAGCCTTGAGTTAGACTTTGCAGGAAAAAAAAAAAAAAAGTCAACTGGAACTACAGGCCAAACATTCGCTCACAATCACGTGTATTGTAATTTAATAACTCATTGTTAACTGAAAATGAGTTTGCGAGGCACTGGCTTCCTCCTGCAGTGTTACCTGATGTTGGCAGCAGCCATGTATTTTGATCTCGGAGAGCAGGAGGAAAAGTGCATCATCGAGGAGGTTCCTGAAGACATGCTGGTCAATGGTGAGTCCTGGAGAGGGAATATTCCTCCTGAGTGTCGTTTACAATCTCAACAGACGTAATGAATGTTGAATTAGATTTGGGAACTGTATTGTGAATAGCCACATGGCTGTTGAGTCACACAGTAATAATGTTATATGTACCTCCATGACAGTGTGTCTCTTATTTCAGCAAGTGCAAAAGCCATTTATGTCATTAAATGGAGAGTCCATTATTTTGGGATTTCTTTTGTATCATTCTGTAGCTTCACAGTGGTGTTCCTTATGTATTCAAATCCAAACACTCACACTTTGGCTAAAGTATCTATTTATTAGCGTCAAAATACTATTTTCCCAAGCTCTTCTAAAAACTTTTGTAGGTCAGTAGATGGTGGTCGACGCAACACAGAGAAGCAGACAGGAGCACCGGCATGGAAGCGAAGCAACATACTGCTGTGTTGACGCCACATTACGTTCAGATCTGAAAATCGCACAATAACAGAAACAAACGAACTGACTGATGCAGCGGTAGACGAGCAACTCCAATGTTCTGCGAGGTAAAATGACTGTTTTTGTGAATCGAGTCTGGTCTGGTGCATTTGAAGGCCACAATATCATGGCTTCAGTTTCCTGTCAGAAAGGACTGTCTGACGGCAAGATAAAGCAGTGGAAATATTATCAATATAGAGTCCACTTAAACTGATAATGACTTTTTTTAGCAGATAAAATGCATTTTTCATCTACTCCTGTCCACAGCCACTTTACCTTGCCATCACAGCCTTTTCTAACAGGGAGCTGAAGCTGTTATATCACTTTCTTCAAAGCCACCAGACTACATTCACAAAAGCAGTAATTTTACCTCAAAGAACACAGTACTATACTGTTACACCCCCACTTCAAAAAAACCTGAATTAACCTTTTCAGTTTCAGCTATTTCCAAACTTAGCACAGCTAACTTAGACTAAGCTAGTGCTACTGTTCACATTCTTCATAACCTAATTGATTAGCCTACGTCACTGCTTTTGCAACGGCTGAGTGGGTGTTTCCATTTGAAAAAAAAAAAAAAATGCAGAAAACTGATTTACTCTGTGCTTGAACAATAAATAGCCATGAAAATGTAATGAGCATTGCACTCGTTATACTCAAAAATACTTAATTTTCCTACAATTTGTCCTACAACAAGAAACAGAGTAACATGCCAAGTAATGTAATATATTAAATACTAAATTATGTATACAAATTAAAATTATGAATTATAATATAAATCCAACCATACAATGCATTTCTATTCCCGCTTCATGCTCCAGCTAATGCTTATTGCAAATGTTGCAAGCTTTATAATGACCTTGACTACTACTATGTGACTGTGTATGTGAATGCACTCATGTGGGAGTCTGTGTTTTACCTTCAGGTTTTTTCTTGTTGGAGCCTTGGGATTTGAAGGGACTCTCCCACTCCCCTCACCTTGGCGTCACTGTGACAGTCAGAGACCCAAACCATGAGGTACTGCACTCACAGGAGATGTTTAT
Source organism: Pterois miles (assembly GCA_947000775.1). Taxonomy (NCBI): domain Eukaryota; kingdom Metazoa; phylum Chordata; class Actinopteri; order Perciformes; family Scorpaenidae; genus Pterois; species Pterois miles. The sequence goes on from CAMQGK010000193.1 coordinate 11,286,849, forward strand.
CACCATGCCACAATCACACAAACATGTGTGTGCGTGACGGTACAGTACACTAAAACATGTGCTGGTTTCCACATTCAAAACAAACCCAAACAAGGATGAAATGCATTTAACACAGTGTTATTTTAAGATTAGGACTGCATGGTTTCATTGATGAGAACTAACAAGGCTTACAGTATGAGCCTTTATATCTATTATTGTACAATAGCATCAATTTCACACCTCCAGTTCAGCTTTTGTCAATGGTGTTAATTTACTTAAAAATAGTGATACCACACTGTAGAAACACTCAATTACAAGTGACTTCAGTAAAAGTACAAAAGTGAGCCCTGTCAGTATCATTATATTATTGGATCATTATTATTGATGCATCCATGTGTAACCAGTACATTAATGTTATAGCTATTTGAGGTGGAGCTAATTTTAAATGCTTCTTATACCTTTGGGTAACTAAATCTATAATACAGCATCATTTTTCACAATTTTGTTTGTAAAAATCTTGATCTGAAAAGTAAATAAATGCAGTGCAGTGAAGCACAATATTTCCATCTGAAGTGTTGTGGAGTAGAAGTATAAAGTAACAGAGAATGAAAATATTAAAAATTGTACATACAGTTATTGGGTAAATGTACTTTCCAACACTACTTTTTGCCCATTCGTGGCAGTGAAATTCATCTTATTTTGAAATTCCAAACAATTAATGGACATCAATGAGAAAATCTACCGGCCATACCTGTTTCCTTTTCATATAAAGTACTATCCCCTCACCTCCTCTTCCTCAGCACTCGACCAGCCTACAATAAACAAAACCATGTCTCAATTTTATTGACCCATAAATGAGGGAAATGTTGGCCTAACAGTGTCTTTCCTGCTCTCTAGGTTCTGATGTCCAAACGCTACGGTAAATTTGGTAAATTCACCTTCACGGCTCACGCCTCTGGTCAGCACTACCTTTGCTTCCAAACCAATTCCACACGGTTTTCTGTCTTTGCTGGAGAGAGGCTGGTGAGACCTACAGACACAAACAGAAAACTAATTTAAAACAGAGGGAAACATGCAGCAACACGTACAGGATTACAATATCATATTGCAGCCTCAGTCGAGTTTGTGAACTTCGTGCACACTAATGCATGTTTTTTTGTAAATAACCCAAAATCTTCCTCCATCGTGCTGCACAGAAGCTACATTTGGACATTCAGATGGGAGAGCACTCGATTGACCCCAACACTGACAAAACCAAAGACAACATGGAGACTCTAGAGAACAGCCTCAGACACCTCATAGATCAGATGATGTACATCACCAGGCAGCAGGAGTACCAGAGGGTAAATAAGTATTTTACTGTCCTGTTTGTAAACATAACCCCATCCCATCCAAGATAGGACAGTACATGTGAGTACAACAAACAACAGGGAGCTCAGAGGAACGTTCAGAAGCAGTTTAGTACCTACTGATATTAAATCAACGGTATCCAGGAATGACAAGAAGCTAATTAAACATGTTAGTCACACTTTAAATATTTACCATCCTAATGTTAATGACGATCATCACTCAGACTATCTTCTAACATTTCAAAATGTAAGTTTGTTCTCTGATTTTTTTTTTTTTTTTTTTATGTGTTATATTCCTTCCTCTCAGGAGAAAGAGGAGGTGTTTCGTCACATCAGTGAAACCACCAACAGTAAGGTGCTGTGGTGGGCCTTGGTGCAGACCTCTGTTCTGCTGACGGTTGGTTTCTGGCAGATGAAACGACTCAGAGACTTCTTCATCGCCAAGAAGCTTGTCTGATGATGACCTCTGAACTGTCAGCTCTAGGCCTCATGACTTACAGCGTGTCCTGTCTGCACCTTTCCAAATGTACAATACATATACTGTAGACAGCATACTGTGTACATATAAACACTTTGAAATATATATATATATATATATACTGCCAAAAACTATGTATGGCTAAAATACTCTATAGAACACTAATACACTTGGTTCATGTCTGTAATATCATGTATGTCTATTGTCTGTATTTGTGAAATGTGTGTGTCACGATGGATACCTTGTCTTTTTAAACCAAATTTACCCATGGGTGCAAATAATTAGCCTGAACTTGTAAAACTAAATTCACAAATATAACTGTTTAGCCCCCATTATGAGCAAATTTGCACACTGTTCATCTATAACAACACAGGATACTAAGGGAAAATAATAAAAGGCATTTAAAGAAGAGCTGTTTTGTGATTATTTCCCCTTTAAAACACTTAAAGACACTAAAAGAACCTGAAACTTGAACTTCAAACTGTATTAAAACGTAGATTTTATACATAACTTACCTCATGTTAAAGGTTTCAATACTTCATTTAACAGAGTCAGCAGTTATTGTAACATAAGGATGTGTGAACGACCTAGCTAACTAGATGATCGCATTATAGCTATTAGAGGCTATTACCTTTAAATATAAAGGTAGCTAATATTGACTATAGCTAGCTAGGCTGGCAGTTATTTCAGATAATTAGTAAACAGACAAACGCCTGTAGTTTGGCAATGTTACGCAGTTTTAACTTTAATACTAGTTGATTAAAATAGGAGCTCATAACGTTTACTTCCTCCTCAGACCTCTGCTCTCCGTTATTTAGCTAACCTTAGCTAGCTAGCTAGTTAGCATTTTTGCTTCGCTAGCGGCGGGATACGCCAGGTAACGTAATACATCTAGCTAACGTTACTTGCACTTAACGTTACTGTAAGAAGGAGCTGTCTTAAACTTAAAAGACATATAGGAACGGGTGTAAAGCACTCACTGAAGGTGACAGGTGTAATACCACTTAGCAAAATGTGCTAACTAACCCCAAGCAAACACACATGCCTGCTAGCTGCCAACGAGTTTGCAAAGTCAGTTAACTAGCTTAACTTAACGCAAACCTCGTCTCCTTGCAGGTCTTCAGATGTCTTCCTGGATCTGCTGCAACTCCTGCTTCCTTTCCCCCAGTGCTGACAGAAAACTGGCTGTCACCACCTGCGGCCATGTCATCTGTAGTGTCTGCTATCAGAAAGGTAGAACAAGCTCTGTGATGCTAGCTCACTAGTCTAAACAATCACTGTTGGGGATGTTTTGACTGTGTTTTACAGTTCAGCACCATATCTTCACTTCAGTTGTATCAGACAGGTGAAAGTGATTAAACAGGGACATCTGTTGGACTTCACGGGATATTGCAGAGCTGAATAGTCAGTGTTGTACCAGGTGTACTCATGCCAGGAGCTTTTAGCTAAACCTGTCAATACCATAATATACACAAAGTCCCTGAGGAAGACACATTTGACGGTTGTTACACTGGGTTTGATATTACTGTTGTTATGTAACAGTGGAGGGACTGAAATCTCTGATCAATTCATGCTCTGTTAGCTTGTGCTTCTCATATCCTCAAATGAAATGAGGGTGAAATAATATCATTCAGCGTTGGATATTGGATCTCTTGAGGTACTCCCTTGGAGGGTCTAATCTCAGTCAAACTCTCAAGAGTTTGATCATATTTTAATTTGCTTCCAAGCTTAGATCCTGGAGATACACTTAATTAGTTTTAGGTCTCAGGTGGAACCCCTTTTTGTTCAGCTCCTGTATTGGATTTAGAGTCTACATGTCCGGTATTCAATATGAGCCTAGAAAGATTATGCATTTTGCATTTTTGTCCAAATGTAATTGCAACTTTTCTTTCAGGCAAACCAGGCAAGTGTTTAATATGCAATGCCATATGCCAAATATCACCTGTCTCTGACAAAGTAAGCATCTTTCTTTCCATTTAACGGGCATCCTCGGGTGTTTATGAAGGATAACGTCACACTTTATTACTGACTATCTGATATTATTTTACTGTCATTACAGTCATGTGAAACGTCTTTGTTTCAGAGCAGCTCAGAGGTGAAGGCCCTGTTCTCCGACATCAATGTTGTGACGACCAAACACTTCACGGAAATCAGCAAAGTTTGATCCTTTTCTGTCTCATAAAATATTAAAAACAGTCTTGTTAACTGGTCTTGTAGTCTGAGTCAGTTCAAGATGGTTTGTTATATCTGCAATATAGACTTTTATATAGACTTCACATAGCACTGTTTCTTTCTTTTTCTTAGGTTATAATGTTCCAGGCAAGACATCAAAAGAGACTGCTGACTTACTACCAGCAACGGGTGAGACATCTGCTGCCGCAGTGGATTTTTGTTGTTGTCTGAGTGTTTTTGAATGTTTGCATTTCTTCATTTGGCGGGTAATGTACTGTATTTTTAAGTACCTGTGTGATATCCCTTTTTTAACTCCCCAGCCATGCTGAAAGTATGATTTAATTTGTTCCCTCTTCTATTTGCTGCATACTAAAATAGGTATAAACGCTACTTACAGTATAATATAGTCACACCTGCTCTACTAGTGCATCACAAACCATTTTATCAGTTACATACAGTGGTGGAAGTACTAAAATCTTTTACTTAAGTAAAAGTAGTAATACCACAGTGTAGACATATTCTGTTAGTAAGTAAGTCCTGCATTCTAAATCTTTTTTAAGTTTTTTAAGTCTTTTTTATTGATGCATAAATGTGTTCATCACTTTGATGTTGCAGCTGGTAAAGCGGGGCTAATTTTAATAACGCTATGTACTGCTGGGTAATTTAATCTATAATATTACCTCATCATTTATTAGTCATACTGTATGTTGTTTTAATAATCTGAATCTGCAGTGTGATTTAATTTATCAGATAAATGCAGTGAAGTAAAAAGTACAATATTTGCCTCTGCGATGTAATGAAGCAGTGTAATGCAGCATGAAATGGAAGTACTCAAGTAAAGTACAAGTGCCTCAAAATTGTACTTGAGTAAATGTACTTAGTTACATTCTGCCACTGATTACAGAATGAGAAACAAGAAGAGGCATTAGTCAAGATGAAGCAAGACATGCAGCAGATGGTAAAGTAAGTTAAAGTTCATAGCATATTTCCATATCTATATTTCTGAAGTTTATGAAAAGTTGGTTGCCTTTCTCATTTCTTTTATTTTTCCCTTTAAAGGAAGCTGAATGAACAGAGCGCCTACATCACTAAGCTGGAAAACTCCCTTCAGCATCAGAGGTACAGCAGATATTATTCAATATAGTCACATTATATTCAGACATGCTGATGTTCTGATAATGGGACGTGAAAAGATGAATAACCCGTCTGTCATTTTTACTGAGTATTGATGTGTTACAATTTCATTGTTTTCCAAGATTTGAGACCTCTTCAAATATGTTACAACATGTTTGTCGGGGAATCAGTTTGTTAATGCTTGTGAATTTGATATGTAGTTGTCAGGTTTTCCTACTTTAACAGCCACCATTCTGTGTAATTATCCCATCTTTAACTGTTCCACATCCTGAAAAATATGTTTTATTTTCCAAAGTGTTTCGCTAACAAGCATCTGGCTGATGTTTCATTTTATTTTCCCATTCTGTGGACAATCTTTTCAGCATCCTTCATTCACACAGGATTTAAACATTAAAAGACTAAAATTAGACTAAATGGGGATCTACAGGGGCAGTAAAACTTCTAATGGTTTGGAATTAAATGGAATTTGGCAGCACTTTAGCATATAAAGTTATTTACAACCAGTTGGCTGTTATGCCTCACCTCTCACTAGGTGTCACTCCTGGCACATCTACTCCTGGAAAGTTAAAACCACGACCAACTCTGAATTAGTTAAAGGGAAAGGGCTTTTCTTTTTCTTTAAAAGGCATTTTTTAAATGTAATACTTAAGTGCAAGTTCAGGATTAAACACTGATATGTATCTGAACAATAATGTAAACAAATATAGTGTTAGAAAATACATAGGATTTCCTCATAGAGCTCTAGATCAGTGCTGCAGCTTAGTCCTTTTTAAATAATCTGTAAAATACAAAATAAAGGTAGAAATACTGCAAGAAATATAATCATATTAAAAAGTATTTGGCTGACGTAAACGCAGATTGAATGGAGAAGAGGATTCAAACCGACAACTATGTTATTTGCAGCTCCGTCTGTTCTGTTGGAGCTGATTAACCTTATTATTACTGTTCGTACTCAGTACCAAAGTGTCATCAGTGCCTCAGATGAGCCACAGTTCCCATACTCCACATGGGCATAAGTCAGGTAAACAGTCTCATCATTTATTGTATAATTTTGTCTTTATCGTATTGGTTAGTGTATCTGTCTATATGGCAGACTGCCACCTCGTTGTATGGCACACATTTAATCTGAAGCACCCTGAACCGGCATTCGCATTTACATAAATACTATTATTTTATTATACTATGCAATACATGTATTCAGTTAATGGGTTATGCTATGCATGGATACCTGTTAATGATATGATGCTCATATTTTAATCACTGTACATTATTGTTGCATCAGTGCAGTGACCCAAGCTGCTGCTGCTGCTGCTGCTGATGATGATGATAAGCATTCATGTTATTAATGATATACTAATACTATGATATACTAATACTTATACTACTTAAAGCAGGGCTGTAGTCAAAATCACAAGATCACCAGCTAGCCACCTAGGTGACTTCTCTTGAACACCACCAAGTTCAAGAGAAGTCAGGACTGGGTCAAAAACACAAAATGGTTCCCTTTCACTATTCTTCATGCTGTTGTCTCTCTGTTTCTCCTCGTAAGAGTCAAATGTGATATAACATCATTCAGTGCAGTCCTTTGGATTTAGAAATGTTTGAAATGTGACAGGAAATGGAAGCAAAATGTTGCTTTATTTTCTAAAATTGTGATTAAAACTCCAGCCAAACTCTGTGATAACAAAAACTAAACACTAGGGGCCAAAAAAGAGACAGGTTGAAGATAACATAAAAGGTATATTTAGAACAGTCTCACAACCAAGTACTAAAAATACAAAAAGATTACACCCCCCATAATTGTATATATCAGGATTCAACATTAAGAGTTACTACATGTTGCATAAAGCATGTTCAACAAAACTCTTTTTAAAAATACTAGTAAGAAAATGCACAACCAAGCAGGATGGGCTAGTCCAGGGATTCTCAAAGTTATTGTTCAATCTGATTTTTATTCAAGGACAGACAGACAAAATAACATCCATCCATCCATCGTAACCCTTATCCCGTTGGGGGTCGGGGGGGGGGGGGGGCCCCCCGGCGGGGTGGGGGGGGGGGGGGGGTACCCAGGGGAGAGGTCGCCGTCCCTCACAGGGGACAAAGAGACCGGAAAAAAGAGACAGACCACCCCTCCCCCCCCCCATCCCCCCCGCAATTTAGAGTCATCAATTAACCTAAACAGCATGTCTTTGGACTGTGGGAGGAAGCCGGAGTACCCAGAGAAAACCCACGCTTGCACGGGGAGAACATGCAAACTCCACACAGAAGAGTCCCAAGCCGGATTCGAACTTGCGACCCTCTTGCTGTGAGGCGAGAGTGCTAACTACTGCACCACCGTGCAGCCCACAAAATAACATAATTTATTGTATTCATAACACGAGTAGAGATGGGTATCGTCAGGATTTAATGAATACCAGCCCTTTTACTGATGCTTTTTATTGGTTCAGTTCTTTATCTATAATTAAGTATTGGCAGCGGTTTGGTAGCCATGATTCAGAGGTATAGACTGGGTCCAGAGAGACCCGCCTTTCGGTCCGGATGTGGACGTTGGTCCGGACTTTGAGAAGCCCTAGGCTAGTGGCTGAAAAAAGACAAATTAGGCTGCTGGCTGACCATAAAACTGGCTTTGTGGTAATATCACTGAACCGTGTATTTTCCACATATTCACTATGTGACCATCACCATTAATAGAGTATGTTGGTTGTTAATGTTCCTGTTTGGTGTCAGTCCTACAGATCCCTTATAACTCCCCCATGTCCCTCTCAAGACACTCCTCAACCACTAATATGTGAGTATCGTCCCTCTGAACATCTCCTCACCACAGTTTCTGTTTCTCTTTACTCTGCCTTTCATTAGCTCTCACCATAAGAGAGAGAAGGTAGGAGTTATTTCACCGTGCAAACAAGCTATATCCTGAGTTCAGCCCTGGTGTCTTATGTTAGCTTTAGCTGCTGTATAGCTTTGCCCTGCCCTGACGGTTACACACACAGTCACACACACACACACACACACACACACACACACACACACACACACACACACACACACCTGAATAAGCGAAGCTTTGCTTGGGTTTAGTCAGGATTCCTTATTGGGTTTCCTACACACCGCTGACACAGGACTGATTGTCTCATTGAGTTTAATAGTATAAATGTTGTTTTATCCACTGAGACGAATAGATGATGGACAGCAAATATTAACCTCATTTACAATATTACCGTCATGCCTGCAGGGTCAGTTAGTTTTGATTTAAAACCTTGAATATTTGAAATAAATTGGAATGGGAATAACGCTTATGACTGCTTTTCAAAAATATTTAGATTTTAGTCACTGAATTTAATTAAGAATCAGATTCACAAAATCACAAAATTAGTTTCATTTAGAGCCTTGTGATAGTTTTCAGTTATTCTCAAGTTTTAGAGAAATGCATGATTTTCAATAATAAACATATAGTATTATATATAATATTGAATAAACAACATCTAATGTCAGTCCTACACTTGGTTTTTCCTTGAAACCAATGAAAGCATAAAATAAAATAAAAATCTATTAAAAAATTCTGGTTTCAAGACTTTACTTGAATCAAATACTACTGAAATGATGTGTATTATATGAATTTGTAAAGTAAAATTCAGTGTAAAAGTATGAAATTATCTCACTCTAGTGTAATATAATATAATCATGCTCTATTTTATATTACATTTTAAAAATTTACAGCGAAGTCTGTGGGTAAATACTTTTTGCATTCTTCTCAAATGTCCCTATTTCACAAAGTGAATATCTGTCTTTGTAGTGAAACTATGAATACTGTTGTTACGTAGATGTTTGGCTCGTTATGTTAAAAAGTTCAGGCACCACTGTAGTGCTCAGCGAGCTGAACCCAGCAGGACTAATGAAGCGTGCTCACATGTCTTGCAGCACTGAAAATGTGGACATGGATGAAAGGAGTCTGTTCAGGAAAGTAAGTGTCATCATTATTTCACCTGCAGTAAGCTTCAATTTCTGCTTTACAGTTTGTGTAATGTAACATATGAGCTCCGTCAAGACGAAACAACGTCTCGACATTTACTTCCAGTATGAAAAACAAGCAAATAAAAAGTGATGGTGTTTCTCTCTGTATTTCAGCCGAACACTGTCCCCAGACTGTCATTAATCAGTCCTCCACAAGATGGACGAATGGGTTAGTGCTTTGCTCTGCCTTTCATAAAACTGTTGTCCGTGTCAAATTTAGCTCATAACCTTGGATCTGCTTTGGTGATTTCTCTGTAAGCCATAACTCTGACTCTCATTATACCAGTAAATTCAGGGTTAGTGGTTTGACAACCCTTCTTGCTTAATCTACATACAAGCATGGCACTAAAGATGCTGCACTATAGATAAAGCTCCTATGAAAACATATTTAAAGGGCCAATGTGTAGCATTTCAAGGGATCTATTAGCAGAAATAAAATATAATACTCATAGCTATATTTCTTTCTTTTATAATTGCCTGAAACTAAGAAGTGTTGTTTTTGTTACCTTAGAATGAGCCCTTCATATCTACATAGGGAGCGAGTCCTCTTCACTGAGTCCACCATGTTTCTACAGTAGCCCAGAGTGGACAAACCAAACACTGACTCCAGATAGAGCCTCTCGCATGTTTACATTACCTGAAGGCCACCATAGTTCTCCAACGTGCTTGTCAAACTGCATTAACACAAGCCTCCAAGGGCAAAACTGTGGTACCACCAGCTACCAGAAGCAATGGAAGGTAGATGGCGTTACTGCAGTCTTGAAGAGGGAGGAGTGAGCCAACATGTTGTCAGCCCAACTCGTCTCATATTGCCCCTTTGCGTCACTGTAGGTTACGGCAACAAAACCACTTAGTTGGGTTTAGGAAAGAAAGAATGTTTGTACAATAAAAAATGACACTGAACGTGAACACAAATGAACAGCTGATTGGAATGCAATGCATGGTACACAGTGGTCTCCTGGATGAAAGCCTTGTGTTTGTTGTTTGTTTGACCCATCCACATCCCCTCCTGCCTATCCAGTGCGTCTTTTCGCTCTATAAACTATGTCAGCACACACCCGGCGCACTGTGTTTACTGTTGCCATGGATGGGTTTACATTATAGTTAATGGAACGCCCGGTGTGTTTCATACCATCACAAAAGGGTGCCGTGTGCGGTGGCACCGAATGCCGACGGCCGTCGCAAAGCCTCGATATTTGACATCCTGGGAATGACAACGGGCTGAATGAACGGAAGGGTATTCAGCTGGTTGCAATGTGCGACCACACCACTAGATGCCACTAAACCCTACACACTGTACCTTTAGTTACACCACTAATGGCACTTCACACATGTTATGCTACCTAGGATATAACACAGTCAAGTCTCTCTGCCTAAGGTATGCATCTAAAGCTGAATATCTGGAAACAAGGTGTCACACTGACACAGAAATAACTGCACTATAATGGCCTGACTAAAACCATCTTGCAACCTTGTTTAGTGCTTATGGATCCCACGGTTGACCACCCACAGTGATTACACCAATACAGATGCTGGCTGCTGTTATGTTTAGGATTATACCTGCTGAGCTCCTGATTTGATTGTAATTTAGTCCCTTTAAAGGATTTGACCTCTGCTGTGGCAGATAAATTAGGTGACAGCCTTCAGATGTTTTTAGCATTGTGTCACTAAAACTGTGTGAGTTAAGTAAATTTTGTAGTGAGGGAAATCTGAATATTTAACCAGCAGCAGCAGATTTATTGGGCACAGATAATTAAATGTATTGTTATTACTACAGTAGATAAGGATGACATGTGTTTTTTATTACAGAGCTCTCTGTAGCAGAGGGTTGTCTGCATGCTGTCGGTGTTTTTGCCCTGTTGGGTAGCAACATCTAAGTTTGTGTGTGAAAACTGTGAGGTACTAATTATTCTGGAAGATGATTCAGCCATTTATCTTGTCTTTTTGGAGGAGTTGCCAAATAACACACATAAGCCTATAATGAGCCAGAAATATCTCAGGCATTTTTAAAATCATTATGAGCCATTATATCTGTAATACCTGTGTTAAGGTTTAACGTTGGATCTCTCTGTTGTTGATGTGTTTAGGTACCGTCCCTCACAGGTTGTCCAATCAGAACGTGTTGGCCAACCATTCAGCACGCTCAGCCACAGTCAGGTGACTCATTTCATTCATGATAATAATGCAGATTCATACATCTTGACTCTCACATGCTAAACTGCATGTTCACACTGTGAGCGACTCGTTTGACTTACTGGTTGTTAGTCTAACAAGAGGCTGCAAAAACATCAGTATCCTTTTCATAAATTACAGCAAAGTTTTGAGCAGAACTTCTCCATCATCTGTTTTTAAAAGCTTAATTCATCATAGTAATTTAAAAGATAAGACTGGTAACGTTCTGTATTTTTCTTATTGTGAGCAAATCCCATGAAAATACTGATGAACTGATCCAATGAACAAACATTATCTGTGTAGCTTAAGCCTGATATAGCTTATTCCTCTGTGCCATTGATGTCCAAAAACTATTAAAAGTACACCAATGAACACTCATGAGCCACACTGTTGCACTAGGTGAACTGCTCCTTTACCATCACAAACATGGGCACTGTTTTAGTCAATTTAACTATCACCAATACACCTTGGCTGTGTTTCCTGTCAGAAACAGACTGTATAGCTGTCTGACACCAAGGTAAACAGTGAAAATATTATAAATATAGTGTAAACATTAAGTGATATTTAATTTTTTTTGGTGAGCCATTCTTTTAGGTACCTGAAATACATTTTGCTGCTGCCCCGTCTAAGGCAGTACATTGGTTTACTTCTGTACAGTAACTCCTGTCTGCTTCTCCAAGCTGGGGGTGTGCCGATGATCATTTACTGTGTGCATTACACTAACTGTGGATATGTGCCTCATACAACCTTGCTTCAAAACACCATCCCTTAAAAGGTGGGGAAATTTGAGAGCATTGTAAAGTATTGAGAGACAGACTAACACAGTGATGGGTTTGATCATTTCATGGTATTTGATGACAGTAACAAAAGAAAATACAACTGAAGTGTAAATGAACTCTCCTCCTTCCTCTCCCAGTCGTTTTCAAGGATCTCCGCTGAGCTCGGATATTTCATACGGCCAGATTTCTGGATGGAAATCTCCCATCTTCAAACCTGTCTCCTCCTTCAGACACTCCATGTCCTCCCTGGTCCGCCCTCCTCCTTAACAAACACACATATAAACTGTCATGAAGCCTTTAGAGGAAATACACCTGGCCCCTGACGTGTACACAGAGGTATTTCACAACCTAAAATGAGTCGCCGAAAAGTTTGTGTTGTGTTTTAACGACCCTGGATTCACAGTGAAATGCATTCAGCTTGTATCATACTGTACAGTTATGACTGATTCTGTGTTGTTGAATTTTGTCACAATTAAAGTGATGAAATAATGACAGGTTTTTGAAGCCATTATTGGAGCAAAACTATTTGCAAATGTGTGGAGAGTTATGTAACTGTATCTCAATCTGTGTGTGCATAATCAGACTTGTAAATGTGTAAAATCTCCAAGTAGGAATTGTGATTTGCAAGTGTATTGAGAACTGTAATAAGCCAGTAAAATCTATACCGATATACAGATTTATTTACAGATTTATGCACACATATACAGATTTATCTATGCATTTACAGATTTATGGCCTTAATTTGTCAACATATTTACAAATATATGTACATATTTGCAGATTTTTCTACATATTTACAAATCTCAATACACCTGCAGGGCTGATCAGATTTGAAGTTTTCTTTCTTCTTTTCTTTCCATATTTACATATCTGATTACACACATACTGGTTTGCTTTTAAATGAACTATGGTGTACTGTATCTGGTGGGTGGTCACAAGTCAGGTTATCCACTGGAGTCACTGGAGTTAGAGTTGTTTAATGGTGTTGTTTTGAAAGTGAACTACTTTCACTAATCCAGCAGAGAGACCTACAGGCCTCAACCCACAGAGAGCCTTACAAGCTGCTCGCCAAAGGCACAATTTGACGTTATGCTCACGCTGCTACACCAGCACCTGTTCAATTTACAAAGATAAACTGGGATTATGCTCACGGAAAAGTTTACTGGGTCCTACGAGGCTTCAAGGTTGACAGACTGCAGTAACATTAAGAAAGCCCTTCAGGCAGCGATGTGGTTAACTATCCTCAACAATACTCTTCACACTCCTGGCCTGCTGCTTGTAACTTCAGTAAAACGACTCCTGCTTTCACTCTCAAATCTTGTAACAAAACAGCTGCAAGTGAAGGCAAAGCAAAGTGTAGCCTTATAGACACGTGATATCAGCTGAAGTCATCATGAGGAGAAGCTTGATGCGCTGAAGCGGGTGGCGAGGACGACCAGATGTGTTCAGACAGGTCGATCCTCTCTTTGTCGACCTGCGTTCTTGCCTCTATTGTCCCCGCTTGTCAGGGTGTTGAATGGTGTCTATTGAAGAGGGCTCAGGTGTGACTGTGTGTGTGTTCTGGGTTTGTACACGCTATATTCAGGCAGTGTGTGTGTGTGTGTGTGTGTGTGTGTGTGTGTGTGTGTGTGTGTGTGTGAGAAGTTAAAGGGTATTGTACAGAGTCAGTAGGCCTGATCCTCCTCTGCGCTCTGGTGGGATTTGAAGTCATTTCCTGTTTTTTAAGGTCCACTTAGAGAGAAATGGCTCCCCAGGGCAGACTGAGCTGTCATGGTGTCACTCTCTGACAGGCAGAAGACTAAATCAGAATAATCTCTCCCTTATGCCCACACATACACACTTAGCTCACACTATTGTGCTGTATTTCTCACATTTACAGTAATATTGTTCTACTTTTCTTTATCATTCTCAGTACATCTCCTTCTCTTTACCTCTCTTCCCTCTATTACTTCCCTTACCAAAAATAAATGTATTCATTTGCCATTAGTATACTTCTTTTAACCTTAAAATAAGATAGTATGCTTTCAGTTGACTTTCTATGTACTTATCAGAGAGATACTCAACAAAAGCATACTTAAGTATACTTGACTTACTGTACACTGACAAGTAAAGTCTAAGTACACTTGCCTTATACTGACAAGTATACAGAAAAGTGAGTATATTTGGTTTATACCGGCAAGTATACAGAAAAGTCTAAGTCTTCTTGGCTTACTGTACACTGACAAGTAAAGTCTATGTATACTTGGCTTATACTGACAAATACACAGAAAAGTCTAAGTATGTGCATACTTTTTGAAAGAGTAGCCTACTGGAGTGTGAAAGTTTGTAAATGTATGTTTTGATATTTATTTACTTTAAATCTTCAGGATTTTTTGCATTCTCAAATATAAAAGTCTATTTACAGTATGTAAAAGCATAAATCATTGGCTAAGTACTGCAAGTTAAAGAAAACTTACCAGTATATTTGCAGTAAAAACTAATAAAACAGTAGTTTACTGAGAGTATACTATAACATGTAAACTGAGAAGTGGGCTACAAGTATATAACTACTAACAGCCCACCTTTAAATTCACTTTGAATATACTGTAGTTCACTTTATAACACAGTTGCAGTACAAAATACATATTAGACCTAAACTGCTTATGTATTCAAAGTTCACTATTCTTACACTTTAAATACACTTATAAACTAAAAAGCAGGCCAGTTTAGTCCCAAGAAGTATTGAAAAAGTCCACTTAAAAGTATACTACTAATACACTGATATTAGTATACTTATTACTTATTACTTGAAGTACACTACTTCTTCCCTCTCTGCTCTCACACACCTCTGCATGGCTTCAGGCTGTACAAATGAGCGCTGCCACTTCAGAGAGCTAAAGAAAACTGTTCTGATGTCAGTGGTAATTATTCAGCAGCGTGTTCCCACAGCTTGTCCACCCCTCCCTCCCCCTCTCTCTCTCTCTCTCTCTCTCTCTCTCTCTCTCTCTCTCTCTCTCTCTCTCTCTCTCTCCATCTCTCTCTCTGTGTGAAAGAGAAGCTTCTCTCTTAATCTGATCCAGATTTCACACTTTGTCACTCAGTATTTCACTCGTGTACCTTTTGGAGCTGTAAGTGTAATCCCCTCTAGGCAAGACACGACATGAACTAAATGATTTCACACCGGAGCTATTTGTCTTTCTGAGGTGCACAGAAAGACTTCCTGTGTAGGCTTAGAGTCAGTGTATAATATAAAACCTTCACTGTTTAACATTTAGGTTGAAATGAAAGAAGATGAAGAAGGCCACAAAGAAGGATTCATTTGTACACCCTGAAACCAAACCTTTATTACAGTCTGAGTGCCTTAAACATATAAACTCGCGTTTACAATGCTAATTGTCATTGTACTGTATTTTACATGGTTGGAAAGCCTGTTTATTAACCTTCACAATGATGTGCAACTTGTAAGGATCATGCATTTGTGGGATGAGCAGCACAGCTGATTATGTGGGAAACGCTCCAGTGAAATTTGCCAAAATTCTCTGCCAATACTAAACAGTTTATTCTCCTGTTGGTGTTGACTTTTGTTTTGAGCTCCAGGTGCTGTCGATCAGGCACCACAAAACAAAACCAGAGGATCACAGAGTGATCCGTTTCATTCTGAAAAGTCAGCTTTTTCAAAACCAAAATGGCTCAGTTCAAAATTTAGTTTCAAATCAAAACTCCTCATCTCTGGCATGATTTTGACATCAGATGATTTGCTACCAATCACCTGGAGCTCAAACAAGAGTCAACACCAACAGGAGAAAATTTGGCAAATTTCACTTGGATGCTACCCACATAGTCAGCTGTCCTGCTCATCCCACACATGCATGATCCTCACAAGTTGGACAACATTGTGAAGGTAAATAAACAGGTTTTCACATGATGTAAAATACAATGACTATTAGCATTGTAACGACAGAAAAATAATCCACCAAACACAAATTTCAAACACAAACTTTTTTTTGAAGTTGTTTTATGTTTATGTTTCTGTACTTTTATTGAAGCACATTGATATGCCATCATAAACTGTATATACCTCATCTACATCAATTCTAATAAATTGTCCAGAGCGGTGCTTCTCAGTCTGGGGGTTGTAAGATAAATCTGAGGAGTAATGAGGTGATCAATAAAGCGGGGAAAAAGATAATGCTGCACAAAATAACTTTACTTTTCTTGAGACATGCAGAAGAGCTGTACTTCTTCAAGGATAAGTACAATATGAAAATGAAACAATCCCAGAAGGAATCAACCATACTCTTTGTCTTTATTATTATCATTATTTTATTTTATTTTATTTTTTTATGTAATACATAAAAAATATGCCCGACCCATCCTGACATTTTTTTCCAAGTTTGAGAAGTGGCCCACTTACAAGCATTATATTTAAATAGCTGGATTTTGAACAAATATTTCCTTTAAAATAGTCTTAACAAAAGAAAATGTGAGTCATTTTCAACTTCTCTTAATTTGCATAATTCACACAACCTGTCGTCCTCCTGGATGTTTTTAAATCTACCGACTTCAAGGGCCAGAGGAAACAATCCTCCTCTCAGCTGTGCAACTAAAGGCCGTTGACTCTTTGAAAAAAATTTGCTAGAACATAAGATTTCAGCATTATAGTTTTACTTGATTTGAAAATGCACAAAACAGCAATAACATATGTCCACCTGCTCAATATTGAGTAGGTCCAGCACATCTCACAGATGCTCGATTGGACTGAGATCTGGAGAATCTGGAGACCAAGTCAACACCTCAAACTCATTGTTGTGTTCTTCAGACCATTCTTACATCATTTTTGCAGTGTGCACACTGCCCCCGCCAGCTCGCCCTCTTCCCATAGTGCATCCTGGTGACATGTCTTTCCCAGGTAAACAATGCACAGGATGTAATAGAAAATGGGATTCATCAGACCAGGCAACCCTCCACGCTCACATGCCCATTGTTGGCGCTTTTGGCAGTGGACAAAAATTAGCATGGGTACCCTGACTGGTGTGCAGCTACACAGCCCCATACACAATAAACTATGATGCACTGTGTGCTCTGGCACCTTTCTATAAGAACCAGCAATAGCTTTTTCAGCAATTTGAGCTACAGCAGCTCTTCTGTTGGATCCGACAACACAGGCCAGCCTTTGCTCCCCACACGTATCACTGAGTCTTGGCTGCCTATGACCCTGTCGCCTGTTTACCGCTTTTCCTTCCTTGGACCACTGTTGGTTGGTCCTGACCACTGCAGACCGGGAACATCCCACAAGAGCTGCAGTTCTGGAGATGCTCTGACCCAATCATCAAGCCATCATAATTTAGCTCTCTCTCTCACATCACACACATCAGCTCCAAGGACAAAATGTTCACTTGCTGCCTCATATATCCCACCCACTGCCAGGTGCCACTGTATCGAGATTAAAATGTTATTCACTTCACCTATCCGTGGTCATTATGTTATGGCTGACCGGTGTATGTTTGGTATTTGTGCCTTGGCTTACAGGCCAAAACAATTGAGCATTCTTTTGTGTCTTTAAATGGGACATCCTGGCTGGGATTTTTAATGTATCCTTCAAATCATTTCTCTTTCCTTTCTTCTGCCAATATATGATTTAATATATACAGTCACATAGAGGCTGAATTATTTTGCCTGGTTTAGGGCTGGATAATAATTCAGTATTATCATCTGTCAACTTTCAGTTAAACTGTGTTGTGATAATATGATCACGTTGTTATTTACTGAAATTAGTATATGATTTTAATTAATTATGTTATTTTTTATTTAAAACATTATAAGAATTGTTTCTGATTTAATGCATAACAGTGGAACAAGGTGTCATAACTTAAACTGAATTACATTCATCATATACATACATTAAATTTGACCTCTGCCCATTCAAGTATTTAGGAGCAGTGAGCTGCTGTGAAGCAACCTGGGGTTCAGTGCTTTGCTTAACACGCAGACTGTGGGTGTCAGGGATCAAATCGCCAACCTTTGGTTATAGTAGGAATCGCTCTACCCATTGGGCTACCAGTATATTACTCTCAGGAACATCACTCAGCCAGAGGTGATATTTAGTTTCATAAATATAAACCATTCCTTCAGCAGATGGCCCATTCACATAAAATATGGAAGTAACTTGGAGTTACTGTACGCTGCACAAACTTGACTAACTACATTGATTGGCCTGTAGGTGTCACTGTAGTCTATCTCTGCATGCTATACATCATGATAGCTGCAGTATGCATTCCTCTGCTGTGTGTGAAGGTCTGTGGACCACAGCTGCCTCTGATAGGGATCGACAGGATGAGGAAGGGATGCTCAGGAGGTCACACACACACACACACACACACACACACACGTCAGTTCACATCTGCTGCTTTTGAAGAGGATGACATCGAGGAATTGTTGGACACAAGGCAAGCGGTTTTGTTGCATTTTTTAGCGGAAGCGAGCTGAATAGGGGCGGTTTACAAGTCAAAGAGGAACAGGTGAGGATGGGTGACCTGGACCGCTCTCTTCAATACACACACACACACACACACACACACACACACACACACACACACACACACACACACACACACACACACACACACACACACACACACACACACACACACACACACACACACACACACACACACACACAGGCATCCCACATGTGAAGGCAGGCTGCTGCCTTTGAAGGGGCCCGGCCTCCTCCAACTGTCCCATGCATGCTTGAGTGATGTCAGCATGGCTGTGGAAAGATTCCTTTCCTGTCTCCCACACACACACACACACACACACACACACACACACACACACGTACTGTGTACTTCTTTCTTTGTGAGGACACTTATTGACATAATGCATTCCCAACCTCCTTACCCAAAACTTAACCAACTAAATGCCAGACCCCAACCCTTACCTTAACTCTAACTTAAACCTAATTCTAACCTGGACCTTAAAACTAAGTTTGAAGCTGTCCTACGGTAATGTCCTCACTCTAATGGTCTTTAGCTCAAATTGGTCCTCACAGTCGTGTTTCCATGACTTTTGTGGACATTACATTGACTTACATCCATTTCCTGGAGACTTGTAAATTTTTCCACTGTGGGACTAATAAAAGGAATTATCTTATCTTACCTTACACTAACCCTAACTGTAACAGCTACTTGCCTAACCCTTAACCCAACCTTACCTTAACCTCAACCTAACCCTAACCCTAAACCAAGTCCTCACCCTAAAATATAATGGTTTACTTTACAGGGGCATGCATTTGTCCCCAAAAGGAAGGTAAGTCCCCACAATGTGACTGTATAAACAGATTCATGTCCTCACAACCTATAGTAACACACACACACACACACACACACACACACACACACACACACACACACACCAACTTGCCTTTTTACTACTTTCTCAAACAAACACACACACTGTTGCTTGCATAACACACACTGACTTTCACACACACACAAACACACACACACTTGGCAGGATGTTCGCGGAGAAAAAGGGGCCGAAAGACAACACCGAGATTAGGAGGCTTTTGTCACGGCTCTGTGGCAGACTTTAAAGGCCTTGGCTCTCTTCCCTTCTGCCAGATTTCTTTCTTTTCTCACCCCGTCTGTCCACATCCCTCTCTTTTCACGGGAGGAAGGTAAACATTTGGTACAGAGAGACGGAGAAAGGGTGGAAGGGAGGGATGGCTGGAAGAAGGATGGAAGCCGCCTGTTGCCCCCTTTTAGCCTCTTTTTTCTGTGTTTTTGTTTTCTTAGTTTTATGGAGGCTTTGTGGCGGCGTGGAGGATGAGTGGAGCGAGGGAGCGGTATGCAAACAGACCAGCGCTTCAATGCCAGCCAGGTGTCTGTGTTGTTCCCATCTGTGTGTGTGTGTGTGTGATGCATCTGTGCTTTTGTGTGTGCATCCAGGGCCGGCTCTAGCCCTTTTGGTGCCCTAGGCGAATTCAGACATGGAGCCCTCGCCCGTCAACGCCCCCCTGCCTACACCTCCGCTCTAGGGTTAAGCTTTGTTTAAACTCGTACGAGACACTGTGGCACGGGCCTCTGTAGATGACACTACAATCATGCACAGAGGCGTTTATGCCCCCACCTAAATAGTGTTGATATTTCACAATTTTATAGAGAACACAAGATTAATATGTAAGGAATAGTGTTCAGCGAGACTGTCATTGTTGTGAAATAAAGCCTGATAGGGCGATGCCTTGAAGGGGTTTATTTCACAGCAATGATCTGCTAGCTGTAGATTATCCTTTTTATTACATGGCTACTTACTTAAGACATCAATAATTTGGCACAAAAATGGCTCACCAGAGTCCGACATCAGAACTGCGCCCATAGCAATGGCCTATTATACATAGCAACTGTCTGTTATAAAGAAATAACAGACCGTAGAGTGCCATGAATGACCAATCAGAATCAAGTATTCAGCAAAGCTGTGTAATAAACTGTGTAAATAAGACTGCGTAACAGTGATGACAATTAGAACAAGATCTATATATTAACAACAACAATAAATACATATTTATTTATTCAGTTGGTCATGTGTTACCTCAATGCAGAAAATGAGGAAGGAACTCACCAGCAATTATTTTATGTATTTTTTTATTTATTGGTATTTTTTTTTAGAGGGCGACCAGCGACCTCCAGATGGTGGAGCCCTAGGCGAGTGCCTACTGCAAACCTCTACATGTAGCTGCACATGTTGTATACAGTATGCGCTAAACTGTGTCTATCAGGTGTGTGTGTGTGTGTACAGGTATTTTTCAGGGTTTTTTGCCCAGGTGCGTGTCTGTGTGTGTGTGTGAGCTCGTCACGGTCACTGACTCCATTCACCTGAGCCGTCCTTTCACAGTAAAAAGCCAGTTGCCGGTAAAAAGCTCTTTGGACAGCTTCTCTTCATCACGAACCACAGCTGCTGTTGACTCAAGCACCCAGGAATCTCCTCCACGGGTTCACACCCTTTTAACCAGCCAACCGCTCACCAGGACCCTGTGAGAGCGAGCAAGAGGCCCCGCAAGACCTCAAGGTCTAAAGGACTAAACATTTGCTCTGGCAGTGGAGCTAGACTTAAACTTAGACGTAAAAATGCAGCCATCTTATTGGTCGGAGGGAGCGGGGCTGCAATAGAGAAACCTTCACCCATAATTGTGATGGCTTCCTGACTCATAATTAAATCCTGGTTAAAATACCCGAACTGATTCACTCCAACAACCAGAAACTATAGAAATAGAGTAGGAGCAGAACGGACGTTGAACTGTTTTCATGGTCATTTGACAAGAACAAAAGAAAAATTGGATTGGGGGAGGGGGGGGGAGGGGGGGGGGAGGAGGGGGGGGGGAAGGGAAAAAAAAAAGGGGGAAGAAAAAAAAAAAAAAAAAAAAAAAAAAAAAAAGAATGATGACTGTCACAGATGCGTTAGGAGCACCGGAGGACACAGAATCATATGATTTTTTTCAGATCACCTGTCTCATTCACCGTTTTATGAAAATAACTTTTTAAAATCATATTTGCTCCAATTCTAACCACTGCAGCTTTAAAGCAGGGTGGTCTATAGAGGGCTCCAGGGGTAATGTAGTTTTGGAGGCCAACCAGGCCATCGTCCTGGACTCCCTCGACAAAAAGCCAATAGGATTTTTACGTTTCGTAGTTATTAATGGGTGTTTCTTCATATTACTCTCAAACCTCCATTACCTTTACTTTACAAATAATGATTGTACACTTTTTATATATAATATATAAGCCAAAGTAACAGTAAAAGTTTCATGATTCACACATTTGAAGCGTTTCAACATAAAAGACAATCACAACAAATGTAAATTGCAAAATATGTAATTGAGACACTTCACACAAACTGTTTTATATTTAGATATGAATGAATATTTACAGTTGTGAAAAGTTAGAGGTTTTCTGAAAACAGCTTATCTATATCGTTGACTGGCCAACAGCATTTTTTGTTATTGTTTCTAAATTATTTGGATGGTGACTTGAGATTTATAAAAAAAAAAAAAAAAAAAAAAAAAAAAAAAAAAAAAAAAAAAGAACCCACTTTTATTGAATTTTGACGTGTTGACCTGAACTCGACAGGACAAGTTTATAATCTCAGTGAGACTCATCTGGTTAAACAAAGGTTAAACAGAAAAACACCTGAATTACAACATCGAATGATTCATTTTCCACTGAGAAATTGAAAATTATTATGCTGTTAGATTGTTATTAATGCCTAAAAGAAAGACACGTGAAGACTTCTTAATTTGAATGTTAATAAACAATGAATTTGATTCAAGGATCCAGATGACAGATGGTGACGTTTTCTTCTCCTTCTTGTTCTGCACTTTTCTCTGCCGTCTCATTCGACACTTCCACACTCTTCACTGATCTCTCCGTTTTCTCAACACATCTGTCAGCAGCTCAGCTCTGTGTCATCCTCCTCCTCCTCCTCCTCCTCTTTCTTGCTCATCTTCATCTTTTCCTCCTGTCTGTCTCCCCCAACTCTTCAAGTCAGTCAAATTCACAGAATAAAAGCAAGAAAAGCCGACTATAATCTCAAAGATAAGAAAGAATGAGAGGTGAATGTCAAGGATGAAAACACATATTTGTCTTGTACAGCATCTTTTATCAGGACAGTCTTTTTCCAGCTCTTATTTCACACTTGACTGTAATATGTCTGTCATTGCTTTAAATCTTAAATACACCACCGCTGCTATTAGTTTATCACTGGTGAAGCTTACCAGATGTATAGTAAATCCCCGGTTAGGTCATGCAGTCGTGAGTAAGTGTTGACTTTGCAACAATTTCAAAACCGCAGATTCCTGAGAGGGATTTCTTAGCATTTCTTCAAATTCATCCTCAACCCCTTATTCAAGCTTTACAATTCAGAAAGTTATGAGACAGCAGATGCATATTAATGATCCTGTTTTGGTCAAAACATCCAATCCACGAGGGGATAATAGATCCATTTTACATGATGTCTGGTTAAATTTAAATGAAATCTGGAGAAACCAGGAAGGAAAAACAACACAGAGCATGGATAGATTTCTTCTGAAGTTTTATGCGTCTTTTATTAAATCTAACTGGCTTTTTTTTTTATTGCTTTATCTGTAGTTTTGTAGTGATGTCCAAATGAAACTACGGAATCTAGCAAAGTAATAAAGGCATTGTCATATAAATAAATGCCTGTCAGCTACCATTCATTTACTGATGAAACACAATGAACTTAAAGCCAGTTCAATGAACTGTTACTGTCGTCAACACGTGGTAAGTGGTAGGTCTTTACTAGTAAAATCCGGGACATAATCTTTATGCTCTTCTTCAAATCAACAGAGTCCTTGGAATAAACAGGAGATTTATAGTGGGCCAGATTAATTCAATATTACATCTGCATCTGCATATTCCAGCACCAAATTTGGCAGAAATGATGTCCAGGATGTACTTTTTAAGAAAAGTACATTATCCAGCTGAAAACCCAAGATGGCCGCCAGTTTTCAAGATAGCCGCCTCATCAAATGCAAAAAAAAAAAAAAAAAAAAAAAGGTTTTCGAAGTAGAACTTGAATGAACAGAAATGTTTTAATGATCCAAACATCAAACTGAATGTATTCTGACTGGAAAAACCAAATGGTGTCAACTGAATTCCAAATATGGCAGCCAGTTTTCAAGATGGCAGTTATTACATGACTCAAAATTAGCGTTTTTGGAAGCTGTCTGATGACATATATTGCATTAAGTTGAAAGGCAACATCCATGATCATTAAGTGAAATGCTATATTGCTTTGTGTTATTTTATAAGAGTGATGTCAAAGCGAAACCAGGGCACAATGGTATGGGGTTCAGTCTCAACTTGTAGTGTACTTGTTTAGTGTCCCAAATACTCTCTAATGAGCCCCTATATACAGTATATCTCAACTAGAAGTTTAGTTAGTTGTAGTATTGTAGTTAGATAGCTGCACCTGAATTGACAGGATGTGCCAGGCTAGGTGTAGGGCACCAGATGCTTGAACCTTGTTGCATCCCATGTTTCAATGTGTTTTGATGTTTTGTACGGTTGGGTGGTAAAGGGATAGCCCCTCTGCCTTTAACGGTAACAACTGTCAAGGTATAATCTGTTTAGTGTTGCATGTTGCATGTCCTGTGTTTCTCACTTCCTGTTTTATTTTGTAGTTTTACTTCCCTTTTCAGTTTAGAACACGTCACTTCCAGTTTGCATGTTTCCCGCCCGCACATTTGAGCACCTCCTCCTGACCTAGTTTTGAACACCATTCACCTGGTTCTGATCGTCTTCTCCCCGCCCTGATTGTGTCCACCTGTGTATAGTTAATCACTCCCTTCACTAGTATATAATGTGTGCTTCCCCTTCCTCCTGTGCCAGTTCGTCTCTTCTTGTAAGTGCGTACCCGCGATTATTTCCTAGTGCTCTCGTGTTGATTATTCTGTGTATCAAACCTCTGCTCGTTTTTGTGACTTAGCCCTTTGCCTTCTGATTTGGATTTGGACTGTATATCTGCTCTACCGTGTACCGACCTGTTTTCGTATTAAAGACGCTGTTTTTGAACTGATCCCTGCCTGGAGTCTTGCGTTTGAGTCCACCTCTGTACTCAGTCATGACATTAACTGGATAACAAAAGATGTTTGCCAATAATCCATTGAGTTGCGCTACTAACACTGACTGGAGGAAGTGTTATTGGTGGTATTGAGGATACATTGAGGTGAAACAGTGCAAGTATCACCAAAATTGTCACCAAATGTTTAGCAACTGCAAACTCAAGTGTGCCACTAAAAGAGCAGCTGAAATTCAGAATGATCCTGGTGAAGGGCCCTCAAAAATGTGAAGGACTAGGTGTTTCTTATGTGAAAAGATGGAACCAGCATCAGAGCTACAACAAGTCATGACCATGCAGCTAAATGAGAAGCTCAATAAATGTGCTCATAATCTTAATGATGGTAAACTTCTGGTGTTATTGAGTGGTGGAGATGTGGTGGCCTTGGAACTTGAATACCACTACTCTTGCTTAACAGCCCTGTATAACAGAGAGAGGGCACACATTTCAGTGGAGAACAAATGAAAACTTCAGTCTTCTCAAGAAAAGGAAACCTTTCCTTTGGTGTTCTCTGAACTTCTGACCTATGTCACTGAGACAAAAAACAACAGTGATGAGCCAGTTGTGTTCTGACTTGCTGAATCGGTTAGTCTTTACAGGGAGAGACTTGAACAGTTTGGGACAGACATACCTGATGTGAACTCAACCCACCTAAAAGAGGGCTTTTGGCAGAGATACCTGGATTGGTAGCTTACAAGAAAGGGCGAGATATACTTCTGGCATTTGAAAAAGACGTTGGTCCAGTCTTATCTTGAGCATCATCCTATACAGATGCCATCATTCTCGCCAAAGCTGTAAAGATATTGTGCAGGCACATGGTTGAACACAAGTCTAAGTTTGAGGGCAATCTATGAGAGTTCAGTGTGTGATTTCTTGCCTCCAGCTTTGCTTCACTTTATCTGTATGCTTGAGCATAGGGCAGACATAAAATCTCAGCTGAGGTTTGGAGCGACTACAACTGACCTGGCAATGGCTCAGCTCCATCAATACAACTGCTTTGCCAAGAACAAAGAAGGTGCTGCCACACAATGGCATTCCAGAGACAGAGAAACCCCATTTCTGGTCTACATAGGGATGCCTATTCATGCTAGGACCAGAAAAAGACACCTTGTGGAAATGCTTCATGACTATGGTCTTAGTATTCCATATGATCGAGTACTTGACATATCGGCTCAGTTGGGAGATGCAGTTGTAAACAGATATATTGAAGAAGGTGTGGTTTGCCCCCCCAAACTGAAGAAAGGCTTCTTCTTCATAATATTCAACATTCAGATTTTCTAAATGCATAATTGGATTTCCCATACTCAAAAACCATGTATTTTGATGTACAGACCATCAAAATAGGATTATTCAATCAAAATATAGTTCAAAAACCATTTAAAGCCACATTGAATGGTGGCCATCTTGAAAAATGGCAGCCCTTTTTTTCAAGTGGATAAGGTGGTTTTCTGAGAGAGTACGTTCTGAAGCACTTGTGTGCCAAATTTGGTGCTTGTATCACCAAGTGAAAGATTGTTTCAGCAATCTGCGGTACTATTAGGTGGCCAGCTATGCAGATAAATGGATTGCTGGACAGATAGGCCTCTGTATGAAGTGACTATTATTAAATCTGCACTTACCAACTTTATATTAAAAATGGATCAAATGATTATGTGTGAAGTGAAAGGTGTCACAGAAAATTATCATCCAACTCTGCAGCGCTACAAAGCATTTTAGTGCCTTTCGGTGCATTGTAAAAACAATGAACAAACCCCTCTGATAAACCCTCTGTACGATACCTGCTCAGCACCAAACGGCAGACAGACACAGTTAGCATCTAGCTGGTGAACACAGTGGAGCATTTAGCAGCTAAAGAGTCAGATATTTCCCTCAGGAGCTGGTGGAAACCGAGCTCAAAGGAAAGTGAATATTTGCACAGAAACTCAGCTCCAAATAAATATTGCTCCTTTTGGGGGTTTTTTTTTTTTTCCCTCGGGGGGGGAACGGCCGGGCGGGGGGAGGGGTGTCTGCTGCAGGTGTAAATAGGCAACTGTTAACATGTTAGCCATTTCCACCTTTTAATGTAATAATGTTAATTTTATGTTTACAGCATAGACTGTATATAAGAAGTGGACGTAGTCACCGTGATGTCACCCATTGGTTTATGGACTGCTGTTTTGAAGCCTCCAGTTCTTGCATTTTGGCCGTCACCATCTTGGTTTTGTTGCAGCCAGAGGTGATATAAGAGGGTGGAGAAAAGTACAGCCGAACGCTGAATAAGACATTTTTTGGTGACCAAAATGTCCCAATTAACTGTCATGAACCTGTCAATCACAAGGTAGCTCCACCCTCAAGCATCCCCTGCTTTATGGTCTATTTTACTCTAAATGGGACCATAATTTACTAAACATGCTGTGTTGAAGAATACTTGAGGCTATGGAGACCATAAACTCATGTTAACAATGTTTACTGAGATAATAAAAGTAGGCTTTAACATTAACAATGTTAATGTGTTTACAGCTTGTTCTGTTGTCCCCGAGTGGCCAAAAAAGTACTTAAAACTGCTATAACATGTTTGTTGGAGGTCAGAGAGCCAAGTTAACAGCAAGGACTTCATCAAGTCTAAGGATTGGAAAGTTTGGAAAAAAATATGTTGCTAAAAGCTGAAGAATATGCAGAATCCGGTTTTAAACTGTTTATTATCATCTTATTTTGTTGCCATGTCCGGCCCTGTTGCCACCTCCACCCCCGTCCTTTCAACAGTGTTGTCTTTCATCATCTTCCTGCCCTAAATGAGTCAGAGAGGGAGAGAGAGTCTGCACGCACTGCTTGTCCATCTGTCATCGCTCCAGACGGACACGTTGACAGACGAAACGCCGGCTGCAGCTCGCACAATCGAAGGGCTGCAGCTATTTAGAGGACGTTCACTTAAAGACGGTCTCATGGTACTGACAGAGCTGTTGTAAGGACATCTCTTTCTGTGATGGAGAGGCTCAGAGATAAATATCGTGTCTTACAGATACTGTCAAAATGCACCATCAGAATAAAGACAATAATACATAGATTTTTTTTAATGGCACCAATGAAATGATTACAATGGGAGAAAACAAAATTTTAACCTAACTGACAATAGACTGTACAAGATTGTCGATACAAAGATTATCGATAAAATTTCGTATACTCCGTCGGCACGTATAAATACAGTATCTTACAATGACATGAACATGGTATTTGCTACATAGCTTATTACTAATATAACACAAAATCCACTCATGCAGTATAATGCCCAATTATATGAAAAAAAACAAACAAAATAAATTATAAACACTTTTTGAATCTTGAAACAATTTATGATGTTTAGCGGGCCAATGTGTTACTAGAGCTACTGAATGGTCCAAAGCATCCTCACTAAATTATCTAAACACTTTAACTTCAACACTATAATGTCTTTCCATGTACATGCTAGTGGTAATACACAATCGGTCTACTGGCAGTCCTTTAGCTTTGACACAATACAACTTAAATGGGTTTAACGAGTGAAAGGAGTGAAAATAAGGGAACTCATCGGACAGTTTTCACAGAAAAACGCAGCACTGACTGAGGAAAATGTTTGGAAATGTTTCCAGCTTTCCAACATCGGGGGAAAAACTTTAAAATTACAGAACACACTCCAGCTGTTCAGGGCAACTTTGTCAGCAGATGTTTCAAAACAGAAAAGACGGGATGACAAGAAGAGGGAGAGCTACTAATGCAATATTTATATCTTCACTAAAGCTGTTTCTGGTGAGGAAAATAACACCTCAGTTTATAACTATATCATCATAATTCTCATATATGCTCATTCTTTGATGAGCTGATTATAGTGTATGAAATGTGGACATAGGTTTCTGCACCGCCACTGTGGAGCTCTAAGTGGGCGGTGATCAGGACCTACCAACAGTGGTCCAAGGAAGAAAAACAGGGTCATGGGCGACCAAGGCTCAGTGATGAATGTGGGGAGCAAAGGCTGACCCACGTTGTCGTTGTATATATAAGTATAAAAATTCATCCCCGTATAGTTATCGGATATTAGCTATAGAGACCAGACGGTAAACATCTATGGGGGGTCTGTGGGGACTGACTCACTTTTAGTGCCTCAAGTGGTCATTTCTTCACTGGCTTCTTTTCTCAGCACTCGGAGGTTGCTGCTTGATTCTGATGTACTGGTCTGTTCATTTAATTTTAGTGAATCTTTCTGTGAGTATACAGGTGTGGTTCATCTTATCTGAAGGCTGACTGTTTTATAGGCTACACCTTTCTAAAATTTGTATCAATCAGGAAGTGAAATAACACAAAGAACTTCACAGGTTTGAAACAAAATAAGAGGAAATCAAAATATGTAAAGAAACTGAAGGCCTGTATAGTAATCGGTTTCAAAGCTTTTCAGGACAAAGATATACCAATGGGCACATTGTGTATGTATATTTGTACCTTTTCCTGCTTGAGTTTAAAGACTAATGTGCAACAATACACACTGAAGAACGACCATGTGTGTACCTAAAGTTACCAGGTGATTTCAATAAATCACTTCCTGTCACATGGTTGTTGAAATGCACCCTTGTAAAGTTCTCACTGTCGTATTTCGTCCCGAAGGTCTACTGCAGTCAGAAACACTCACTTGTGCAATCAGCTACAGAATGAACCTTCAGTTTCTTTCATATTTCACATATACATATTTTTATGTTTTAATATCTCTGAACAGTCACCCCTCTGTTTCAAGGGTACACATGGCACATGTGCCTCTCACAGAGCGCTGTAATGTAAAACAGCTGATCTGAGCATTTCAGTTTGCACAGTTTTTATGTAGTGGTCAGATTCATGAGCACGCACAGGAACAACAAGACGGAGACCTGAGAGTCAGTTGTAACTGTCTGTGTACTGAGAGGATTTGTTGGGGCTGGTTTCTAATGAGGTTTGAGTTGCCTACCAGGAGAAGTAAGAGCACAGATGCAGCAATACAATGAGAGTAAAAGAACAACTTTAACCAACTAACAAGAGAAGGTCCCACAAACTACGGTGTGAAAAACCAATACTCCACTTCTCTAATGCTAGTTTTGCAGATTATTTTGAGGCTGCAGTTTAAAAAGCAATCTTTACATTTTGGATTTTAGTTGAGTCGAAACACATTTTTGAATCTTTTCATTATGATCTTTGGGATTTTGTGGATCTCTGATGTCTTTCTCCAGATGCTCCATGTGGGTCTTATAAGCACCTGGCAAATCTGACCATAATTTTATATCCACGCTCTCCAACATGAGCTTACATTGGCTTTGAGAGCAGCGTATTCTCGGATCATTTATATAGTCTTTTAATTAGCTTTACTCATAACAGCTGCTGGTGACCTCCGTCTACAAATGAAAGGCCCTGAACTCCCACACAGGTGTTTTCAGTTAATCTGGCTGATTAGACGTCTGCTGCTCAGGATGAAGCCAGGAGGAGATACAAACTTTTAATATCTATGATAAAGGTTTCAGTTGTCACAACATAAACGGTGCAACAAAACTACACAAAAGTGAGAAATATTCATCAACCACACTTTGACTTTGATAATCAGCCTGAAGGCGAGAAAACACCTGGGTGTGTTGGGGATTTAAAATGACATTAATATGAAACTGAACTGTCATCTAATAGCAAAATGCTTAAATACTTGAATGCTTAAAAGTCATCACTCATTATGTAAAGGGGACATATCATGCTCATTTTCAGGTTCATACTTGTATTTTGGGTTTCTACCAGAACATGTTTACATGCTTTAATGCTCAAAAAACACATTAGTTTTCTCATACTGTCTGTATGAATACTGTCTGAAACGCTCCGTTTTAGCACCTGTCTCTTTAAGACCCCCTCCTGAAACAGCCCAATCTGCTCTGATTGGCTTGTGAGAAAAATATGGTGCATCTTTGCAAAGGTAGTTTCCAAACTGTGGGTGCATTCTCATCCCATCTTGTCACATACTGCCCTTTGGCGTCACCTCCCTTGGCGTCACCCCCCTAAGTGTCACTTCTTTTTCTGCATCAAAACCACTTAGAAATACATGGTTGTGAACACGAACAAATAGCTGATTGTCAAGTGACACACAGGAGCCTTGTGTTTGTTGGACCCATCCCTCCCCTCCCGCCCGCCTGGTGTGTTTCTTTTCTCTCTACGTCAACACCCCCAGTGCACTTTCATGGAGTGTTTACTGCTGATCGTGGATGGGTTTACATTGTAGTTAATGGAACACCCGGTGTGTTTCATATCTGTGCTAAATGGGTGCCGTGCGCGGCAGTACCCAACGCCGAGGGTCATTACAAAGCCTGGGAATGAGAACGGGCTGGACATAGGAAGGGGAGACAAATCTGGATGGCTTGTTAAATCATGTTTTCTGATCCAGACAGCCCACAAAAAACTGACTGGGTCATCTTATTTCACAGTTTGTGGGTTGGTAGGAACTCCAGATACCCAAATGTACGAACACAAGCACTGAGAAAGTGAGTTTTTCATATGTCCCCTTTAAAACATTTCTTAAGGTGGTCAGAATAATTAGTTGTAAATCTGCGGACGTGTGAATCAAAACATACAGAATCAAATATTTCAGACATACTGTATCTATGAATATATCAAGAAATGATTCTAATTCATTATCACTGAACAGCACATAGAGCAGTTTATGTACTTTTAGCAATCAACATAACTTTCTGCAGAATATAAGGCTCTAAATTTTGGGATACTGGTTCAGATTAAAACTGCATCCCATCATTTTATCCTCTGAGCACATAAAATGTCTTTATCAGTTGACAGGGAGCTCTGTAGGTGAAAAGGCAGCATTTTATCCAAACCATTTCCTCTTTAGATTAAAAACAAGGCACAACAGACAAGTCTCTCTGCTTCATAACAAACCACATGTGGAGAACAGGGTGAACCCTGCTCCGTCATACTTGAGGTCAAAATGTGCGGCGCTTTAAGAAGAAGAGTTGAGGACTTTTAGTTAAAGAGTTTAAGATGAAGTTCCTCTCATTTAAGCCCTTAAAATCTCATGACAGATTAACAAGAAACTGCGACATATCCATTGATCCGACAGTGATCCACGAAATCTGGAAACGATTCTTCGAAGGCACCGTTTTACACCGAGGCATTGTTGGTGATCCCTTTGCGCTGCTGGCTTGAACGTACGACATGAGGAGAACTGATATCCCTCATCCCTCTCTTCTGAAGTCAGTGAGCATCAAACAAAGCTCCAACAATGCGGAGCAGGAAATGCCACCTTTCTCCAGGAAGTAAAGGAGCAGAAACTGTCAGTATCGGAGTCGGGACAGATTGCTTCTGCCACTGTCGTCTGGATGATATCCTTTCACACCGTAGCTGCTGCTAAAATCAGTTTACTAAGGGAGATTCGTGCTGTCTGAACCAAGTTTTCATACAGCATCAAATAGCAGCTGGACATTTATCCGAACGGCAGAGGCAAAACCCAGCAGTCCTCGTCCTCCGAGGGTGTGTGTGGATACAGTGGGTTTGCCTTGATTTGTTTGTTATTTTTATGGCTCAGTTTGGCTGCCGCCTGAGATACACTCTGAAATTAAGCTATTACATTACATACATGCTATATTGTTCTTTAAAGATTACCCAGGATGAAGTAGTGTGATAAATGCCATATAATCCACTATATACATGAGTAGCTATAGTTGGAGTCTTGTAGTGTAAGCAAGCTATTTCTACTGTTACTGAGGAGGCTGTGGTTGTGTCCAAAAAGAAGCATTTAAGCAAAAAAATAGAGATTTAAAAATCTACATTAACATTTTATATAAAAAAAGCTTTGAATAAAACATGTTTTGGGAGTTTTCTCTCATAGATTTCACTGGATTGGTTTCCAGATTGCCTAAAAATAAAGATCTTCTTTCTTTACATTCTTCATAGTTTGTGTCTTGAATAAGTCTGTTTACACATCAACGTAACTGCAGCACAATCACAGGACGATCCGTATGAATCGGCATGGACTCTGTGTGGTTTTCCTTGTTTTTTCAGCAGCTGGTGTGGACTGTTGTGAATGAGTCTTCATGCACAGCGACATGTCCATGTAAATGTGAAACCCTCGCAGCATGCTAACACTGGTAGTGGATGTGCTGATGCTGGTGCACTTTGCCGTCCACGTGCGAATGCGTGTGTGTGTGAATATCCGTGTAGATCTTTGGGTAGACCTTGGGAGCCAATCCAGCGCCTCCCTGAGCGAGGAGCAGCTGCTGATGGGCGACATAGTCCTCGTATGAGAGACAATCTTTATCCCCGTTGGCCGGCTGAGCAGGCAGCGCCGGGCAGGCGCGGTCACGATTGGCCGCAGGTAGACGCTGGGCAGCGGGAAGAGCGGAGGAGGATGACGAAGGTGAAGAGGAGCAGGTGCGTTTTGATTGGCAGAACCAGAGGAGGGCGGTGCCTAAGATGAAGGCGACACCTGCTGGTATTCCGATGATGACGGGCCAGGGGAGGCTCGGGGATGTTGCTGTGGGGACGGCGTTGTTTTGGGGCTTCAGATCTGCAAAGGAGCAAGAGAGAAAGTGAAATTAATGACTCAGAATCATCTGTCTCCACTTGGTTGGTTTGTTTGGTGGGTTGAGCGGCATGCTGCTAGCCCGGTTGTTATAAACTGAAGCGTTGTTAGCTGGTAATGTAAGAAGTGTATGCTATGTCAAGCCAGTGGGGCTTAACATAGGTTAACCTTCGCCGACACAATGTAGATATTAGCAGCTGAGTACCTGCTCTTTGATTAGGTGAGGGTTAATTGTCTATAGTTAAGACTTTCAGGGCTGCAAACTCCACACAGAAGAGTCCCAAGATGGATTGGAAACTTAGACTGTGAGGTGACAGCGCTTAGACAATTAAACCAGAGACATAATTACACATGATCACAGACATGTCTTTCGTCCTCTGACCTGGTAGCACCGTCAGGTAGGCGCTCCTGAAGCTGTAGCCCATAGTATTGGCTCCGAGACAGATGTACATGCCGGCGTCCTCCTCCTTGGCTCTGGTTATCAGCAGCTTGTTGAGGTAGGATCCGTCAGGACGTGACCAGACCTCCCCTGTAGGCAGCACCACAAACCGGTGGTCTCCAACCTTTGAGTAAAATCACACAAAATACAACTTTATTGACCCGTTCAGTCAATTTGCCTTAGAGAAAAGTGTTTACATGTAGCAGACGTTGCTTGGGTTTGTACCTCTATGGTGGAGTTAAATTTGTTCTCGTCTCCTGGTTCGACTCTTTTCAGCCACTGAATAACCGGCTTGACGTCACTGCGGACTTTACACTGGAAAGACGTGGTTCCTCCGTAGTCCACGGTGGTGTTGACGGGATGAGTGCCAGTCAGGATGGGCTTAGAGTTGGTACGCTCTGAAGAAAGAGACAACCACATACACAAAAGAAAGCATACTTCATATCAAAGTGTGAATAGAAGAAATGGCTTGATTGTTGTATTTTGTAAACTTGTCAAAGTCAGCTGTAATGAGAATTAAAATCTGGGGAAAAGCAAAGTGAGGAACGAGTTTGTCCTCTTTTTATTCAATTTATTTGAACTGAATGAAACTCAACAACCCTGAGGGAATATAATGTGGTTTGAAAGAGTTATTTGAACAGTATCTGCTGTATTCAGCACCACATCCTCCCTCTGCTGAAGAGACACAAACAGACCTCTTATCTACAGCTCCTGCCTTTTCTTTTTCAGTTTATACAGCAGAATAAACACACCTGCCACTGACATTCAATAGTCTCTTTTTTAGTATCTGTTAATACGATCTCATGAGAACGTGACACGAGAAAATTTGCAAAAACACAGTGCACTGCTGGCTTCCTTTTCTTTGTTTCTTGTGTTACAGACAGAGCTGCACAGCCTTTCCTAAGAGCTCAAGGTGCTGTAAGTCTAATTATTTAAACATGTAAAAATGTTAATGCACTCACAGCACGTGCTAAAGACATCTGGTAAGCTGGCTACCTACAGTCCTACAGTGAAATGCAAAACAACCACACATGCAAACAACACTAACAGAACTCATTCAACTAACTTATGGAGAGAAAAGTACAAAAAAACTTTTTTTTTTCTTTTAGGTAATGCTCAGGAGAGATGCTGGGTGGCACAGCATTTAAAGGAATACTTCACCAACAAAATGACCATTTGCTTGTCAGTTGCCCACCCTGTGTTGCCTTGAATTCGTGAAGAAAACTTTTTCTTGCATGCCTCCACAGTGAACAAAGGATTAAAAAAAATGAGAAAAGTCTTGAATTTAAGTAAATGGGGGCAGTATTTAACAAGCAAAACTACATCAAAACACCTGTTTATAAACTCTGACACAACACATGCAGTTTAATCCAGAATAATCCAAAACTCACTGGGCTTATTTGAAGCCTCCAACTAAACAGTGTTAAAATGTCACAATGTTATAAAGAACACACAATTAGTATACTTAAATAATATGAATACAAAATAATGGTGACAAACAATTAGAACAAGGTGTATATAATAACAATAAAATACAATAACAATAAATATATATAAAAAAGACAAGAAATGTGTGTGCTTGCGTGTGTACTATACTCAAATACCTCTACTTATAGATTACATGTTTTGTGAGAGATTTACTGGTTTTCTGTCCTGGACTTCTTTTCTTTCTAACAGCTGTGAATGACTGACAGCCGAGCGAATCTCAACTGATAGAGAAAATGTCACATTTGACATAAGCGAGCAGCAGTTTGATTTACTTCCTCTCCGTTCATGTGTGAGTGTCTTTCAGGGAAGACTACAGCTGTACTTTAATGCACAACAGATGTGGTGCGTAAAGTGAGAGGAGCTGGTCGGAGGCTCTCAACAGAGCTATCACATTCAGTAACATACAGTTCAACTCCACCAAACAGCTTAACTCTAAATCACACAGCGTCAAAACAGCTTTTGCGGCCATCCAACACAACCCAATACATCAGAAAACACTCACAAATCATCATAACACACATTCTGCTCTCAACAGAAAAACTAGACTGAAACTGCAGCTGGCTCAGTCTCCACGCTGAATAGTCCTCTCACGCTCAACTGGTGTTTGCTGACGGGCCTGGTGGTGATCAATAAATGCCACAGAAAGAGGCTTTTAAAAGTTATTTTAAACTTCTATACTTGGTGCAACTCATAACAGGCACACTGGTGTACGTGGCTCTACTCTGCAACCAAATAATGTCGTGCTAGCATGTTGGAAAAGAGGCTAAATCTTAGTGAGAAAAACTGTCTTGGCCATTTTCAAAGGGGTCCCTTGACCTCTGACCTCAAGATATGTGAATGAAAATGGGTTCTATGGGTACCCATGAGTCTCCCCTTTACAGAAACGCCCACTTTATGATCATCACATGCAGTTTGGCGCAAAAATCATGCAGTTTTGTCATGCAGTATAAATATGTTATTTTCGGGTCCCTAAACAGGGCATCACTGTAAAGCTGAGACACTTGTGGATCCAATGAGCCCGACTGTATTCACGTGTGACTTCATTGTAGCAAGACCATTTTTTGAAACTTGACCTCACTGTATAAAATGACCAATCACAGCCTCTTGAAACTGTACAGCCACAAACTAGAGACCTAGAGCATTCAGAGGATGTGCTTGCTATCAAATCACCAAAAAATGCAATTTCTGAAGAAATCTCAAAATGCCTAAATTTTTCTCTAATTAATCTTCAGGTTCCCA
This sequence comes from Pterois miles, assembly GCA_947000775.1. Lineage (NCBI taxonomy): Eukaryota > Metazoa > Chordata > Actinopteri > Perciformes > Scorpaenidae > Pterois > Pterois miles. The sequence continues at coordinate 11,323,240 of CAMQGK010000193.1, forward strand.
GCTTTCAGGTGATGTACACCACTTCTATGTGACATCTATTATTGACCTGCCATCTCCCGCTAAAGACCCCCTGTGTCCCCCTAAAAAAGACTAAAATGGGTCTATTGTGGGTCTCAGAGGGTTAAGTGAATTTATAACATTTTCACGTCTTTTTCTCTTAATACAAGATGGAGATGTGAACTCAGGTTGTTTCCAAGCACAATAAGCAATAATCTCCTATGAAAGCAAATACTGATCACTCTCTGACAGCAAATCATTTAAAAGTTAATTCTGTTGTTCTTGATCATGTGATCTTAGACATGCTGCATAATCACTGTATTGTGAGTCAGAATGGAAACCCTAGTATTTAGTCAGACAGGCCTCACCGGTCAAACAATAACACACACTGTGTACAGCATGATGTATGTTATTGTTTGGGTGAGACACATTCCAGCTGGTATATCATCCGCACCACAGCTCCAGATTAATCTACAATGAAACTAATCGTTAGTTGCATCTCTACTACAAACTGATATCTTTTAGTTTTGGACTGTCGGTTGGACAAAAGTAATTTAACAATGTCATGTTGGGCCCTGGAAGCTGGAGATGGATATTTGTTTTACTATTTCCCAATTATACACTACTTGAATAAATAATTGACAGATTAAGGGATAATGAAAATGATTTATAATTGCAGCCTTACTCAAGACTAACCTCAAAACTTTCCTAAAGCCTCTCGGTATCAGTAAAATAAATCCAACATAGACTGAATCAGAGTGAGATGATTCATGTCTAATGTTGGCAACCTTTCATATGTTTTTAGAGGACTATAATGTCCTACTGTCACATGACTTATATTTTACTCAGGCAGCAGTAAGGTTACTTGTGTGGAAAACTACACAAATGTATAAAAGTTCTCTTTGAAGATGATCCAGTTAGCATAGTTTCAAATGGTCACCCTGAAAGGAAATAAGCATTTCACTGTGAATGCTCTGTAACTACCATCCATACTGTCCTGATGATACACTGTGATTAGCTTACGGGGAAAAAGAGGTGCAAAGAACATTTTTATGGACCGACGGGACCATAACCGCAAAACTTCCTCTCTCAAGGGGCTTAAAAACACATAGAAAAAGCCAGCTGTGGTGTTTTCATCCTTTTATCCATGCTGCTTTAGAAATTGCGCTCCTGTCAGGGCCTGCCGTTACTAAGCTGACAACATCGTCACCCAAACCGGATGTTGTGACGTCCTCGGACAGAAAGGGGGAAGCCAGTAAAATAGTCTGCGGGACAGATCGTAACGCTCTGGGTTGCCCTGCACTAAAACTTCTCCACCTATTTACCGTAGACTTCTGGAAAAACAAGAGATATACGTGCCAGCTGTGATTGGTTCTTCCTCGTCACATGACATGCGGTGCTCGCTGCAGCGTTACAAAAGTTGAACTGTTGGTGCAGCTCTTACACGCTGAAAAATAGGTGCTTGGGAACGCTTGTGCATTGCAACAGCGAAGTGCGAATAATGGATTTGAGGTGCAAATCACACGGCATGTGCACAGCCGCTTAAAGTACAGTGATTTATCAAAAATCTGCTCAAGTACATGAGCAGTAATTGATTTTAGAATGTAATCTAAAAATGCACAACACTACATAATTATAGTTAGAAAAGGACATGTAATTAGTAATTTCCCACCCTGTATAATATATATCATATTAGCACTTGTTTGACTCCTGTGTGGAGCTTCTCTGCTATTTTATGGAGGATGGTGGTGCATTTTGAATGTCCCGGACAAATTTTGGAGATGGCCTTAATCTTTCCTTCTCTGTTGGACACTTCAGCTAACATTAAGCTACCAATAGTTACTTTGATAACAGATCTCTGTCGTTGAGGTTGCACAATGACTCACGTATGACTTCCACTTTGTAGGTGGCGTTGATGACTCCTGCTCTGTTGGACACGTGGCAGGTGTACTTCCCGCTGTGCCTCGGCATCAGGTTCTTCAGACTCAGAGTCCACTTCTTCTTCTTTCCTTCTCCTCCTGCTCCTCCATCTGCTCCACCGTCCTCGTCCACCAGCGGCCGACTGTCCTTCAGCCAGACGATGTCGGGGCGAGGGTTACCGCTTGCCGTACACTTCAGACGCACTGAGCTGCCCACTGGGCGAGCGATGACGCGCTTCCTCATCTTTGACGGTTGGGTGAAACGTGGACGCACTGCAAGTGGAAAGACAGTGAAAGAGAGAATTGAAACTGTGATTAGAACGAGGTCTAGTATTAGAAAACAAGTTGTACTGCTGTTGGCTGCCAGTAAAATGTGAACGCTTAATGTAAAGTTACTCTGGATAAAACTTTAAACTCGATGAAACTCTTCTCTCACTCAGTCAGCCCCAGATGGGAAGAAAGGAAAGTCTAGAACAGAAGAAGTTATGAGTGAAGATGTGCTTTACAGGTCAGCTTTATATTTACAAGCAGTGTTGTCTTCCTCAAACCAGTGGAAAGAGAAGAGGTGGAATTCATCAGTCTTAAATGAGACTTTTATGAGATGTAAAGAGCGATGAAAACCACGTTATCTGAAGCACAAAGGGAGGGTTTAGAAAGGATTTGAGCCACATCAGATACAGTTTTTATTGGCTCTTTACCTCCAGAAAACAAACCATTTTTACTATTAGACATAAAACCTTCTGAAGACATATTGCTTTCAAGATTATAATACATTTTTCTTTGTATTTTGCTGTTAAAGCCCTACAGCTAAACTACTGTCCACCTCCATTCTGCAGCCTCTTTAGTAGTAGAAGTTCCTTTTAATTGAGATAAAATCCACATTATTTTACTGTCTCTTTGAAGGAAAGACATTCATTTTTCATGCAATGGTCAATTTTAAGATTTTGGGTTATTTTGCTTCCATGTCTTCTTTCAGACTAGTAGAAAGAGGTATTTTAGGGCTGACCTGAATGCTTCGAAGCTTCGACCACTGCCATGGTAATCAACCTCAAAATCATTATTTGAATGCTTTAGTTTATATATACTGTATATGTCTATAGACAGAGAAGAGGGTACGAGCCCGCAGTGTAGCGCTGCTCTGCAAAGCTTCGAATAAATAATAAATTTCTAAATTTCTCCTAAATTCATCAAAAGTTAGCATTACATGATGTCTCATTTGCATATTTAAACATAAATGTCAGAAAACTTAAAATACAGCTTAATTACTTACTGTAAGAAATCAACTGGGGAAGTTTCATGTTGAAATACTGTATGTTTGTTATATTTTTTAACCTATTTGCCTGAGGTGTCCCCCATTAAAGAAGAAAGAAAGAAGAAAATGCTACTGTTTGGTAATGATATATACGTATATCTCCTCCAGATGTCAGGAATGAGCGCTGTGCTGCATAATCTGTTGGAGCTGTTAGAAACCCCTATAATCACTCAGATATTGTATGCATTTGTCTGAACTGTTTCCTTGTTGCTCAGTCTGAGGTTTTATTAGTTGAACAGTAGTTTATGCATGCAGACATCTACAGCAACTAATGTGATAACAAATACATTTTCCACCCCACCAATACTCTGCGCTGGTGCATAGCCTTCGACTACAACACCGTGAAATCAATTTCTTTGAAGTTAATAATAATCTGCATCGACTACACACACTCATGGCTGGCGTGAAAGACGTCCTTGTTACAACACATGCACACGTGTTTCCACAAACTTTATGAACAAGAAAAAATGATTTAGGAACTAATTGAATCATCTCAGCCTGCAGAGAATTTTTAGGACTGAATACAAGACTTGGTAACTCGTTACGATGGACACTTTTTGCAGCGTACGGAGCGTCAGACGGGCTGAGGTCATCACCACAGGCCGTGCCAAGAATTCCATGTTGTGCTGTAACAACATATGGCAGCGTGCCTCTTGGTATATACAACCCTAATTTGCTGTAATAAACCTAATTGTTTGTTTAAGAAAAATGCTTGAATCACTTCCTCTTCTCCCTGACACACAAAAGACTTACTCACATGACCGGGAACCTACACACACAAACACACACGTCCTTATTTTCCACTGATCCAGCACCTCTGGCCTTGAGGTTGTATGCCTCTGCTGCTCTTAAAAAAAGCCACACATTTGGTTTCAAATCCCGCATTCCATAAGATCCCGCTATAAAACCCGCTAGACGGCTATAATGTAACATTGCTGTAAATATCCAGTCATGAATGCACATCTGTGTCATAAAACGGCAGACAGTGACTTAGCATCACACCAAACATCCATTCATTCAAGCAAATCCTTTCTTACAAAACATAAAATGGACAGTTAACCCCATGCACCTATTCAAACACCCACATCCCTCCACGCAGTTGCATGAAGCCCATCCAGCCATTCAACGATACATATTCCTCCTCAAGCAAAGCGAAACCCATGCATCTATTCATGCACAAATATGCCTCTTTAAAAACACACAACAATCAGTGAGCACATCAAAGAGGAAAAAGAAACTACCCAGTAGGGAGGGAGGAGAGGAAATCATTCACAGAAGCGCTTGATTTTACAGCCCTCATGTTGGAGCCACAGCAGATAGCCATCAACCGGGGCGATAAATCGCCCTGAAACTACTGCAGTTGCGCCTCTTTCTTTGGACACGGTTATTATTCTAGCTCTGGGTAAACAAACAAGGGGGAGAGTTATGTGACGGGTTTGCGCTTTGAAATGTGGAGATTTCACTACGGCTACATTACTCAGAGGAATATAGCTCTCCGCTGACCGACAGGAAGCTGGACAGGACAAACAACCCCCCTTTCCCTGAGTCTAAGAAAAGCTACTGGACTACAGCTGAACTGTGACCAGTTAGCCAATAGATCTAACAGAGAGTGAAGAACAAATACAAGATCATGATTAATCGGTTAATGTTTTGGCAGTGCACTGCTTTGATGATTACATAAATTCGCTGGCTTAGACTGAAATTAATTGAGAGGAGTAGGAAGGCGCCAAAGCAATGTGTAGCTGAACTCGAGCAGACTGGAGAATGAACAAAAATACAGCAAAATGCAACTGAAATGAACTGATTTATACGGTCTAAGCTGAACCAAATCAAACAGAAAATCAGGAGAAAACAGATGGAAAGAGAAAAGTTCAAATTAAGGTGAGCACACACAGATCTGACAGATGAATAAAACAGGAGCGACGGTGGAGAAACTGAGAACAAAGAAATGGAGTTAAAACAATAAAAAAAGTAAAGGTAAGAGAAGGGGCACGCAAAGAGGAAGGAGGAAAGAAAAACAGAGCGAGAGGGCGAGCTGAGAGAGAGCGGTGATAGAGAGAGGGAAACAGTCGAGAAGGTGAGAGCCAGATCGGGCGAAAGGGCAGGCTTGTTCTGGGTCTCAGGGGCCACTTCAACGCCACACTTCACAGTGTAAAAATACTGCCGACCCTCCAACTGACCGCTTTTGATCACACAGTGTGTCAGAGACAGACAGAAGGACAGAGGCACTGTGAGGAGGATTTCCAGCTTGGATTCTCAGATTGAGGAGATTTCGCTAAAGATTTGGCTTTGACAGGAGTAGTAGTTTAGGGTTAACATGAGAACCAGAGAGGGTCGCGCTGTACAGACCCTAAAGCCCCCTGTGGCAAAATGTGACTTGTAATTTTGGGCTTTACAAATAAAATTAACTTGACTCGATTAGAAGTAGGATTACTCTTAACACAGTTTTCTTCTTTTGGTGAGAGATGAGAAGATTGAGAGCACTTTGTGCATTAAGCATGGAGCTAGAGACAAGAGGCAGTTAGCCTAGTGCAGTTAGCATAAAGACTGGAAGCAGAGGGGAACAGCTAACCTGGCTGTCTCCAACATTAAGAAATCCATGAAAAGCAGTGACATAGGTTACCAAGTAAGCTAATCAATAAGGTTATCAATAATGTGAACGCTGGCACTACCTGAGTCAAAATTACAGTAGCTGTGCTAAGTTTGGTAATAACTAGAAGGGTTAGTTTGGATCTGTGAGGTAAAATGGCTTCTTTGTGAATGCCGTCTGGTGGGTTTGAAGACAGCGATATAACAGCTTCAGTTCTGTCTCAGAAAGGGCTTTCTGATGGCAAAATAGCAGCTGTGGACAGGAGCAGCAGAAAAAATGGATTTTAGCCACCTAAAAACAGGCCCACCTGCTGTATTTAGAATATTTTCACCACTTTACCTCGCCATCAGACAGCCCTCTGCGATGGGGAACTGAAGCCGTTACATCAGCGTCTTCAAAGCCACCAGATTTTACCTTGTCAAACACGGGAGTCGCTGGTCTACCGCCGCATCGGTCAGTTTGTGTTATTGTGTGACTTTTGGATCCAAACTAACGTAGCGTCCACACAGCAGCACATTGCTTAGCTTTGGTGCCGTTGAAAGATGTGCAAAAAAACCCACAATTTGTTGTTTTAAAAGGAGGTTGCAACCAGATGAGATGCTGCACACTTTCCATAAAACCACAAACCGTTATTTCTACATTTCTGTTTGTGTTTAGATTACACAAACAAGGTACAACTTGTTATTTAAAAGGTGCTGAGAGGCAGATTTTTAGATTTTGGATGGAGCAGGTCTAGCGTCATTTGCTAAGCCAGGCTAACTGCCTCCTGGCTCCGGCTCACAGATTTGATGTATGGTGTTGACTTTCTCATCTCACTCTCGGAAAGAAAGTGAAAAAATATATTTCACAAAATAGAAAACCATTCCTTTAAAAACAAGGCTGAGTTTACACACCAACTTGTTGAAGATTTATCAGTACATTTATCAATAAAATGCGATCCAGGAGGAGCAGATAAATGTGTTTAAAGATTTATCAAACACCGTAACACTGCACAGTGTTTAACCTTCACAGACAGGGTTTTACAACTCTATAACATTATCATGGAGTCACTTTATCTTTTGTCCCAACGATCGCAAGGTAAACAGCAGAAATACTGTTGATGTTATCTGTTTGATTGTCAGTGTGTTGACGCTGTGTTGACGGACTGGCCTCATTCAAATAAATAAGGGAGCTGCTATTTTTTCACACAGGGCTCAAGTTGGTTTAAATGCGGCTTTAGCTAAAATGGTGAGTGCGTTTGGTTGTGTGTGAGCAGAAAGATGCAAAATAATAAAGAGTGGAAAAAAACAGTTTGTTGACATTTAAGTGTGTATGGATGTTTATGATGGAGAGAGAGAGAGAGAGGGAGAGAGGGAGAGGGAGAGGGAGAAGGGGAAGGAGAGAGAGTTGGATATAAGGATAACAAAAAGCAAAGAAAGAAGGGTTAAGTTTCATGGCAGGGGGACCAGGGAGACTTTGGAGGGGGTGAAAGGAAGGAATGTGTCCCACCAAATCACACCTCACACAAATAGACTGCTCTCCACTCTGTCAGAGCCAATTATCCGAGCAAACAAACACCCTGATGTGTGGCTTTGTGTATTTGTGTGTCCATGTGTGTGGGCCTCACCTTCTCCCCTCTGACAGTTTGCAGGGTGTTTATTGCACAATCTGCTACTGTAGGCTACTTTCCAAAATGTCACACACTCTCAGCTATCTAAAGAGGCTTCCTTCTCATTTTCTAATGTGTATATGGCCGTGGTGATGAGATGAGTGGTTACCCAGTTTCCCGGCCAGCTCTGGGGCGTGGTCAGAGTCACCATTGGCCGTCCCTGCTCCACCTCTTGAACTGGAGTCATCTGGTGACGGAGAGAGAGAAAGACAAGAAGCATCATTAGTGTATTCACAACTTCTGAGTAGTTGGTCATATATGGTCAATATACTACATGAGGATCAGGCTGTTCTCATACACTGTTTGTAGCGATACCTATGAAAAGAAATGAAGAAACTGTAAAAAAAAAAAAAGAAACTGTAATTTGTATATATCCCACAAAATCAATTTGTATGTAATCCACATAATCGTGAAACAGGAAGTATAAAGAGCAGCAAATGCCGCGTAGGAACGAGGACAAGGTACATGGGTGGGTCAAAAAACACCAGACTTTTGCCCAGGAGACTGGTGTTCGTACCCTGAAGCCAACACTGATTTATTTGTCATCTAACGTCCGTCCTTAAGTTATGCAACTTCCAAAGCTATGTTAACCCAAACCTAACCAAGCAATTTTCTGTGAAGATGGAAGTTTATTTTGAAAAGACTGTATGAAAATAACTAATGGAAATTGAAGATTTTGGTCGCCTAAAAATGTCTTTTTTGGCATTTGGTTGCATTTAGCTCCACCCTCTTGTGCCACTTCTGGTTTAGTCATTATTTTTGGTAATTTCCTGTCTTAGGAAAATGTTGATATTCTCAACAACCTTATGCTTTTGCATTTCCTTCATTATGTTACCTACTTGCTAGCTTGGTAAATTGTTAGCCTCTGTGGCTACTAGACTTGGACAGTAACGTTAATATAGCTGTCGCTTAGCAGTGGCGTTCTTCACAACTTAACCACTTGAACGCCACGCATATGGCGTACAAGACTTTCCATCTCATAAACACAGTGTAACACAACCTCATTTGAAGGCACCACTTATCCACTTCATATGTACTGTCTATGGTATTGCTGATCATTTATGGGAAAACTGAAATGAGGATTAACTTTTACTTAGATATCATATGGACCGTTGTATGAAGATACACTGTGAAGATATATGCTGCAGCAAACTCTATCCGACAAATAAATATTTACTTGTACTTTCCATTGTCGGTGCTGAGCGGTCTTGGGGAAGTCATGGTAGAGTAAAATAATCATTAATCATGTGCACAAAGCTCAGCTGGGTTTATGTGCTACAAACCAAAAAAAAAAAAAAAAAGACATGAAGTCTCATAAGTCATAAGTGTACTGAAGTTAAGATGGAATATTTAGGAGGAGGATTTTCTTCTGTTTTCTATCAGCATCTGACAGTTGTTTTATAAGATGCAGCTGTTTCAGCATGGGGTTGTGATGTATGATTGGTTTGTTCATGCACACATAAATTCAAGATTTCAGTGATACATTGGTCTGCTCTCATAAAATTGGATGCAGATTGTTACAAGGTAGGGAGGTGGAATGCAGACGCACCACTGTTATCACTTTAACATTTGACAATATTTAGAATAAACTCTGCAACAGGAAAAGTAGGAAAACATGATGGTTAGATAAGCAAGCTGATAACACCGGTGGATCGATTCCCAGAGGTAGCTGGTAAAATCTGGTTGCAAGGTGAGACTGAGGTGTTACAACCACAGTCTGTGTACAGTAATAAGAAGTGGATGTAGTCACTCAGTCATTTGTTTGTGGATGTTTTGAAGCCTTGCCTTCCGCATTTTGACTGTTGCCATTTCGTTTTTGGCCACCGCTATATTTTTGCAACCAGAAGTGATTTGAAAGGGTGGAGCTAAGTAAACTGCTGCATAAGACATTTTCAGGTGATCAGAAATGTGGACAAAGTGTCCGTGACGTCGCCCAGTGGTTTGTGGGCTTCTGTTTTGAAGCCTCAAGTTCCGCATTTAGGCCATCGGCATCTTGGATTTGGGCAGTTGTCATCATTTTTTGCAACCAGAACTGACAAGAGAGGATGGAGCTAAGTAAACCAAACACTGAATAAGATATTTTCAGGTGACAAAAAGGTTAGAATTAATTTCATAAACTGAAAACACACTGAGACAAGGTTAAAGTTTTAAGATGAAAAGGCGGATAACTCCTAGACCAGAAAACACCATGGTAGTGATATCCTAAAGCATCCCCTGCTTTATGGTCTATTTGACTCTAAATGGGACCATAATTTACTAAATGAACATCATGCTTGAAGGAGACTTGAAACTAGTGATTGACACCATAAACTCTAATCTACTCAACTTTTTTTTGCAACCAGAGGAGATGGTAGCCACCTGCTGGCTATTAGACAGAATACACAATTAAGGCACTTGTGCACTGACTTCACTTTTCAGACCTGGGTGTTGCCCACTGGTTACAACTTACCGGAAAGAAGCCACTTCTGGCTTTCAAAACCCTTCTTTCCACCCAGACATCTGCCCTCAACACCCCACAATGCATTTAAAATTGCTCAGCAATGGACCAGCATCACATTTCTTGTCAAACCAGAAAACCAATTGACAAATAACATGTCTGTCCTCGAGTGAGACTGTACCAGAGACTTCTGCTTCTACGAGCTACTGCAACTCACTGGTGTTGAAAGCTGTGAAATGAATGCTATAATTCACCCTACATGCCTCTACCCTTAACCCTAAAATTACTAATTCCTGACTCATGCCATTGAGAAAGCATGATAATTTGTGTCCTGAACGTCTAAGATGAGGACATTTTTTTTTAATTTTCCCAGACCTTCTTTCATGGAAAAATGATACGGTCCAAAGAGCAAATTCTTTTCTGAATACCTTCATACTGTATGTGCCTACATCATACTCCACAGTACCACAGTGCTTTACTCTCACGCTGGCGTATCAGTTTCCCTCCCTCAGCATGTCTTCCCACATTGATTATCAAAAAGATACAAACATCTGTCTGAACCTTCACGCTAGGAACCACTTCAAGATGGAACCAATGTATCCGAGGGGCCCTTCAACAGGGACGGCAGGGCTGCTGATACAGTGCAATATCAAGTCTGTCAAAATATGTGAGAGGGGGAGAGGGGGTGTGCGGTTAACTTGGCTTGAACCTGAAACTTCAACCAGAACCTGATGGTAGTTATGGAAAGACCTTGGACCACCTGCAGTAAATACGTGAGTAACTGTAAATGAATCTGCACCGTGCATGTTGGTACATATACGGATCCGTGCGTGGATATCTAGAAGACCACCTGAAAGCTCAGGGTGTTTAATGCAGTGCCAAATGTCTTTAAAGCATCACTATTTGGATGATGGAGCGAAAGACGCATTTGAAATGCAAATGCGAGGCATGACCTGCATCCTCGGGGCTGGTATTAATAGCATACAGGCAGGCCGCATATGTGTGTTTGTGTGATATGAATTCCTGAATGGGTGTGTCAGTGCATGTGCGGGTGCGTGGCGTTATTTAACGAAGTGGTAACTTGAGGTGTTGGTATTCCCGTTGCACCTCACTCCTCCTTCCTTCCCTCCCTCTGACTCCCCCCCCGTCATCCCTCCCTCCTGCCACATGCACGGCGTGTTCTGAGAAAGGGCAGCCTTTTGAAGCCTAGCGGCATGGGGGTCTGATCTGAAAGGGGGAACATGGTTTAGCGCTCTTAACAGCTACAGCGAACCCTCCCCCAGGCCTGGTGCGAGCCTGTAAACCTTGCTTGGCAGACCTCCTACAGACCTAGTCACAGAGGGGGGCTGGACCGCTTCCACTGTCCGTACAGTGCAGTATCAAAGTATTTCCAAAATTCAAAACATGTACTTGTAGAGCAGCTGTGTATTGTGATACTGATGCAGATACTAACGTGTCTGACTTTAAACATGTGATGCTGCACAGACGACCAGCTGCCTCCACCATGACCACTTCACTCATGACTTGAAGAGGAAGCTTTCATCCAGAAATGTTCAAAGAGCAAACTTAATGTATATCTATGTTCTTTTAAAACAGTCTTGTCCTCTAGTAAGTAAAACTATAACAGTATCCTTCAGTGTGTTAGACATCCAGGCTTCAGAAACAGTCTCTGCCAGCAGAGTCAGTTTTACACCTTCCCTCAGTTCTTGTTATAAAAGTCCATGGTTTGGGGTGGGGTGGGAGGGTAAACTTAATGTTTCTGTTTGGTTCAAGCTGAACACACACAGAGTAGAAAACATATTCCCTCCCTGCTTCAGCTGCTTTCAATAAACAAAATGTTTTCTTCTGATCCCGTTCCACCTTGTAATGTTCGGCCAGATACGTTGGCTGGTTGTTACTAACAACTAATCCACACACACACTTATATGGTCACAGCACACAAAGGCAAGTAGTATAATCAGTGTCAATAATGTTATCAATACAGGCAGATGAATACAGGAAAAGAACATTTTTGGAAATATCTCCAGATTAGGAGCTGTTTTACCCAGAAGTGGTAAACAGTCAGTGGCAAACATGTCAAGGAATTCAAAAGCAAATTGACTCAATATAAAATAATACACAAGTACTACAGGGCACCAGTCATACTACGTAGGATGGATTTATCACCCAACAACTTGTGTTGGAAATGCCAAAAAGAAATAGGCACTTTTTTACATGGCATTTGGGACTTTCCTCTTGTTCAGCCCTTCTGGAGTAAAATTCATAGACATGAGTGAGAGGCTGGGTAAGACGCTGCTTATACCCAACAGTGTGTTGATTCAGAGACAGATCACAAGTACATAACATGCCAAGAGAAGAATGCAAATGAGTCAATTATATGACAAAAACAACCTCATATGAATCCATGCTGACCAGGATAAATGACAGAAACCATGCTAAGTGACCTGAATGATATTACACTGTCTGAAAACCCTGAAATGTGATCGTTACTTTATACTGCTCTAAATCCTATCTTTATTGTGTTTTATATTTCAAGTTATTACCTTATTTCTGTGAAGGATTATCACCTGTGCTGTGCCCTTTCGTGCATGGATCTCCTTTATCTTACAGCTGTTTATTTTTATTTTTGCCTATGGACAAGTTGATATGTCAACTTGTCATTTACAAACTCATTCAAAATTATAAAAATAATTATAAAAAAAGGCAGATGTATACTCAAAAGAATCCCGAGGCGATCCTAAGAATCAGTCTCATATTTTAAGGGTATCGGCTAAAATAAGGGTGATCACCTACCCACCTACCCATGAACTGTGTTTTGTCTGCCTGAGCCTGCTAGTGTTGCTTTCCTTTACTACAGCCGGGCTCTACGGTGCAGCATTTGGTTGCATCTGCAAGTGAAAATGAGAGTGTGCGAATGTGAAATAGGATTTGGACACATCAGTGAGTGATTCTGAGTCTGGACACTGATTTGCGTAACTCTGAACCTAATTATCATCAGCATGAAGTAGCGTACAAATCACTTCTCAGCTTCTTATTTTTGGGCTTTAGTTTGTGAGGGAAGAGGCTCCACTCTGTATCACGACTGTTCAACTGCAAGTGGAGTATTTATCCAGCGGAGTGATAAATCTGCTCTGTAGCTGATCCTGACTTTCATGTCATACCAATAATTTACGCCTAATACTTCTAAACCAGGGCTTTCAGTATTTGGATCAAGTAGCTTGTGAAAAATACGGTGCTTCAGATAAAGTAGGCTACAGCTACAGTATTGGCAGATGCCCAATTTTAAAAGACTTGTATTGAGATCAGGGCCAAAAACCTTGGTTGGGACATCCCTAGGAGAACAAAAAACCAACATATGACAAAAAGTGTGATGAAAATAACCAACATAATCTAACAAAAAACATAAACATAAATATGCAAAAAAAGTAAACTGTACTCAGATCTGTACAGTACTCTGTCCCAGATGTATTTGAAGTTTGCAAAAATGTGAGAGAAGATTTTTATGTGACCATGGAAGCATTAATGATAAAGACACCAATCTGCAGGTCTGCAGGCTGTTCTCATTCACTGTTTGTACTTGTACCTACAAAAACCCCATAACTAACTCAGATTCGTATATGATCCACGTAATCAGTGTTTTCTGTTTTCCCCTGTTAAAAGGTTTTTTTTTCTTTGGTTGGGGAGTTTTTCCTTATCTGATGTGAGGGTCGTTCTGTCAAGGACAGAGGGTGTCGTATCCTGTACAGATTGTAAAGGCAAAATTGTGATTTTGGGCTATACAAAGTAAGCCAAGATATTCAGGGCTGACTCACCTGACTATGAGCCAGTCAGGTGATGTAGTATAAAGAGCTGTTTAGTCCACATATAGAGGAAATCAGGGTGGATAGATGGGTCAAACAAACACAGGACTTTTACTCAAGAGACTACTGTTTGTGTCCTGTGTGAAACCAAAAGTCAACGTTGGCTTATTTTACCTTTTTATTAGTTAACTTGCATAGTTAACTGATACCATGTGCACACCTATATAACAAACTGAGATCTTTTCCCAACCGTGTAGTTTTCTTACCTAAAAATTTTATGCACAACAACCATCGCTCATGCTCCCTCCTGAAACTTTCAGTTTAATTTTCTGCCTCTTTTCGTCTTTATTTCTTTTCATTCCTGCCTCTTTTCATCCACAGGGAGGAAATGGTTGGACAGTGTGCTACATTTCACACATTGGCCGGTGGGGTACCCCTGTGTGACTGTGTGTGTTTGTCTTACCCCTTCTTGTATTTACATTCAGGTCTGCAGAGAAAAGGCAGCAACTGGACATGAGCACGCTCAGAAATATGAGTCCCAACAGTCCAGTGTGTATGTATATGTGTGTTTAAGTGTGTGTGTTTGAGTGTGTGAGTCTGTCCAGGGGGCCAGTGTTTTCCTAAAGGGTCATGTCCTTCCAGGTTTTAATATAGAGACACTGGATATGTGGACAGAGCCTCTGTGTGTGCATGTGTTAAGGCTGCTTGTTGCAGCATCAGGGCCAAAACCAGCCTGAAGCTAAGTTTGTGTATCTGACAGTAAACCACCGTTAGTCCTCTAAAACTGACCACGGTCACAGTTTCAGGCTTTACACAGAAACAGTTTGCCTCACACTTCATCCAGACTTGATGTTTCACTTCATAATTCAGACAGGAGCTACCGCAAGAGAGCACGTTTTACATAACTCTGGAAGAACAGGCATTGTTCAGCTAAACCCGGGTCCCAGGAGGGTTTATTTTTGCTTCGGCAACAATAACTCGCTTTAAATAATGCATCAGATTGCAGTTTTGACCAAAGTTGAAGTTTAACCCAACTGCATGGTGTGTCATAAAATAATCTTCACATGGATCGCAATTAGGTTAACCTTTTTACGTTAACCTGAAAAACAGCTTAGATGAGGCACGTTTCAAGCAAGTTGTTGTAGAGATGCTCCGATACCATTGTTTCCTTCCAGATACCGACTCCAATACCTAAACTGGTATCGTCAACCGCTTATCTGGGGACCCCAAACTTCCCTTTCCTGGGCCACATTAACCAGCTCTGACTGGGGGATCCCGAGGCGTTCCCAGGCCAGTGTGGAGATACAATCTCTCCATCTAGTCCTGGGTCATACCAGGAACACCTCCCTAGGGAGGCACCCAAGGGGCAACCTTACCTGATGCCTGAACCACCTCAGCTGGCTCCTTTCAACGCAAAGAACCAGCGGCTCTACTCCGAGTCCCTCACAGATGGCCGAGCTTCTCACCCTATCTCTAAGGGAAATGCCAGCCACCCTCATGAGAAAACCCATTTCGGCGACTTGTACCTGAAATCTAGTTCTTTCAGTCATGACCCAGCCCTCATGACCATAGGTGAGAGCAGGGTCAAAGACTAACTGGTAGATTGAGAGCTTTGCCGTCCGTTCAGCTCTCTTTTCGTCACAGTGGTTCAGTAAAGTGAATGCAATACCGCCCCCGCTGCTCTGATTCTTTCTTTCATTCTGATTGTAATAATCACAGCTGATTTGTCAATGCACATTTAAAAAGGGAATGCATACTTAATCTGTGCTAACAGACGTTTTTTTACCTGCAAATGAAAGGTTTCATAAAAAAAATCTGCAGCTGCGTAACTCTTTCCTGAGGACCATTGTTAAGTTTAATCTGCAAGATGTGATGCACTTAGCATTTTCAGTTTATGTGGCGCCAAGAAGAGTAAAATTGAAACATCATGAGCAGAAAATTCAAAACCAAGAGGACCTTGTAATGTTTAGAAAGTGACCTCTTCTTCTTGGATTACTAATTGAGCAGGATGAGAGGATGAATGTTGTATTTGGGCGTCAGACAGATGAACTTTAGATCCCCGTTCTATAACACAGTTTTGCAACGATCTATTTTCCTCCAAACCGTCTACCGTAACAACCAGCAGAATAAACACCATTCGTCCTTCAGCAGTTTGTTGGCCTGTCAGTGCACTGACCCCCTGCTAAAACACACACTGTCATTATAACTCCATCAGTTCAATGATCTCTCTCTGTGGAAACAATGAAACCACATGTATCTCATGTTATAAGCCCATTATTGCCGCTGCTGGGATGACATTTTGTTCACCGGAGGGGTTTTGCTTGTGGTGGAAGCAAGAGACATCTAAAATATCTCTCTGTTTGTCTGACACACATGCTGCATTTAGACCCCAACATACTTTTCTCTCCAGCCGCAGTCATTTTAGGAACATTTATTTGAATTCAGTTGCCACAAGTTGCAACATTACACACAGCGTCATTGTAATAAATGGTTCGATTTACATACTGTGGCTCCAGGTCCAAGTCGTTGTGCTTTAGATGTTGTGTGGAAACTTTCTGTCTGCAGTACAGGTCGTGTTTCACACTGTGTGATTAGCAGCTCATGTAATCCTCCCTTGACAATAGGTGTTTAAAGAATGAGCCAAACCACCAGACAGTACAATGCAAGACAGACTGAATTAATATTTTTTTCTTAACTCACAAAAATAAACAAATGAATAAAAGGTTTTGTTCAAGTCAAGTTCAAGTTTGTTTAAGACTTGAACAATATCATTATTATTATGATGGGGAAAGCATATATATATTTAAAGGAACAGAAAGACAATACTGAATGCTTCAAAATATTTAAAACATCAGCGGGTTCTTGAGAAAGATGTTAGGAATAAAGAAGAGGATATCATTTTTGAACACGGTGGGATACTTTGAGTCAGAGTGAAGACTGAAGTTAAACAAAGTGGATATGAATATGAATGCATATAAGATAAGATAAGATAAGATATTCCTTTATTGGTCCCACAGTGGGGAAATTCACATATGTATACACACACACACACACACACACACACACACACACACGTCTGTTTGGTTGTATCTATATGAACAATATGAACTTACCTCTTGCTTGATGCTGCACTATTACAACAGGTAGCACTCCCCCCTTTATAAGTACTGTATATGTATTTCTTTAACCTTAAATTAAATCTAAATAAATAAATAAATGGTTTTGTTGATGACATTTCAGTGAAACTGCCAGGATTTAAGTGTCATAATGCAGAAAATGTATTAACAACAAGGAAATTATTTTCACTAAAAAAAAAAAAACACACTCAAGGTCAAATTAACTACCTTTTTTCTGGAGCGTTCAGTCTTCTCTAATTGGTGGAAACTGCTGCGTTATCACGGAGGTGGATCTGTTAGGAATTAAGATTCCAGATTCCTACCTGATGTAGATGAAAGTTCAGGAATAAAGGAAAACAGGGAGTGGACCTTGAGTTGGGATTATTTTCCACTATTTCCAGTAGGGCTGAACAACTCTGAAAAAATATCTAATTGCGATTATTTTGACCAACATTACAATTGCGATTTGATTTGCGAGATTCTCATTTCAATGCAAAATATATTAAATTAATTATTACGGTGTGATTTTTGCAAGGATCTGTACAGAACAAAAATACTGTCGAGTCTGTAGAATATGATGTCTAGGCCGGAGCATCTCTGCAGCACCAAAATATTTAATTTAAAATGGTATTCTCACACACTTCACCTTTAACAAATACTATGGCTCCTGCGATTTGAAATTGCAGTAGGTCATAATGCAGCCATGATTTCCAAGATCAAGAATAAACTGTTGTGACAAAAGGACAACATTAATTAGCACTGAAATGATTAAATGATTCGTTGATAAGGCGACAGATGCAGTAAATCGGCAACATTTTTGATGCAACAATGTCAGAAAGTGTGCTGCTTCTCTCTGTTTTAGATTAATGTAAATTGAATATCTCTGAGGTTTGGACTGTTGATCCAACACATAAAACATGTGATCGGCATTTTTCATCATTTTATAGACTAAATGATTAATCAATTGTATATATAAAGATACATTAATTCAGTGGATCCCAAACTGGGGGGCGCGATCCCTAAAGGGGAGCCAGAGTTATAAAAGGGGGACACAGTACGTTGGCAAGGCTGGAAAATGTTTTTTATCTACAAAGAGGGGGCCCTGAGGAAAAGTTTTGGGGGCATAGAGTGACGATAGCAGTTTCTTTTCACAATATTTAATGGTTCTGGTGGGACTGTCCCTGACCACAGAAATGATTCTTTGTCATTTTGTCAGATCTGTGAAACTGAGTTTCTCTACAAAGAATCACGCAAAAGTACCACTTTAAATCTTGTGTTTATCAGAGATGTGCTCATAAGTTTCTTGGAAATAAATAAATAAACAATTCAGCATGAAAAAATAAAATCTAAAAACGTTTCTGGTCTTTTTGGATCATAGCATTGTGAACATGTCAAATGCTAATTAAAATAGTCACCTTATTACTGTGATTTTAACTTTGCCACTCCCCCACTAGACAATAGCTTTTCCTGTCTCTATTATTGCTGGAACCCCTCTAATCAGAAGGCCGAAGGATTGTCTTTTTAAACCCCACATCCATTGTTCGAAACAAAACTCACGGTCTCTATTCTTTAAAAGTTATTGTATCCTCAAGAAAAAACAGCGAGAGGTGTATTAGTGTACCCAAGCATCCATGTCTGCACACGTGCACTATAGATCCGTCATCGACTCGCACACACACACACAAATTAGCACACACACGTCACTGTGATTTACACTCTCGCTTGCGGAGAGGTCGTGTAGCCTTATGGAAATCATTATAAGTTGGGCTGCTACACAGTCCTCCATTAACAGCATGAGAGAGAGACACTGAAAGGGGCTGCGATGGAGAACGAGAGGGAACGAGACGGGAACCGACTGACTTTTAGAGGAGGTCAAGAGGCAGCAGGAAAGGGATGAAAAGACAGAGTTGGAGAGGAAAAGGCGACAGTGCAGAGAGAGATTTATTTACTGTAACCGTAGAACAGACAATCGTACACTACAGTTAACTGCTTCTCTCTACGAGCGACAACGCCGGCTTGCATGACAGATTAACAACTTGTGTGTGTGTGTGTGTGTGTGTGTGTGCGTGTATAAACCCGGAGTATTTAGCGGGCAGTCATCACAGTGGTGACGTGTGTTGGAGGTGATGACATTTCCCTACATTAAATCACATCACACACAACCAAATTAAAACAAATCCTCATATGGTAAACTCTGGAATATTTGATCTCATTACCCCGCATCATCATCATCACCAACACCTGACAGGGTTTTCTGCTTGGGCCAAGACAACAAAACTTTTTATAAGTGCACCTTTACGATGCTATTTACAAACGGGATTACAAGCCGTGCCATTCTGGGCTCAGGATCTCTGAAATATGATGAACACACGTCAACATTCGGCCGGGAATTGCTTCCAGCTTTCTGACCTATTTGGTACAAACCTGTGTGTGAGCCAATCACACACACACACACATAGACGAAGCACATTTACACAGAAACTATTTCATATAGTTATCTTGGCATGTGGTTGATTTATGAGGGTCTTTTGCTTGCAAGAGTTTTAAAGTAAAGGTATGTTTAAGGAGGCTGAGGATATGTATGTATGTGTGTGTTACTACATGGGGTCTTATTCCTCCTACAGACTACAGACGGAGAAAAAGAGGTTGTGGAGGGTCATATGGCTGAATCCTAAGTTACGTATAATGCACAGCAATCACTTCAATGTAGGGCTGTCCTCAACTAAAGAAATTCATAGTTGACTAAAGCCTGATTAAAGCTTGCTACATCTACATGGGTTGTGAGTGTCTGCATGGCCAGAGTGACGTCACACCACCAGACACAGCTCTTCCCGGGGGTTTTGTGTGGCATGTTTTCACCTGACCGTGCACATCCAAATTTTTCTAAATACGTCGATGTAATACTATGGCTCCCTTACAGCACTGGGTTTAAATCTGACAGATTGCCACATACTGTATGCGCTTTTGCTTTTCACTTTGACACCAAATCCTCTGCCATCATCAACCTTCTCTCATCCCGTGTGTGAAATCTGACTCTTTCTACTGTGAGCTGAGACTCCGTACGGAGCAGAAAGTTTCACTTTCAGATTGAAGCATCCGTGGCTCAACTATGTATCGATAACACAGCGCTGACACGCCAAAATTAACTACATGTGTTTTATTTCTATAAAAATTACAAAACGATGTTGGTCAAGTAACATCGGTAACACCGACTACCGTGGCAATCCCATTCGCTGACTGGAGAAACCTGCACAAAATATTAAAGATCCAAATGTTTCCTTGTCACGATTCCACATATGTCATGACCTTGTGATGCCCTTGCGGCAAATTTAACTGAGGCTTAACACTCATGATTTTGTCAACTAATTGATTTTGTAGCTGGGGCGGGTGCTGCTGTGGGGTTGGGGCCGGGGCCGGTTAGTCCCGCAGGAGAGGGCTGAGGTGCCGTTCTCTTGGGCCTCCGGGTGCCCCTGGGGCACCCCCCACTGCTCGGGGCGCTTGTAGGGCAGCCCCCTCCTCTGCTCTCCTGCAGTGGGTTTAGGTGTCGTGGGTATGTCCCGGGTGGTGATCTTCTTCTTCTTCTTAATCGAGTAGTTGATTTAACAGTTTCTCCACAAAGAGTCACACAAAAGCACCAGTTTAAATCTTGTGTTTACCAGAGATGTGCTCATATGTTTCTTGGAAATCAGTCATTCAGCATGAAAAAAGCATAAAACAACAACTAAAGAAATTATAGTCAACTAAGACTAAAACCACCGATTAGTCAATTAATTGACTAAGAGCCCTACTCCGGCGACTTAAGTCTTGACTGAAAGGTGCCTTTCAAACAGGTTTTTAAAGAGGGACCTGTATCTGTAGTAGATCAGTGCCACTTGATCTGAAGCTACCAGTTTCAGTTTTTCCAAAGTCACCAGCTCCAAAAAGGCTTTCTTCATTGATTCATATCAGTCCTTAAACTTTTTTTTTTAAAGTGGAATAAAATATGCAATGTCTAAGTCACAATTGAATTAGGTCGCAGTGAGAGTAACTGTGAAGCTTTCTACTGGTCAGACAGTTTGTTCCAAGCCCGAAGCAGGATTACACGAGAGGTACGAAAGGTTTGACGTCATATTACATCCCTGCAGCTTCGCTATGGTGCAAAAAATCCTTTGGTTTGCTGACAAGAGTAAATGGAAGTTCTTCCTCTACCAACCATGTTTCATTGACAATGTTTAACCAGACAAATAGACCAAAAAAACAAACTGACCCAAAGTATAACCTAACATCTACAACTGATCAACCACAACTAATCAGCACTAATACATCAATCACAAGCATATATGGACACATGTTTCTGCCGCTCCAGGATTTTTATTTGAAGCTACCTCACTGAATTTCAGGAGCAGGACCACACCTCAACTGTGCCACTTCCTGCATTTCCATAAATACTAACCCACAAGGTAGTCGGCAAAGGCACAAGCTACAAGAAGTTCAAGCCTTGCACAGCAATCATGTCTTTCTTTAATTATTAAATCAAAGAAACTACTAATTGATTAGTTGATTCAATCAACAGATCTGTGAAACTGAGTTTCTCCACAAAGAATCACACAAAAGCACCACTTTAAATCCTGCGTTTATCAGAGATGTGCTCATAAGTTTCTTGGAAATAACTCATTCAGCATGAAAAATTACTAAACAACTAATGAAATCTTAAAGTACTGAGACCAGAGGGTGCAGCCCTGATAGACATTTCTTTCAATGAAGGTTGTGACGTTACCAAAAGCTGAAAATGATTGCTCTTCTGGTGTAGCTTCAATGACACGCTAAGTGACATTTAAACATCTCCATCTCAGTTAGGGCACCAGTGGAGGATTAAAGCAGCATATGATAAAAAAGAGCTTATTTAGCGAGGCAATGTTTCAACCATAAACGTCTTCATCGGAGTAAAAAATGTCACAGAGACCTCTACTCTCAAAACAAAGTAAACAACAATCACTGTGCGGACTACTAAAACCATGCATAACTGCATTGCAAAATGTCTGCTCTTTCGTGTTTAAATACTTCCAGTCTTGTCTGAAAATGTAACAGTGAAAAAGGGCGTCACACAGAGGAACATGCCTGCTCAACAATATGAAGAGCTGACCTTTCAGCGCTACAAGCTTTTCCTCCAGCAGCATTATCGCTGCTTTCATAACCTTGTGCCCAGCTGTAAGTCCTGCTTACCGCTGCAGCAAAAACCAACCGTGTATATTCATAAGTCAGACCGGAGAGAGATGTTGAACAGTTCAGGCTTATCTGACCCATAATCCCTTGCTCTCTCCACCTTTTTTCGCTGCAGAAGTAAACACTCGGTGTGTAAGTTTCTGCAGCGAAGTCAAACAGAGCTCAGACTAAACAAAAACAGTTTTAGGGGAGACCTTTTGTGCGCCAGCATCGCGTTAGAGAGCGAACAAGAGAAATAAAGAGTGAAGGTCCATGAATATGTAGCTGTGTGTCTAACTCTAAGCAGAGGTCTGTGTTTCCTGAAGCCGAGCGCACCGCAGTTTGATCTTGTGCCATGAATGGGCTCAACACACTAATTACAGCCACCTGTGTTTGTGTGTGTGTGTGTGTGTGTATGTGTGTGAGGTATGAGTGGCTGCATGAGGGAGGACGGTGACTGTATGGCTCACACATACAAACATTTAGAGGAAAAAATAATGTAGCGTCATACTTTGAGGAGGCAGAGGTGTTGCTTTCCACTTGGGTTAACCTTCAGTGTGTGTGTGTGTGGTTTGTCAGGCCTTCACCTTGACCTTGGCCATGTCTCACAAGCAGGCAGCGGCATGTCTGAGTCCATCTGTCCAGTTGTCAGTCACTCAGCAGAGACATTTTGAAACTAATCATACATGAAAACTCAAATCTATTGGGCACAGTTCAAATTTTAAAGCAGGAGAAAGGCAGAGTGAGACAGATTGGCCAATTGCTTCATTGACCCATCAAACCACTGACATTGTCCTCACCACGACACTCATACAGCAGCTTCCATGTGTGCTGCAAGGACAATAAAATCAAATGGACCCAGACTAGATAGAGACAGTATGATGATCAATAATCTTATTTGACAGAGGACAGTTTAGAGATGGGAGAGAGACGGGTATGATACGCAACAAAAGTCTGAAGGATGTCCTCTTACACCGTTCCTAACTATACCTATGAAGAGTAATGCACTGTAATTCGTATATATCCCACAAAATCAATATGTAATCCACATAATCGTGAACCAGGAAGTATGAGGAGCGACAAACGCCATGTGTAGAAGAGGTCAAGGTGAATGGGTGGGTCAAAAAGAAAAAGACTTTGACCCAGGAAACCGGTGTTGGTGTCCCGCGTGAAACGTTGACTTGTCATGTGATTTCCGCACTTAATTTACGCCACTTCTGGAGTAATTTACCCCAAATCACGATCTTTTTCCAAACTTAACTAAGTAATTGTTGCCTAGACCTAACCAAGAGGGACGTTTATTTGGTTTGTTTATTTTGGCAGGTGTTGCTGGACATTCATAGGAAAAGCATGAAAAATAAAGAATAAACCCTTCTCCTGTATATGGCATACTCTGCAACCACTTGGTTCCTGTCTTTAAAAAAATACATAAATGTCTTCATTACCATCAAAGAGTATCTGTCTTTTTGTCCATAGTGAAGTCTTTTTCTCCCCCCAGGAAATTAAGGAAACTTTTATTTTTAAATATTTAATGAACGGCATATTTGTTTAATCACTACTGTGTACCAAGTGATATTCAAATTCCTGTCTCTATTTTTGTTAAAAAAACTGAGTAAAACCTAATCGTACACAGTAATCTTGGTGTCTACGTTCCAAATCACATACTTTTCTTTTTACTTTTAGTACATACTGCAACTGCTCTTAAAAGTACACTATGTACTGTTGCATGCAGTTGGGACATACTACTTCATCACAACATTGTGACTTAAACTTTGACCCTCTTGCTCATTTATCCACTGCACAGATGATTGTGGGTCAGAATAGCCAGAACAGCAGTCCTATGTACTGCAATATACTGGTACTTTTGGCATACTGTATTTGGTATACTGATGACAACTGGGTCATACTAAAACTTTTTCTGCCATACTGAATACACCCTTTAGTACAGCTGAAGATGGGCAGCAGGCAACAACTCATGTTCGATCAGGAAACTACAAACCACAAGCACTCACTGTCCTGGTAAAAGTAGTAAATATTAATATCTCAAAACATCTGCACTTCTTCCTCAACAATGTAACTATAAAGTTGTTTTTTCTTTTGTGGAGAGTACTACTGGCTTCAGAAAAAAGTCAGGCAGTAGTCAAAGTGATGAATAGTAAAAAAATGCCATTGACAACAGCAAAGCCCCCAAAGTTCCCAGTTCCTCTTGACAAAAACCTCAATAAGCTAATGCTTCCAGGTAACTCATTTAAGCCGGGGAGCAGCGTTTTGGCTCACGCTTCTAGCAATAAAATGCTTTTCCTGGAAGTAAAATCTACCACCCCGACAAGCTGAAAATAGTTCCAGACCCCTCGGCTCTGCAACTTTTATAGATCCACCGTACAGCTGTATTATATTGTACCGCTTTCTCTCCTTTTTGTAGTGCCTATTTAGCGCTCTTCACACTACCTCAGCATAAACAGCAGAATAAGATCAAACTTTTTGGATTTCGAGTAGCAGTCCATTTAACAGCTGTCGTGTCAATCGAAAAAATGGTCGGTGTGCTTGCAGTGCGTGCAAGTCTGCAGTGATTTTTTGCATTTTGCGACAAGGGCAGAAGATGAAGTGAATGTCTTGTTGTTCCTCAGTGGAAATTACACTATTGTACTGGTGATACTTTCTTCCTAGCATGAAAGATAATGTAACTGACAGTCTATAATTACTTAGTCGATAATTTTAAGAGCGCAGTTTTCCTTTTATTTTTATTGTGTTCTAAGTTTTAGTCACTATGTGCTTCAGATCCAATAGTATTTTACTATTTACAGTTTCAAAACTATAAACTCCTTCTCCGTCTTCAACCTTTACTGGAAGTGTGTAGCTTTCCACCTACAGCACAGTGAGGGCAAAAGAGACAATAGACGATATATACGAAGAGGAGGTAGTCACCATGAAGACACTCGCAGGAATAGGTGGACTGCCGATTTCAAGCCTTGAGTTCGGCATTTTGGGCATCACCATCTTGTTTTTTGGCAACCAGATGGTGACACAAGAGGTTGGAGCTAAGCACAACCGAAAGCTGAACAAGGCCCCGATCACATGGAAATGTATCACTAGAAACAAAAAAAAAAACAAAAAAAAAACCCCAACATCATTCATCAATGTGAAAAAGAAGAAAGAAGTCAGCAGGCCAAAGGGCCTTCTCTTATCGAGCCCCTTTCCTCTGGAATAACCTCCCTATAGGCATCAGACAGTCAGATTCGGTGGAGGTCTTTAAATTAAAACTCAAAACCCATCTTTTTGCCCTAACTTTCAACTAGTTTAGCTTGTGGGTTGGTCTCAGACTCAATGTATAATTTCAGCCTTGTAGTCCTGCCGAAGAGATTATTATTAATTTCAGGCTAGTGCCTCTCTCTCTCCCATTGATCAGGCAACTTTGTGCTGGACCATCAGCTGCTCTGTGACCTCTCTCAGCCTGTCCAGCTTGTGGTGCCTCGTTCCACATGACAGACCTGGACCTCTGTCCTGCAGAAGACCAAGCCTATACTTCAAGGGGGCTTTTGGCATGGGTAACATACATTTACATTCCTACGCAACTGTCACTTAAAATTATATTCCTGATCCTCTCTCAAGATGGTAAGAGGAGGTCATGCTGCTCAGGCTATACCTGGAGGACGGGCTGGACTGGCTCTGTCTGTTTGGCATTGGATAGGTGGACGTGCTGTTCTGGCTCTATCAGTTTGGCGAGATAGGTCGTTGTGCTGATCTGGCAGAGGAGAGTCTGCTGCTGGTTCTGTCTATCTAGCGACTCCGGGAAGCTGATTGACATTA
Source organism: Pterois miles (assembly GCA_947000775.1). NCBI lineage: Eukaryota > Metazoa > Chordata > Actinopteri > Perciformes > Scorpaenidae > Pterois > Pterois miles. The sequence goes on from CAMQGK010000193.1 coordinate 11,349,047, forward strand.
TCCTGAATCCACTCACTCATTCGATTTTTCTGCTCATTATTTGTATAAATCTTTGTCATGTGGATTGTCATTGTTGGATTTTTTTATTATGTTGTTACTCTGTGCACACTGTTGCACATCTGTCCATCCTGGAAGGGGGATCCCTCCTCTGTTGCTCTTTTCTCTCTTTTTTTTTCCCTGTTAAAAGGGTTTGTTTGGTTGGGGAGTTTTTCCTTATCCGATGTGAGGGTCGTTTTCAGTAAAGAAGAAGAAGATATTCCTTTATTAGTCCCACAGTGGGGAAATTCAGTAAAAAAAAAAAAGGACAGAGGATGTCGTATCCTGTAAAGATTGTAAAGCCCCCTGGGGCAAAATTGTGATTTGTGATTTTGGGCTATACAAATAAACTAAATTGAAATTGAACTGAATCATCACTTCCTGTGGTACAGTGTGCTTGTCGTGCACTCATTTCTTGTGCAGTTAAAATATTTCAGTCACACTTGACTCAGGCAGTCAATCAAATCAAGCAAGAGACAGGCTTTACTACTTCCCTCCTCTTGTTTTGATGCCAGTAGACATGGCTAGCTTGTTAGCTGCTGGACAGAGAGAGAGAGCTGTGAAGTAAGTGAGAGGGAAGGAGTTCATGTCTCATGTTGTGATAGTTTCACTACTGTCTGAGAGAGAGAGAGAGAGAGAGTGAGAGAGCATAATAATTACATTTGATTGCTCAGTTAAGCAGCGCTGCACAGTGATGCAGTGATTAGCAAGAGGGCAGCAGGTTCAACTCTGGCTTGGGGGCCTTCTGTGTGGAGTTTACATGTTCTCCCCATGTTAGCGTGGGGGTTCTCCAGCTTCCTCTCACAGTCCAAAGACATGCAGGTTAATTGATGACTCTAAATTGCCCATAGATGTGAATGTGAGCATGAATGGTTGTATGTAGACTTGTCTGTATGTGCCCTGCGATGGACTGGCAACCTGTCCAGGGTGTACCCCACCTTCACTCAATGCCAGCTGGGATTGGCTCCAGCCCCCCACCCCCTGATCCCTAAAGGGATAAGCGGTTGCAGATGGATGGATGGATAGATGCTCAGTTAAGCAACCATCCTACTCTGCAGGTGCACCAGCTGTTTGGCCTGATGGTGTTTTTGAAGCAGCAGCTCCTGTAGTGACCCACCTCTGTCGGACATTTTAGGCGACCAAAATATCACAGTTAATTTTGATGGACTAAACAAACATTGTGAAAGGGGTTAAATTTGTTAGACTACTAGACTGGACAACACCATGGTAGCGACCTGTAAACTGCAAAGTAGCCACACCCTAAAGCATCCCCTGCTGTAAATCGAGTGAGATATAGGCTCATTCTATACAAAAATCAGACTACTTTATATAACAGAGGAGTCGCCCCCTGCTGGCTATTAGAACAGATGCAAGTTTAAGGCACTTTAGCATTGGCTTCACTTTTCAGACCCAGAGGCAGCCTACTGGAAGAGACTGAAATAGTCTAAATGTTGAGAAGATAAACCTTTATACCTTTAAATAGCTAACAGATTCTGAACAATCAGACTCTGTCACTGAAAATATCAAACATGACCGGTTATCCACAGGAGACAAGATTTTAGCATCGAAGAAAATGAAGAAACATATATCATCAACAGATTTTTTTTGTCTCTGTGAAAGTGTTTCAGGCTGGATTTTCCTTCAGGTATCCTTGAGTAAGAAACTAAATCCCTCTAATGTCAAACTGCTGACCCCGACCCCCTGACCTCCCTGCAAGGAGGTCATCTACACTAGGGATCAATAAAGTATCACATTATATGCCGATTATAACTCCAAGAATTTCAGTGAATCTTTTTGCAACCGCTGCTTCATCGTAGCAGCGAGAGGAAGGAGGAGGGTTCAACTGTGTCGCTTCCAGCTGACAAAGCACAAATCCTGCCCCCATTCAATGTCCATCTGATATTATCCAAATACACAATATGTGATTAACATGCCACATTTTTATGGTGCGTTAATAAGTCCAGATCCATTTTCCAGCAGAGTTACTCTGAGATTCAGCTCTAGTATATTTTCAGATGCTGCGGCCAGGCACGGGCCATTTAGCCTTGGCGGTCAGGTTTAGGTTAACAACAAGGCCTGGGTTTGGTTATGACATGAAAAATGTTGAGAAAACCAACAGTGAGGAAATACACAGAACACCCCGGCCACCGCCAACACCGAACATGGACTGTGTCAGAGCGTAAAATATCAACAGAGCGATGAAATAACATACAGAAACGAGGCACAAGTGGTTCCACACACTCGCTCATAAACGTCACAGTGATGGGGTTTATGAGATCTGAAAACATACAGTTAGGGATCAAGTTTGCTCTGCGTGTTAATATAAACCTGTGTGCGCACGTTTGTGCAACAAAAGCATCTGGATAAGTTCATTTAGTTTTTCTAAGTCACAGAGTAAAACTCCTCGTCTTCCTCCAATTTCTTTCTTTTTGTCTAAACTTTCTTCTCTTTCCTGTGTGCACTTGTGTGTGCTTATTCACGTCGCTGTTTTACATCACTGTTCACACTTCATTGACGGAGCAGCAGGGTCGAGTGTGGAACACGGACTGAGATTTGCCTATAATGGAGACGATTTGGACGCCAACGCAGGAATCTGGCAAACACACAGCTGCAGCCTGAAGCCTTGACCCGTCACCTCAACGGGGCAACATGACGTAGGAGATCCAGTCAAGGACAGAAATGATTCAGTGGAATTACTGAATTACTTCATGTCCGCTGCTCACAGGGGGGCTCTGAGATCACAGAAGTGGAAACAGAGTGTGTCCCAAGATACAGTGTACGTAGATTACAAAGACTACATGTAAAGTCACAGACTCACATAAAATGAGACAAGCAAGATAACATATAATATAACAGAATTCACACTAATATGACGAAGGTCTGAACTCATGAAGGAAGCACTCGGTGCTGACAGTGTGCAGGAGTTCACTACCTTCCTTTGCATGACTTCATTTCTCCTACACACCAGCACTGTACATTGCATTTTTAGTCTGAATTAATCCTGTGGCCACGTTCTGCAGTAAGATTAAAAATAAAAACATGCTTGAAAAACCTGTTTTTAAAAACCTCAGCACCAACAGAGTGCTCCAGGGATGATGTATATTTGTAGGCCAACCAAGGAAGTTAGCATCGTCCTGGGTTCCCTTGACAAAAAGTAAATAGGATTTTTCCAGTGGGTTATGGATTATTGCAGCTCTGTGGTAAACAAACTTTTCTGATACTCACACATTTTGTTCAGTGAGACAGTCTTCACAAATCACTACCACTTTTAGGATTTTTAAAGTGTGAATGCAGATGTAAAAACCTAACGTTGGGCTATAAACGATCTAGACCATGGTCGCATCAGCATTGATGATGTTTAGTAGTCTCATTTGGCCACTTGTTAGTAACCGCTTATATTTTTTTTAGAACAAAATGTTAAAATCTCTTATTTCAGCCATCTAACTAAAAACCCATTAAAAAAACATTGACTTCCGGATGGGGGAACGAGAAGTGCTAAAATGCGGACTCATTCCTGGAGCACTGTATTTGAGTCCACTCAGTTTCACAATAGTACCCAAAAAGAACGAGACATAAAGGCATTCTGGGAAATGTAGGAAAACTCTAGAGCTCCGGCTGCGTACCTGAGAACACAAAAAAGCTGTGACACAAAATGCAATATATATATATACAAAAAGAAGAGGAATTAAGGGGCCATGTCCACCAAAGTGTTTTTTCCTGAGGCCAGTGTTCGCAGTGGGAGTGCTGCATATTTACGCTATGGTAAAAAGCAGCGTGGCGGGGTACCACGCACGCTTGGCTTTTGTTTTCAGGTCACAGAGAGTTGACAAATATTCACGTTGTCACTTCTCACTCAGTTGTCCAATCCCCTGGAGGAGGAGTGGGACAAAAAGCATACCTCAGAGTATATTGTGGTCTTACTGAGAATGTTATAATTATTTTAATTGGTTTTACTGTGGACTTTACGGTAGCCTCATGTCAGGTCTGAATCTGTATCTGAATCAAATGATCATACTCGCTGGGATGTTTCCTCACCCACAAAGTCTCATGAATCCACATAGACCAGCAGGTCTGTTCTTGCTCCATCAGCCCCTTCCTTTCATCCAGAGCAAGACCCAGAGCAAGTACTATACCTGATATATACCTGCGGATATTCTGTATCATAGCAACCAGATGCAACCAAAGCATCTTAGCTGAAAAAATGCTGTGAATATGCTGCTGAAACAGCCTGTAGTTCCTCCTTTCATCCAACTACTAACCGTAATAATAACCCTAATGAGCTGAGTGTTTTCAGTAGAGCGCTTGGATTTTTCTGCTGGAAAAAAAAAAACACTTTGGTGGACATGGCCCTAAGAGGAAAACTGTGTTTTTTTAATTAGGATTATTTTTCAAACTTTTTTTTCTATTCTTTGCTTTTTTTCTTTCAAAATATTAGTTTAAGGCCTCTGAAGTTAACTGTAGACATATGCAACCTGTTACAGAAGGTTTCATGTACTCTTTGCTTTGCTTTAAAGCATTACAAGCCAAGAAGTTTGGGAAAGGCTCAACCAAGAATTTCAACCACAAGTGTGTGTTATGTCCTGAGGGGATGCAGAAGGTGCACGGTCTGTTTAAGAGGCACCAGGTCAGATATATTTAGCAATATGCTCCAACCTCAAACCATCCTGGCTTATAAAAACTACTGTCATATCCCAAAAATAGATGATCTCCCCATCAGCAAAGCGTAGCCTGTGTGACGGTCCGCTGCACAACAGGAGGCAGAAACGTTACAGTAACTTAAGGATGATGGACGGTGAAATAGCCTACTAATGTACTTATGGACCCTTTATATCATTGTTAAACTGCCATAATAAATAAAATAATTAGAATAAATAATTTATAAATTTTGCACACATGGTAACAGATAACTGTAACTGCAAATTGAAAAACAAAGCACTCAAAACAAAGGAGATAATAAAATAATAATGTAATAAAAATAAAGAAATACATATTATACAATAAAATACAAATATTTATACTGTTAAATAAAAATAAAAAATACAACAACAACAATAATAATAATAATAATGAAATAGAAATAAACAAAAATGAATAAAATAAATTCACACACCAGATTCCCAACACATACTTCTACTGTATGTTGTTTTCTGTGTTCATGAATGTTAATGTGGCATTAAATGGAAAATCTGCTGCCTTTTACGTGGATGTCTAATCAGTGTTGATGGTAAATGTAGTCAACTGAATTAATAAACTCCTCAGTGTGTGTTATATTGACCCAGAAAGCTGAATTCTCCTGCTCACAGAGCCGTGCTGGCAGTGCCTACATATACCAGGATGCACTGTGTGCATTACTTTGGCTGTACACTCTGGTTCAAATGAATACGGTTGAATCTAAAAATCCAGGCTGAAATAGCCCGTAGTTCCTCCTTGTGTCCAACTACGTCACTGTCATGTCAAATGACGGCGCTGGATGCAGGAAGAACAACAGATTTTGCAGCTGCAAACTCTTTCTGCATCAGTATAGCACACGCTGAGGTATTCCTTACTTTAATCGACTACTTTTACCATCAACACTGATTGGACATTCACATAAAAGGTGGCAAATTTTCCCTTTAAGTGTGTGTGTGTGAATGAGCATGTGTCTGTGAACATGTGCATGCAATTTGTATTTATTATTGACTGCTTAAGTGTGAATTAGTGCATCTGCCTGCATTTACATGTATCTGCCTGAAAGCGAGAACATGTGTACTATGTTTTGCATCCAAGTACATTTGTGTGTATATGTGTACTGTAATAGTGCCTGGGTGTGTGTGTGTGTGTGTGCGTGCATGCATACGTGCGCTCATCCAGCTGCTGCCTGTGTAACTCTAGTAAACATCAAGGCGGCGCTTTACTTTGCTGAATTAACGAATCTCTCATATCCATCGCCACGCGCCGCCTTTGAAACGCACACCGCCAGCCTCGGCTCAGCACTTTGAACTCTCACTCATTCTCTCCCTCGGCCACCCTGCTCTTCCCTCTATCAAATTATACTCCAGTTAAATATCGACTCATTAGTACTTTAGTAGTTTTCTCCGCATTTGACCTCCTCCTCATCTTACGTTCCTGAATTCATTTTCACAACTCAGGCTGCAGATCACAGCTGCCACGGGGCCACATGAGGAGGATAAGATGGAAAAGAACATTTGTGCTTTTGGTTTCCTACAAACTGCACAAGCTTCTCACCTACTTCACTAGTCCCATATGACTCATCCACTCTTTACTGACTATCCATGGTTCTTTCATTTAATGGTTTCTACAGTCCTTTCTGATCTGATGTATCACCATTAAACCACAACTGTTTATTAACTATAAAACAATGAATTAGTGTTGGATAACAAGCAACTGACAGGTGAAAATGAACTATTTCATAATAACTTCTGTAGAATACATGAGTTACTGTACAAGCAGACAAAGTCAATCCAATTAGACAAGATTTCCAGTAGTAAATACATAAATATATAATAAAAATAAAATACATAATAAAAACACAACCTAATATCCACTTTTCACTTAAGTATTACACTTTTAAGAGTTGTGTTTTATGCAGTACTTTTACATGTGCATACTGGTAATTTAGCAGTGGTGGAATGTAACTAAGTATATTTACTCAAGTGCAGCACTTACTACACATCTGAGGTTCTTGTACTTTACTTGATGAATTCCATTTTCTGCTATCTTATACTTCTACTTTACTACATTTTGGGGGCAAATATTATACGTTTTACTCCACTACATTTATTTGATAAAAGGAGCTATTAGTTACTTTGGAGATTTAAATTATTAATATAAAATATTACTCAACTAATACATTATTATATATCATTATAGGTTAAGCTTCCCTGGAGTATACTGTATAAAGTTAATAAAATCAGCTGCTATTAAGGTGCTGAACACATTAAAGCATCACTGATTATAATCTAGTAATATTATTGATAATATGATTCTTAAATGGGCCATTCTGCATAGAGAACTTTTACTTTTGGTTTCAGTTCATTCCTCTTCCACAAATACATCAAATCCTTCATCATCAGTGTCTGAGTTAAACAGTTGAGCGATTTCAGCATCAAGCACGCCCGAATCCCTCTCCTCATTATCTGACAATCCAGCCAGCGGTGCAGCTTCGTAGCTACCAAAGTCGTAATAAAATATTTTGACAGATTTACGGTATTTTTCAACCTGGACCATATTTTTCTGTGTTTTTAACTCTCAGTGACAAATGGGGGCAAACACTTCTTGAAACTGGTCCAGTATTGAGGGAGAACACTGCAGTCGGCAGCCGCTAAACAAGCTGTAATGTTATCATTTAGGGCAACCTGGTACCATCAGTTTACGTCCACTAAAAGTGTTGTTTTTTGCCACTGACTCAGATTATTACTATAAGTTACTGACAACATTATGGAAAGGAGCCCTACAGAGAAATAAAAACTTTTTCTTATCTTACACTTTCCATTTGTCATTGTGTCATGTGACTTGTTGCCTCGGTGCAGACAGACGCAGTGGCAGCCAGGCAGAGTTTATTGTGTTTGAGTACAGCAAGCATAGCTTAGTGTTATACATATATACATACATATTACTGCATGAAGCACCGTGGCTGCTAACGCTCCTGGACGGTGAACTGGGGACTGCGACACTGCAACTGACGCATCGCTGCATACAGTCGGTTAGTGGTTATTAAAGGTTTAACGAGGGTCAGTTAATTTTTTTTTTTTTTAAATTAGCATCCCTAATAATAACAATGGCAAAAGCAAGTATTTTTAGTGGACGTAAGCTGAAAATGCCAGATTGCCCGAAATGATTCCTTTGCAGCTTGTTCAGCAGCTGGTGGCTGCAGCGTTCTCCCTCAATACTGAACCAGTTTCAAAAAATGTTGTCCCCCATTTGTCACTTAGACACAAAAACATAGGAAAATAGGGTCCCGTTTGAAAAATACCAAAGTTGCCCTTTAAGTTTCTGAGCTAATATGCTCGAATGTTGACTTTTCAACATTAGAGGAGTCAGATTCCCTCACTTTATATTAAATATTCCTCTAAATATTTCTCCAGCCTCTCTTGAAGCACCCTGATGCAGTTAACTTCACCCACTCAGTATTCCCAGGAAAATAATCTACACATTATAAATTATTAGTGGCTTCTATGTGACCCGTGTCTGCCCACTGCTGCTTTAAATTTCATGATCCCTGCTGGAATGTCAGAGAGGCCTTAAAACACGTCACACTTCAAAGTAACTACTGGACTGGACTCTTAGGTGTGGGTATTTCACATGCATAAGTGTGCACAAGTGTGTGTATGAGCTTGTTTGCTTTGCACATACTTGCATGTATGATTGTTTCTGCATTGCTCTGCATGCATGCTCACTGTTGTGCCAAGGAGTGTTTGCACACCCCTGTGTGTAATGTGTTTTAGTGTGTGTGTTGAGAATATGCGGTCGTCTTGTTAACTTCAAAGATGCTGGCACACTGCAGTGTGAGGCTACATGCTGACAGGCTGTCTTTGATGAACAACTATTTACAACAATGTAAAACTAACCCGCTCATCATGATGCACCGCCGGGCGATGTTTCAACATGACTCACCCCGACCCCTGCTTTGTTCAGCTCTCGTTTGTGTTACTCAGAGCTGTTTGTGGATTAATAATAATGCAACTATTCATCGGCACTCAGTGGGACGTCGGTGTTTTCAAGAGAACATTTCAGCAGATGCTTACATATGTTTGGTCCTGTAGTGAAGGTATGCGTACATGCCTGCCTCGAGTTTAGACTCTGAAACTGGGTAAAGCTATGGCTCCATCCACACTAATACGTTTTCAGGCGTGTAACATTTATGCCTACTGTGCACACTAATTCAGCGTTTTCGAGCCCCTAAAACAGACACGTTTCAAAACACTGCTGACCTCGTTTTAATTTTAAAACTCGGGGGTTGCATTTTAGTTTGGGCGGACAGAAACAGAGACCTTTGAAAACGGTGATGCAGACACCCCCATTTGCTTCATGACTGGGTCTTATTAGTCATGACATGTCCTTCCCTGATTCATCACGCCCCATCACGTGAACCTTTTCTAGAAGAAAACATCAGTGTCGAGCTGTTGTTGCGCAGTTACATTCTGCATGTTATAATGCCACTACTGGCTGTATGTGCAGGAAGCAAGCTATTATTCACACTTTACATCAATTCCCATGTCCAGTGCTGCTTGCTGTTTACTCTGGCACATGCATGGCCAGTGTACGTTTGCAGGTGTGGTGGTATGGCTGGATATACTTGTTAACCTTGAGCCCTCAAAAATCGGGAGGATTTCAAAACCAAAGCGGGTGTTCTGGGCGTCCTCCCCCATAAAAATCTGACTTTCAGTCCTCATTTTGTTAAAAATTATTAAAAATACTGTTTAAAAAGTAAACTGCAACAGAATTTTTGTTACATAGGCCTACTTTTAATTTAACTTTTGACTCTCAGGAAAGAAAACTGATAATAATATAATAAATCGCTCATCTGACGTGGACTTTTGTGAAACTGTTTGATATAAGAGGCTAATATTCATATAATCATATGTCATTCATTAATTTCTTGCCCCTGCTTGAGTATTTCTTCGTCTTCGTCTTACTCTGCATTTCTGTCTCCGTCTCTCACTAACTGAAGGCCTTTCAGACACAAAGTGACAACAGCACGGCTGCGATCTGAAATCTATTTCCATCGGCTTGCAATGCACCACATTGGCTTTGCTATGATGTGCGGTGAGCGCAGCTCAAATCGCATCGCAAGCAGCTCTCCTCCACCGGGAAGACATTTGGTGTAGCTCTATTGCCATCTGGGTGTAAACAGTGAGGCTTATAGATGCTGTACAGTGACAGAAACATGTTGAGATAACGAAAAGGGAAAAAAGTGTGAAAATCTGCCATAAATTGGAAGAAATATGGAAGAACTGTGACCTCTGGGAGGAAACTGGGAGATGGCAATGAAAAACGGGAGTCTCCCAGGAAAATCCCTCCCTCCTCCCAGGGTTGGCAAGTATGTCGATGGAGATTAATTTAGAAACAACCCCAAAACGCTCATCTGGATGGAAATAATTTCTGTTTTAAAATGCCATTTTAAAAGTATTAGTGTGGATGTGGCCTAAGTAACACAGCGCATCAGGCAGTTGCCTGCTGCTGTCATGTAAAAATCTCTCCACCCAAAGGTCATCTCCAGGTCGAGGGAATTCCTCGCTCTTCACGCATCCTTTCAAATCCGTATTGCACGCTTTTTACAATAAAACACTGCTTTTCTTTTGTGACACAGCAGCCTTTAAGATACCACATGCTCAGAGTGTCAGATGGATGTAGACAACCAGTAGTAAGTAGGAGGAGAAGGGTCTGCATGGGCTGACAGTGGCTTAACTCTGTGGCTTTTTCTCATTGTTTAACGACACGTCTGACAGCATCTACACATCCTCCTCTCTGCTTTCCATTCTTCTTACTTCTGCCTCCACTTGTCATCAGAGCGTTGGTCTTCGGGCCAAGTGGAGTTACAGCCGAGAATCGAAAAGGACACACTCGGCTCGTCATGGCGGCTTAAATCCAACAAACGTTGGCATGACGCGCTCCGAACCCCCTTTCAAAACAATGCTCACATACACAGAAATTGTCTAAGGATGTTAGCCATGAATGAAAGCGTGGATGATCTTGTAAAACCTCTGGAGTTTAAAGGAATGTAAAGGGTGTTGAATTTAGTGTGCTCGATACAGAATGAGCCACAAAGGGATGTAACATAAAAAAATATCCAAATGTAGTATACGTACACACATTTAAATGCAAAACAGAGTGAGAACAGAGGAATGTAGAGAAGCGACTGTGGCCACAGAGTGTATGTGTGTGTGTATCAGTTTTCAGCAAGCTGTCACACTGATCAAACTCCAGGCTGATAGCAGCGGCGCCGCAGTAACATTGCTGTGTTTGCCTAAGAACCATGGGGAAAAACTGACACCACACACACACACACACACACACACACACACACACACACACACGTCTTATCCAGACAACACAGCGAAAACATATTGTGCATGCTTTCATGTGAAATATAATGCAGAGGAATGCAGCGACATTATACAAGTAAGCACATGCAGACACCTGACGGCTCCAAACGAAACCAGTCTGCTGGAGCTCATCCCTCGTTTTACAGTGACATTGTCTGTTTCAGATTACATATAATTTCATTTGATATTTCAATCAGCAGTCATTTTCTGTAAACAGTATTTCTTTGTCTGCCTTTTTCACCTCAGTTATGTTAAAACATTTTATCAGACTTCCTGGAGCTGAGATATGGCACGGTGGCAGCTTAAAAACAGTTTAGTCTACCCACCTTCTCCAACCACATGACAACAAAACACTCAATAGGGAACAAGGCTTTATCAAATCCAGATAAAACGCAGGCTTTGGGATACATAGCTGAAACTGTGATAAACCTTTTGATAAAAGGAACAAGTTTATTCCATGCCTGCCGCTCTGAATGCGAGCGTTTTTTCCCCCCCGTTTGCATCCCGCCTGCTTGTTGTCAGCGAGGTGGGATCGGAAAAGCCAGATGTAACTGCTGGAATCTGAAGAGCGACAAAAGAAGAGAGCGAGGGGGGCGGATCTCTGAGCGTAATGCGCTCTTCACGTTGTCATTAAGACATCAAAGCGGCTGCAGAAGATACAGGGCTTTTCAGCGCCGGCACAAATGCATTCTCTGGGAGAGAAGAGTAACGAAGAACAGGAGAGAAAAGAAAGGGAAGAGAGGGAAAGAGGAGGAGGGATATTGCGTGCTGAAGAACCAGTCTTTGGCTTTGATGACGGCGCAAGAGCGAGGCAGCAAAAAGCAGACAAAAGTTTCTAAAACTTCAAAAGAAGCCTTTTTGTAGCACAGGTCCGCTCTCCCTTTCTCCTCGATTCTTCCATTCTTCCCTCTCCCTCCTCTCTTCAAACATGTCTTTGCTAATTGCCAGACCCTGTTCTGCCCTTCGCAGGCTCTCCACTCCTCTCAGGTCTATTCAGCAGGGGGGTCGTTACGGCAGGGAGGCCTAATAACCCGCCCTGGAGTGGGACAATGAAGCCTGCAGGGCCAGTGACAAAATCCCAGCCCTAATGAGAAAAGACTCCTTCAGCGAACAAGCAGGTCTGTCAATAGACTGGCCTATTATTGAGTTACAGGCTGGGGGGGGGGGCACAGTGTGGGTGTGTGCGTTTTTTTTTTTCTTTTACTGCGTTTAAGCCGTGGGTGCATGTGATAGAGACATAGGCAATAAAGTAAAACTACAGTATGAACTGGAGGAAAATCAAAGTTAGAAACAGGGAGAGTGTGTTTATGTGCATGTGTGTCTGCATTAGTGTGTGTGTGTGTGTGTGTGTGTGTGTGTGTGTGTGTGAGCGTGTGTGTGTGCTGCTACCTCCTGAGGGCAACAATAGTGAACAGGACAAATCCTCCAGACCGCATAATGGCCACTAAGCTGTCTATTCACAAGTACACAGCTCCCCTGCTAACTGCTCTGATCAGACATGAATACCGGCATTCACCCATTCACACTCCTTCCCCTCCTCTCTCTATTCTCTGAATCTTTCTTATTCCTCTATCTATCTATCTATCTATCTATCTATCTATCTATCTATCTATCTATCTATCTAAGCTCAGTCTGTAGGGAGTTGGTTTGGAAATCAGAGGTCACGGGTTCAAGTCCCGACATGGAACAAGACCAACTGGTTGCTGGAGAGGTGCCAGTTTACCTCTTGGGCACTGCCGAGGTGCCTGAGCAAGGCACCAAACCCCCAGGAGCAGCCCATTAATGCATGTATATAGATGTACATACAGTACATATATGTATTTCAGGTCTGCATGTACTGTGTGAAAAAACTAACAACAGAGTGTAAAAATTGAATTTCCCCTCGTGGGACTAATAAAGGTTGTTGTTCTTCTTCTTCTGAATAATGTTTCAATGGCAACGTCTTTGACGTATCACAAATATGTTTGTAATAGTCCACGAGGAGTCCACAGGAGTGTGGGAGTGGTGGCGGATGGGTCAAACCAAAAAAGGACTTTTCCCCCAGAGACCTCTGTTCGTGTCCTGTGCGAAACTAGAAATTAATGATTGTATTTAAAGTCGTTCTGTTGCATTTTTGTTTTGTTTTAATGTCACCATGATGTTTTATTATTATTATTATGTTTTTTTTTCACTAAACCTAACCAAGTAGTTCTGGCGCATTTTTGTTTTGTTTCAATTTACGTGAACCACATGATTAAAACTGTTTAAAACTGAGACCATAATAATAATAATAATCCAGAATAAATGCATTTCCCTAAAAAGGTATTTGAGAATGGAGTTTCGTTGTATGGGAACATTATTTTGTAGGAGACAGAGTTGTAGGGTGCATACCACATGGGTGCAAATGCTGTGAGCAGTGAGTCCCAGGCGATTCCCAGCTGGGACTATCTGCTGCATGTCATCCTCCTACTCTCTTTCCCCTTATTTCCTGTCTCTCTCCACTGTTGCTGTCAAATCAAGACATAAAATGGCCCAAAAATAATCGTTAAAAACGACTATTTATGACCAATGTATGGTATATCAGAGATTTATTTACCTTTCAAATAGTGAAATTGACCTCTAAGTCTATAAATCTATCTTTTCCTCTTGGTGATTTTGAAGTCTTGATCGTGTTCCTCCATCTGTCGTGCTCCCTGCCTCTCCCTCCTCTTTCTTAATCCCTCTTCTCCTCTCTTCTTTCCTCCCATCTCCACCTCTTCCTCCTCCCAATCATGTCTGCAGTGTGTGCGTGTTTGCACTGATGAGGTTTTGGAGAGGTTAACCCCTCTGCCGTGAGAATGCAGAGTCGTTGTTATTGCGTGTGAGGGAGCGGGAGTTACGCAGCGAAGGATGCTGAAGCACCTCGTTTCCTTTCAGCTGCAGGAGGGGTGGCGTGGTGGGTCGGTGGTGGGTGGTTGTTAAGTGAGGGGGAGCACCGAGGGTCTCCCTGAGAGGATTCGTTGATGCCTTTCACATGTCTGAACTCTGCTTTATCACCACCTCATGTTTACTCACTCAGTCGCTTCTTCACACACTTCACTGCTGAAATTGATCAGAATTTTGGTGATTGATTAACAGTTTGTTAAGAACTGGCAACAAACTTGATGCAGCTTTACAAATCCCAAGATTTTGTCTCTTCTCTTTATTACTCTGCCGGGGAGGTTATGTTTTTGTTTTGGGTTATTTGTCAGCAGAAAGACAAAAACTACTGACCCGATTTTCATGAACTCTGGGAGGGTGGAGCATGAGCCAAGACAAGAGCCCATTAAATTTTGGAGCAGATCTGAATTACAAAGCAGATATATGCATCATTTTTCACTTATGGAAACAGCCTTGGCCGAGGTCTGCACTCTGAGTGCCCTTCTAGTGTCATATGATTCTCATTTGTTTTTGTTGTTTTTAAGGTTACTAGACAAATTTTAAGGTGTCACTATCGATGACTTCCGGTAACCTGAATGTATAGATACTATACGATAGCAGTAGGCGACATACCCAAGATCTTCTATCATAGTATATGTAATTTTATACCATGGCAACAATATATATTAATCCACGATACAATAATTCAATAAATTCAATTAATAAATGGAAGGGTTACAGTTTCTTCAGTCACTGCAATCTAAAAATCACAGAATTTTTTATTTAAGAGTACACCAAAAAAAAAAAAAAAGACTTGACTTTTTGTGTTTGGATTTGTCACTATTTGTCACTATTTGCCGTATTATCGCACAAAAACCCCGAGATCATGGAAGAAGTGCTACCACGATGGAAATAATGCTGCCAAATCTCTACCAGTGGACACACTTCTACCATCATATGTTATACACTGTCAGGATATAAAAACAACACTTTATTTGATACTTTGCTTTGAATTGTTTCTACAAATCCCTTTAATTTACTTTAAAAAAGAAATCAAGGTTCTAAGTGTCTAAAGAGACAAAACTAAATGTGACAAAAGTTTTATTTAAATCACTATGTGAATGGAAACTTTATGCAAAGTTCAGGACAGTTTTTGATACTTGGTGTTATTGACACATTTCAGTCTCTACTAAAAATGATTGAGGTTAAATATCCAGCCCTACTGCTCACTGATCAGCATTTGTTATTAACATTTTAATATCTCCAGTTCACTTTTGAAATAACTCAACACTTTTCCTCTCCTTCACTCAACCACTCTTGCTTGCACACTTTCTCTCATTATCACCAACATTTCTCGACTGTTTTCTCCTCAACCCCTTCCTCCCCCCGTCTCCCATCTTTTGTTACTGTTGGACTCGCACTGAAGAGTTCGGTCTTAATTACATTAAACAAACTGAGGAACTGAGATACTTTAAAGCAGCCCACATCCTCAAGTACTCACTTTCCAAATAGTTTTACTCATATTTGGGGACAGAGCGTACTTCATGATATGAGTAATAGTGCACCAAATGACCCGTGTTAAATTCTGCTACATTTGTTACTTATTATACTTATATTTTGTACTCAGAGGATGCCAGCGATGCCAAAACACACACAGGGAAGTAAAGTTACACCTCATATTAGCTATGGGAGAGTTGCTGTGGAAACCAAGAGTGAAAACACGTTTTCCGTAGACGTTGAGAACAGCTGGCAGATGAAGTTAAAGGCAAATTCCACCCTAAAACTGAATTGACAGAGGAGAGATAGAGTGACGGGTAGGACACAGGACAAAGAGGATGTACAGAGGACAGTATTAAAAAAAAAAGAATTGATGCATTTAACGTCTTGATGTCTATTTTTGGGGCTGCAAGGTGAGGTCACCTCACAGCACGGTTCGAATCTGGCTTGTGGCTCTTCTGTGTGGCGTTTGCATGTTCTCCCTGTGTTAGCCTGGGTTTTCGCCGGGCACTCCTATTTTCTCCCATATATATATATATATATATATATATATATATATATATATATAAAAGGTTGGTGCCACATGGGAAAAAGTGGAGTGAAACGTGAACAATTGTGTTCAATATATCTGACTCAGCACCCATGAGGCATCGGAGCTGGAAGATTTGAGACAAGGAATGCAATTCGAGAAGCTGAACTGAAGAGATTTCAAGCTTCAGGGAGATACAATAGCATTTAAAGTCTCCAAAATCATAGAAAACGAGTGCATTGCTTGTGTTTTAGGGTGGATTTCCGTTCAGAATGACTCACTTTTCGGGACCTGGAGAAAAAGGCCCGCTGACTGACAGATGGCATCTCGTACGGAGGATTGAAGTTAAAACTAGCAGAGGGTATTTAAGACCCATTAGGGGTCTATGGGAGCTTGACTTGGCACACAATTAGTAGATGCAAGCCATACTCACTCCACACACACACACACACACACACACACACACACACACACACACATAAATGCACATACACAGATGCAAATGGAGCATGAAGGCAAACAGAAGGGGGAAGAATGAGGAGCTGAAAGACGCTCGAGAGAAAAGACGTCTTCTATCGGCTGGTGGGGCGGGAGGACTACGACCACGGGGGGGTTGAGAGAGAGAGAAGAAGAAAAAAAAAAAGAGAGCTGAAGTAGGTAAGAAGGAAGACAAGGAGAGACAAATCTGACAGAGAAGGTGATAAGATGCAACAAATGAGATGCAGTTTTGGTGATGACGCAGATACATTTTGAACAATCAAGTCAAAAATAGTTTTCTTTGACGTCCTCGATATTTAGTTGTTTCTCTATGTTTTTGAGGCTAAATGCTTTGTGTTGTTTTTACAGTGCAGCTATCAACCCATCACTGTGGAGATACGGTTGAGTGTTTCCTGCCTTTGAGGAAATATTTCCCTGGAAAAAGGAGATTTCCGCTCTCTTTATGAAGTTTGAGTTTCTACAGCTACAATAGATACACCTACAGTGTTTTTTATTCAAGCATGACACCTCAACCTGTTTAAACCAAAACTTCCATCGCTGTTCTTTTGAGTTCTCAAGACTCGCTGACGTCTTCAGATTAAAGCCAGGAAAAAAAAAAAAAAACATACAGAGCTTTATTCTTCTCTCTCTGTGTGTCTCTGTCCATCGTCTTTCCGTCTCTTTGCTGGAAGTGAAACGAGGCAGAACGAGAGGATGTGGGACAGACAGCCGTGACAAGGAGGCCAGGTCGGCAGTGCGTGATTTTGTTCACATCTGTCTGAGATGTGTGTGTGAGCGCATGGAAAATAAAAAAATATGTCCCTGTCCATGTATGGGTACAAAGATACAATACATATATGTTTGCATCAGAGTGTTTGTCTCAACTGGACTCGACAACAAGGTGGAAAACAGCTTTTGAAACTCCACTCATCCCCCCCATTCTCCTTCATATGAGCATGAACCCACCAGCATGTTTACGTCTCTGTTTTCCACCCTTATTTCCGGAGGAGCAGCTTTGTCTACCTCGCTGTCCTGTGTTGTTGTTGTTATCACAGGAGGGGCAACATGAACTGACCTGATCTGATGCAGAAATGAAATAACTGTGAAGAGCAAATATGCAGTCATACAACTTATAGGAATCCCTGAGTGCTGCTGGTCTAAGATGCTTATCAAGTAATCACAGTGTCCCTGGTTTAGGACCTTCCTCATCATCACTCTCCCTGTATTTTTTATTTGCAGGGTTCAAATTCCAGTGGGTACTAATAAAGTCTTGAACCCTCCCAAAAGAGGTAAAACGACAGGTCAGGGGGATCGAAACATTTATATATCCTTCTTACCTGTAATGCTAATTACAGTGTACAGTTTCTAACTTTTGCCTTAAGTTACAGTTCAGCTTTAAGATTTTGGATTTGATTTATCATCATCTACAGACTGCAGACATTACTTTAAACACGCAAAATACTATAAGGATTGTAAGACTTCAGTTCACTGAAGCACACACCTGCGCTGCATTGGGCTTCCCAACTGTCAGTGTATAATTCGCACTCTGCTTATTTGTACAGTACCATTGCACTTTTCTTTCCTTTTTTTATTGTATATTTATAATAATGTTTACAACAAGAATGTATACAAAGCACACATACATTAACTACAGCAACCAGAAATAACAGCAGTTGGAGCAGTAGGAGTTTGGGGGTTTCTGGTCAATACTATCACTGAATAAAGGTAAAATTCAACAACAAAAACATCTGAAGTTGCTGTCTTATCAGCATTATTAATATGATTTGATGCCTCCTGATGAGTAAAATCATATACTTAGGAATTCTTGGATGTTAAAAATAAAACAAAAGGTGAGGAGGCTGTACATTAACCTTTGTATGTATTAAGTAATGTATTTAATGTATAATAGTGTATTTTTTCAGGCAGAAGAAGGAAGAAGCAAAGGGAGAAACACAGGAAAGAAACTTCTACTTGGGATCAGATTCAAGGCCAGTCAAGGGGGCGAAACCACTCGATGATTTCTTTTTCATGTTCTGTAAATCATGATTGAGACCCCCCAAAAGATCCCCCATGAGGCCTCAAACCCTCAACCGAACACCAACCGAGCGGTTCCTGCAAACCAGCGAGCTGCAGCTCCAGATTCACTTTATGCATTTTTCTGCCATTAGTGAGAAAGTGCTGCATGTAACCTGAGCAGAAGAATCTGGCGGTGAAAAAACTAAATCCACAACACACACACACACACACACACACACACACACACACATTCAGAAAAATACAGCACGACAGCACAGCTGCCCTGGTGTGTTTGTAAGTAGGTGTGTGAGAGAGCGAGAGAGAGAGAGAGAGAGAGAGAGAGAGAGAGAGAGAGAGAGAGAGAGAGAGAGAGAGATTGGGTTATTTGAGATTGTTTTTAAGCACTGTGCAATTACACACTCATACATTGTGTGTGTGTGTGTGTGTGTGTGTGTGTGTGTGTGTGTGTGTGTGAATGACTCATACCAATTAGGCTGCAAACCTTGGCCACCTCTACATCCTCTCCAGACGAGGCACCAGATATCTAAATTAAAAACTACGTAATGTGAGAACACAAAAACAAAGGAGGTATCAGGACGGAGGAACGGAGGGAAACAGAGATGATGCTGGTCTGCAACCTGATCTGATGTGTTAGCTTTTGGCCTGGAAGACAGCTGCAGTCTCACACATGCAATGGAGAGAGAATTAACCTGAATGAAGTAGGGCTGCACCTCATGATTATCTTTTTTAGTGATTAATCTAACAAGTGTTTTTTCGATTAGTCGATTAATCTCATGACTACTCACTCTCACTCATCTTCAACTGCTTATCTGGGGTCGGGTCGCGGGGACAACAGCTCCAGCTGGGGACCCCAAACTTGTGGCGTTCCCAGGCCGGTGTGGAGATATAATCTCTCCACCTAGTCCTGGGCCTTCCCCAGGGCCTGCTCCCAGCTGGTCGTGCCCAGGGGGCATCCTTACCAGATGCCCACTGGGCACTTCAACTGGCTCCTTTCAACTTTTATGCCATTTTCTCACTCACTGTATTGTGTAATGTTACGTTACCATAACAGCAAAGGAGCAGAAATTACTTTTAACATGATGGAGGCGACGAAGAAACATTTACCAAATAAATTTTAAGTGACTACTAGGCTACTAACAGAAATACGTTATGCATATCACTCACTCGTCAACCACAGTGAGGACAACAGCTCCAACAGGGGACCCCAAACTTCCCTTTCTCGGGCCACATTAACCAGCTTTGACTGGGGGATCCCGAGGCGTTCCCTGACCAGTGTTTAAATAAAATCTCTCCACCTAGTCCTGGGTCTTCCCTGGGGTCTCCTACAAGCTGGCCGTACCTGGAACACCTCCCTAGGGAGGCGCCCAGGGGGCATCCTTACCAGATGCCTGAACCACCTTAACTGGCTTCTGTCAACACAAAGAGATTGCTAGCGACACTTGTGCCAGCGATCTAGTTGTTTCGGTCATGACCCAGCCCTCATGACCATAGGAACGAAGATTGACTGGTAGATGGAGAGCTTTGTCATCCGGCTCAGCTTTCTTTTTCATCACAACGGTACTTGAACTCCTTCACTTGGGGTATGGACTCATTCCCTACCCAGAGTAGGCATATAGGAAAATGTTCCGCATATTGATAATCCTAATATATCATGCACTGGTGAGGACAGTAGGTAAACAAGATACAGTGCTGTCTTGCATCCATGTTGACAAAGTGTTCCTGTATGCTTTTGTTTTCTTAAGTGTTCATGTGTAACTGTACTGCTGCAATGATTTCCAGAGAACCATGTTTTTAGGTCTCTAAAATACTTCCACACTTAAGAGGATCGTAGGTGAGTTTTTTCAGCTTCAGCTTGTTCTCTGGGGAATGCATGCTTTGACTGGGTGCACTCATTCTTGCGACACACCGACTCACGTTATGCAAATCAACGTATTTTTGTAATCGATGACGTCGCCGGATCGCCCCAGCCCGAGAATGAAGGAGTGTGATTTGCTCCAAAAGAACTGGATGTAAAAGCAGAACTGAGGCAGCAATTTCAAATCATTTAGTTTGCATGCAACATCACACTGGATTGTCATTACATACTGGACTGAGCTGTGTGACGTCAGGAAGTCAGTCTGCATTAAGTGATAATTGATTTCAGCTGAGTTTAGCCGTATTCATGGATTAATCCTGACATAAACCTCCAGAGCTTCATTGGAAAAAAATGAATAACAGAATCACTTTTTTAAAACAAGTCCTGTTTTGTTTATATTTTCCAATTGTCACGTTTCATCTCACGCTTCCATTTTTCTTATTTCAACATTCATTATGTAGCCACCACTTGATGAACATAAATCACTTAAAAGCTCATTCATTCAAACATACAGTACGTCTACGTTTAATATCTTTCTCTGCTTCTCTTTGTTCTCCAATTATGACCAGATGTCAGCTGCTATGGCTGAGCTCTTAAATCACCACAAATCATCACACCAGTCACTTATGAACGCACCTGCACACACACGCACACGCTGTCAGACAAAAGTGCGTTGATGAACATTTTCATTAAAACTTGAAACCGCATTTTCACGTTCATGTGCACTAAAAACAAACCAACACATGCGCGACTCCAAACCGCTTCCTTCCTTCTCTCTTACGCACGACTTCCCAACTCTGCTCCAGACACGCTCCCTCTGTCATCACATCTGGTTTGAACTATAAATTTTCTATCATCCACTCTTCTGAGAGGAGGGAAACAATGTCAAAATTTCATACAAGCAACTACAAAAAGACAGACAGCAGAGATCAAGAGCAGGAGAGTGGGAGGAAGAAATAAGAGCTCTCCTGGTTCAGTTTTTTGAAGAACATTGAGGTTTGTTGAGCAGAAAAAAATACTGTTTCACTTTACTGGTGGTCCCATAAATCTACGTACACCAACAAAAAACCCTCAGATAAACAAGCACACACACAGACTATTTACTCATGCAAACATTTGCCAACCTACGTACAATAAAAGAGCAAACACTTCAAGGAATCTTTTAATTTCCCCCGCCAACAAAAGCCTGCCTTCACGAAACGACTCCAACCACCGGGGCAGACGTACAGTGGATGATTTACGGCAATAAAATGCTATTGCGTCCGGGAAAAAATGGGAAACTGTGAAAATATTGATACAAATTAAAGCGTGGTTGGAGAAAAATGAGCCGGAACTGAAGGAAGGAGGAATGAGGCTATGAGATTGAGTGTTAATAGGAAAAAGGTGTTAAAGATAGTTTGGGTTAGAAACTGAGAGGGAAAGACAATAAGGCGCAGGTGTGGGCTCATTACTGTGAAACGGAGCGTCCAGAGAATAATTACCACAGGACCACACAGAAGGTGGAGGAGGAGGAGGAGGAGAGGAGATGAAGGCAGGGAGGAGGAGAGATGGGAGGAGGCGAAGCAAAGCAGCAGAGAGAGAAACAGAGCAGAATAGCAGAAACGCAACACAACACAGTCCTCATTTCTTAGACACAACTGCATCCATCTATCCCCCTTTGAACACCATTGCCTATGCTGATTGCTCCAGCTATGAAAACAGCACTATCCACGCTAACTGCCTCTCTAAGGAGATGCTGTGGCATGATTCCTGTTTTGAATTACAGGGAGGGGTCATCTTTGAGGGTTAACCTGGTGGAGCACGAAGGGTTAACATGTGATGTAGCCTCTTATTCTTGTACAGCATGTGAACTGATGACAATGTCTTCATCCCAGTTTGCTTGGGATACAATTCTGTGAGGCAGTAAAAGTTGTCTTAATAAAATATTCTTAATGAATTCAATTTCTGCGTTTTATGAGGGCAATTTTCACAAAAATGTATGTCAGTCTGTGCCAAAATAAGAGCTCTAGAGTTTTCTGAGGATGTTTTCACAAGCCAACATTTAGTCAGATTCAATCAAACTCTGATGTGGTTCATTTGGGCAGCTGTGAATGCAGTAATCACACTCTGGTTTGGACTAAAACTGATCTCTGACAGGATAAACAACAGGTTAACAGGAGTGGGAGAGGACTGACCTGGACTTCTGAAAAAGTCTGATGTTTGCTTGACATCTGGACCGAGGAGAACATATACAATGTGCTAAGTAAACCCGAAAATAATGACATTTATGAAGTCATTTGAGATAAACTGAAGAAGGTATTTGTGTGCACAGCAGCATCAAAGTCTGTGATAACCGTCATAAACATATTTTTTGATTTAGTCCACTTTAATTTGTGCACTATGAAAACGAACCAGACAAATCAATTCAAACCAGCCAAACGGACTATGGCTTGTGAAAGCACCCTAAGATTTTAAGTAAACCATCAAACAATTTTAGGGTTTGTTATTAAAAAATGTTTGCCGAAGTACTGCTATATTGACTTTCAAGTTCATTCTTGGTCTTGGAAACAGCAGTTGATGGCCCAGTGTCACATCAGTGTCTATTTAGTAGCTAGCTGTCAATCATACCAAACAATTTTCCTCAGCAGGTGTAGTTTTCCCAGTTGTCATGGGAATAATAGACTTCAAGGACATCTCATCCATGTTGGCAAAAATGTTGCAGTTAAGGATGAAAACTCCTAAAAGGTCTCAAAAAAGTTCACTTTAAGCAACTAAAATCTGACATTTGACACTGTGCAGACTTAATATGCTGAAGAGGAGTGTGCAATACGAGGGAACTGCACAGAGGAGCTACTCGATGGACTTTAAAGGGATAGTTTGGGTGTTTTGAAGTGGGGTTGTATGAGGTACTTATCCATAGTCGACGTATAACCTACAGTTGATCGCAGTTGGCACGCTTAGTTGGAGAAACAGACAAGAGTACCAGCACGGTAGCAAAGCAATGTACTGCTGTGGACGGAAAATGTCAACAAAATGTGTTTTAGCCCCCTAAAAGACTCAAAATACCTGAACTGTCCTTTAAGGTGAAATAAGCCTACAATCACATTTAATAAAACAGTTTTACATTTGTATTAAAATCTATGTGTGCAGGTTTGGGTGACATTACTGTTGGTGAAAGAGGAAACCTCTGAGAATTAAAATAGTCCTTATTTCACAGATTCTCTGTGTCCAATGAGACTAACTTTAAATGACAAAATCCTGCTTTGCTCATGTGGGTCCACAGTGTGTACGCATATATGAAGGTGAATGAAAGGGACGGTGAATGAGCGTGAGTGAAGGAGGGAGGGAGGGAGGCAGCAGCTGTCTGCCTGGATGACCTCAGCGGCAGCTGCCGCCCCCCCCCCTCCCCGCCCTGCTGCCCTCCGTATGCCAGCTCGCCTCTGAAGTTCAGGTCAAGACCGATACAGCTTTGGATCACATACTGATAATGATTACTGCAGAATAAAAGCACTTTATCTAACAGAAAATGTACTTTCAGGTACATTTAACTATGTAGCTTAAGTTTAAGTTTGATGATATCTATAATATTTTAAATATTATAAGAACAAAACTGATACAGACTTTATAATATAGACATGTGTTACTTGGTTTAATGTCACAAATCATTCACTATCAAACAGTTTTGTAAACACTTTACTAGTACTACTTTACTAGTAATCCCTGATACTCTGTTTTCCTGCCAGTGATACTTCTTCCTCTGTGGTACAAAAATCTTGTTATAATGTAGAAAATATCGGCTGGTAATATCTGTATCGGAGAATTTTACTGGAGGTCCCCTTTGAAGTGCCGACGGTGGGCAAAGAGCGATGCTTTAGTCTGAGTCTCTGGAACGCTGGAACCTGACACACACACACACACACACACACACACACACACTGGCATGTCGGCAAACACACTGGTGCAATGCACACACACACACACACACACTGACTTGCATGTGTAAATGTGCACTGGCACACTGTCTTCCCTCCAGCTATTTTGTTTACATGAATAGGAGTTGAGGGAAGCAGCTATTTGAGTCCCAGTATAGAAGGAAACACACCTGTATTTGAGCAGGATGGCTGTCAGAGTCCAAAGGGTCACCGACTACAGCCAACACACCACTACTCACAGTTTGTACAACTCAGACAAACATGAATATACAGTATATATACACACTAGGGCTGCTCAATCATAGCATAATCACCACTATTTTGGTGATTATGTAGCCTACCTAGTTAAATGCATCAATCTGGTGCACTTTGAGAGCAAAAATTAAGAGGCTAGAATGTTATGCATAACTTGTTCTCTAGTAAACAATTTCATCACAAACACATTGGCTGTATAGATATTAATACTGTTGACTGTTACGGCAAAAAAGTCACATGGTAAATGAGACAGAGTCCGTGTTTTCGGACGGGGCCGATGGGTTGCTGACATCGGCGCACTGAGGAGAGTCCGTCCTGGTTGATGGTCGTAATGGGAGCAGGGAGCTCCGTCCCTCCCCACAGGGAGAGAGACGGCACAGCGAGCACTACGTGCCGTGAAGTGTCACCTTCACCCCGGTTCTTTCCAAGCCAAACTAGAGCTGGTTGCAGCGCCAGTGTGTTCCCACGAGGGGATCCTCCCACACCAAGAGGCCGTCCCCGACCCACAGAGTGGGGCAAAAGTGCACCACTGTAAAGGAAAGCGGTGCGCTCGATTTATAAGTGTCACTGCAAAACACGCAATAATCTTTTTTATGGTGATTATGCTGTTTTCATCATCGTTGGAAGCCAAAAACATACTTGAAATTGAAGTGTGATTAATTGCACGGCCTTACAACTGATAGTTTTTACAAATCCGACGACCACACCCAGACATACTGCCCACCCACTCAGCTTCCTGGATGCAGAGTTGGAAAATTATTATGTCGAAAAAAAAAACCAGAACAGGGCACAACAATGTGTCTTTCATAAAGACTTCAAAATTTACACACACACGCACGCACGCACGCACGCACGCACACACACACACACACACACACACACACACACACACACACACACACACACACACACACACACACACAGAGAGCTGACATTTCATACTGCACTGGCACAATGTCCTACACACAAACAAAAGCATCTCCTTTAACAAATGCCTTGTTCATAATCATACAGGAACACACATACACAACAACACACAACACACACACCAACACACACTCAGACAAACGCAGTGCTTCATTGTCTGGGGAACTACACAGGCTTGATTACTGTATAATAGCACCACCAACCTAACCGAGCTAATTATATCCTAAAAACTCACACAGCAGAGACAATGGAAGGAAGCTAGAAAAGAAAAGAAGACACAAAAACGTTGAAAATCCTGTGTAACGAAGAAGAGAAGATAAGTACACTAAATGCAAACTGTAACTAATGGGAAGAAAGCAAGAGAGGATGAGAGAAATAAAAGAGTAAAGTCTTGTGCTTTTATCTGTCTGTCATACAAACACACACATAAGCACTCTTGGAAAAAAATACACAACCCCAGTACCCCACAATACTTCAACAACAGACTCGATAGTTTTCCTGTACAATCACAAGTAGGGGTGGGGAAATAATCATGCATGTATAAAGAGCACTGGATATAACACTCATCCCTATTAAAGTTGCTCTGTGGCACTGTTACAGTAACTTTTCCTGCTGAAGTCGATAACCTTACTCGCTGCTGCTGCCGCCGCTCTCTCTCTCTTGCTTCACCACTCATTTCCCTTGTATGCACACACTGTGCGCTGGCTCTGCCCCAAATGACCTCAACGATGTAGTTCTCCTACACGCTTAGCACACGGAAGCATGGGTATATTAAGAGAACTGGATACAGCGTTGGAGGCGGAGCCCTGTTCATTTTTATGAAACTTACTCAGTGGTGCATGAGGGCAAAATGGCTCGACTTCTGTCTGGAAAAGTGTTGTCTTATTGGACCCTACTATGCATGTACAATACGTGCAGTAGCGCCTGCTCGGTCACATGACTCGGTCATGGGGTCCAAATGGGACGGTCGGTCTGCAGAGTTACAGACGTCTCTTTCTCAATGTAAGTCTATGGGAAAAAGGTCTTTTGGGGCCCAATGGTGTCACGTGTCGGACACAGAAGTTATAGTACCACCATTTGGCTACTATGAACACTGGCTTGGAAAAAATTCATACAGAATATCATCACAATATTCTGCTTTGCAATATGGTATCAATACACAGACATCAAGCTTTTACTATATAAACTACTAACCTCTACTAACTATTAACAATTAACAATCTTGCCTGCGGGCCCGGCCACTAGCGGGTTCGGTCTTGAAGCTAGTGAAGATACTGGTATCATATGAAACTAGAAAACCTAAAGAATCCATTGGTACCAACCAAGTCATGTTACCTTGTAAATAATGCTCCAAAGTTATGCTACATGTTGGGGAGGAGAAACTGGCATAGCTATTTTAACTGGATAAAAATTCTGAGCTGAACAAAGTGAAAACTGTATCTTCATCTCGGGTGATTTTCACCATTCAGTCTTCCTCCAAATCAAGTTTTATGTGTAACTGATGAAGTTTGAAAAAAATGGTACAGCACATAACGGCAAGCAAAAACAAATCTTCAAAAAGGTTGTTTTGTAGTTTTTAAATCTACAAATGTGTTTTTAGTACAGTTACTTGATGTCAAAGCAAAGTTGTATCTACAAACCACTTACCTATAACGATGAGCGTGTAGTTGATGTTTACACTGCCGAACCCATTGGTGGCCTTACAGATGTAAGTCCCAGCGTCTTCGGTCTCCACCTCCTTGATACGCAGAGCGTGCTGTAACACCCTGAACCGCGTCCAGCCACTGTGGATGTTGCGGCCATCTTTGGTCCACATGATGAGCGGCGGGGGGTCGCCCTCCACAGGGCAGGGCAGCTTCATGGTGCGACCCAGACGGATGCTCTGCCGGTGGGCCACCCGCTCTGACACCCTGGGTGGACCTTAAGGGAGACAGAGGAGAAGGACAGTTACTGCGATTGTGAACTAAACACTGTCATATTTTCAGATAAATAAATAACTTGTTTCACGCTACCACTCTACTCACTCATCAGACTAGACTAATTACAAAGTTTAAGAAATTAACTTAATTAACAAGATTAATTCAGTGCATGCACACCTACTTAATGCAGACTGTTGTAACCCTAACCCATAACTGTACCTATATAAAGTAATGCACTATAATTTGTGTCTGTATCACAACGAAAGTGTATGTAATCCATGAAATCATGAACCAGTTGAAACTTCCAAAGCTATTTTAACCCAAAAAACAATCTTTTCCTAAACTTAACTAAAAGTAGTTTTGTGGCCTAAGTTGTTTCCTGTGAAGACGGATTATTGTAAATAAAAGGACTATATGCATGTAACGAGCTGAAATCAGCACTTGCTGGATATTCATAGGAAAATGCATGATACACGAAGAACACCTTTTTGTAAGATATCACATGAACCGAATGAAACGTTGCACATTTGCTTACAGAAAATGTATATCTTCTGAAAAGTTATTCCACACAATTCGTGCATTTTCCGACTAATGTCCACCCAATTGTGTCAAGTCCCACTTGTTACATGCATGCAGTCTTTTCAAAATAATCTTCTGTGTTCACAGGAAACAACTTAGGTTTAGGCAACAAAACTACTTAGGTTAAAGAAAAGATCATGGTTTGGGTTAAAATAACCCAAACCAAAAGTCACATGACACAAAAATCAACATTGACTTTTACGTTACATACGAATTGATTGTGTGAGATGTATACAAATGTCAGTGCATTACTTTTTGTAAGTATATCTATGAACAGTGTATGAGACAATGAAATGACCTTTTTAAATAGCTTGTAAAACAGTGCAAACCTCTTGCGTTTACAATCATTCATAACAAAGAAAATTAGCAAATCCTCAATTTGAAGCTGCAAACAGGAAATAACATTTTCACATTTCTTTCTTGAGAAATGAACTGGACATGTCCATAACCAGATTAATGCACTGAGAAAAATGTGTGGTTTCACTTAGAATGGCTGGCTGCATCCCCACGATCCTAGATATGTTGAGGGATGGAGGCATTTTGACAGAAGTGTGCGTCAACAGCTTTAGGATCAAGGTTTGGATGACCACTCGTAAATGCCTATTTTTCATCTCCATTTCGCAGCCACACACCGTCTCATTTTCACCACCATTCTCAGAACCAAATATGGCATCTAATGCACGCAGGAATTATCCTTTGACCTTTAAGAAGTTTGGAATAGCTCAGCTAAAACACTGACATTTTATCACAGACAATAATTGAGTCCCCAGGGAGCAAACACAAAGCTGAGCTAATATCAACTGAGATGTCGTGTCGAGACATAAAATCAGGCGTGACCTTGACCGTTCAGTAGCCGCTCTACTGTGAAACTGCACACTAGAAAAACAGGGGGAGGTGAAGGAGCAGGATGATTGACTGGGAACGGTGGGAGGAAATTGTGGGGAGAAGCGGGGGTGACGGAGAGAACAAATAGGGGGGAGGAGGAGGAGAAAGAGAGGAAGGAAGGAAGGTAAGAGGGAATGAGGGTGAAAGGAATTTTAGGGAGTTAGTCTGAGGAGAGAAAGGGGATGAAATATGGCCAAATAGGAGTCTTACAAAGAAAGACAAACAGGGAGAAACAGGGATGGAAACAGGAGGACGCTAGCAAGGTTCACTCTCTTCTCATTACTCCTCCTGGCTTAAAACAATACCCTCCAAATATAGCACTAAAATCACATAGTAGGCCACCATGTAGTCAGACAACAACCCACTTTAAGTCATGTCCTGAAGTTTAGGAAAGACTTAAAGGAAGGACAAAGGCTGGCTTGATTTAACAATGTGCCTGATAGAGGCTTATCTAGAAGAATAATGTGGTCTGATAAAGATTAGATGTGTTTAATTTATTGCCCTTTTCTCTGTTACTTTCTTATCACAAGAAATCACCACAACCTTTAATTTGCCCTTGTGAAAAAGGGGTTTGATAAACAGGTGTAGACTTGTACTATTTTGTCTCATTTATTAAGCTTTTTGTAAGTTGGTGACGTAGTACTAAGAGTGAAAAGGTCGTCTTGAGAGGAGGCCGTGGTGGATAAAAGGGTCAAAAACAGGCCTTTCACCAAGGTGACCACGAATTTACACCTAGTTGACTTATTTTCAGTTTTTAAGAATGTATAAAGCTGATAAATGCACACTGTGTACATAAACTTTAGCAAAACAGCTGAATAGGTTGGATGGATGTCCTAATGGATGGGTGACATCCCTCACATTGGCACATCTGTCTTTTTGAAATTTTTGAACCATTTTTTTGAACCATAACGGGACATCTTGATTGGTAGAGCTGAGACGACACAGTTATCTCCCCATTCATAACTATCACAGTATTTGGGTACCAATTTCCATATGTACTGCCATTCAATATTTTGATGTCTTGCAATTTTTGTTAACATTTTCAATACTAGACCATGGGAAAAAGTTGAATCAGACACTTCAAGGGACTTTGTTAAATATCTAAATTAATACAATAAAAATGTTAGATTTTTTTTAGTCAGAGACGTCCTGAAGTCAAATATAACAGTCACTGTCAGGAATTATTTTTTTAATTTTTTTTTTGCCAGCAACCCAAATATCAAAGAATAAAGATATTTCCCTCATAAATTAGTGGTATTTTCTGTCGTTTTATACTCTTGGTGAATATAATCCAATCAATCTTATTTACATACATGTATTTTGTATATCCACTTCCCTTTGTTAACATCATATTTTGAAAACTAGTCACATGTGTACACTTCGTGAAATCAGTTGCTAGCGCTTACCGTTAGCTCCATAACGGATATGATGTCCCATTTCTCAGACTACAACAATAAAAGCGGTAACTTCCTTCTTTTTCCACATACACACGAAGCAAATATATTGATTCTGGCATTAAAAAAAATCTATTTCAAAATTGTAGGAAACAAATCGCAACGCAAAGGTGAATCGATTTTTTCATCCACCCCTAACTGTTAAAGCAAAACGAAGGTTTAAGTTGAACCTGGAAGTTGATCTGCTGATCATTTTACTATCGTGATTTATAGGTTTAACTTGAATGTTGTCTTTGTTTGACTCTTCCATCCAAGTTTGGCTTATTTCAGAAGTTTATTTAAGACCTTGTCTGATTGTCTAACCAGTCGTGTCTCTTGTCCCGTCTGGCCACCACGTACCCAGATGTCCAGGTGTAAAATGTAATCATTACCGACAGGAACGATGACTAAGACACAAGTTGTAATGCACCAGTTATTCTTTAACTTGAGCTGTTAAAGCGCAAGTGACAGACCAGTCTTTTCCATGAAAAATCCTCTGCCGCATAGATAATTAGTTGTAATTACCTTACCCTGACTTTTTTGGCATTTCTTTAGGAAGAACTCAGTAGTCAGCATGAGCAACACCACCATGGCTTCACAGAGAAGTGTGGCCCCCTCCCATAATTTCTCCAACTTCACTTCTCATCATTGTTACAGAAGTAGCCGGCTGTCAACTGTCACCAGAACAAAACTAGCATCTTGATTTGTTTCTCCAATGTGCAGCTGTAAAGGTCGGAGATGAATAAGGTGAAGTAAAGTCGTACACATCAATCGGATTATAGAAAAGGAGAACAGTTAACAGTAGTCTTAGCATTTGCTGTCACGACGGGCTGTTGTTTTAACAAGGGAGCAGGAGGTGGACATAATGATGGATGGATGGAGGTGAAATGTGTGAAAAAGACATTAGTCACACTGAGGTATTCACGGGAGCCTCTCCTCCCTCCATCCTCCTCGCTGCTGGATGGGGAATGTGTTCGTTCAGCTGTATGGCTTTCTCATCAGGGGCCTCACTCCTCCTCAAGTCTTTCTTTTCTCTTTCTCTATCTTTATTTGCCATTTCCTTTTACATACTGTGTATCTCCCTCTATAATTCTTACCTTCTTTCACTTGTCCCACTTTCACTCTCACGTTCCTCCTTTTCTCTACATACTGTGCACCTTTAATGTTCCCATTATGTCTTTCTCTACATTTATTTCATCTTCTCTTTTCTTCCTCCAACAGATTGAAATCTCATTCCCCTGAACTCTCACTACTCCCCTGCTACCGCTTTCCTTCTCGCCCTTAACCCCTCGCTTCCCATTACTACCTCCTCCTGTCCCCTCTCTTCCCCTGTCATCACTGTTTTCCTTTCTCTCTCTCTATGTTGCTCTCTTTTCTCGTTCATCACACTCATTCACACCATCCTCTTTGTTCAACGCGGTGATCTC
This sequence comes from Pterois miles, assembly GCA_947000775.1. NCBI lineage: Eukaryota > Metazoa > Chordata > Actinopteri > Perciformes > Scorpaenidae > Pterois > Pterois miles. Next base: position 11,380,736 of record CAMQGK010000193.1, read on the forward strand.
TTTTTCTTCCTCTCCGGCGTGATTTACTGCTCTCCTGCCTTTTTCGGTTCTGCACACACATTACTTCCCCAGTTTCGTCCCCAGAGGATCCCAGGAGCAGGACCTCTAACTGAACCTCTCAACTTTCGACAGTTCCTCTACCTCTCCCCCTTTTCTTCCTCTCCTCCCTCTCTCTCTCAGATGAAGGGAGACAGACCAGCAGCCTACTTTCCTCCCTACCTACCCCTCCTCATCCTCCTCTACGGTCCACGAATGAAGTAAAGTCTTTTTAAATCTGTCTCTGGGGGTGAAACTGAAGAGAGTAAAAAATCTATTCGTCTCTTTCACTAGACACAGGGTCAGTGTGTGTGTGCAGGTCATTTTTAACATATCTGGGCTGCTGAATACAGGCTGTTCTAATATACCTTTCGTAGCTACACCTATGAAAAATGTAATGCACTGTACTTCATATATACCCCACAAAATCAATTTGTGTGTAATCCGCGTAACTGTGAACCAGGAAGTAAAAAGAACGATGAATGCCGCGTAGGGAGGAGGACAGAGAAAAGAATATATTGCCAAGAAGTGAAAGCCAATTGTTCATTTTATTGCAACATCAGCGCCCAGCAGCAAAGAGGTGCTACTACCATTTTGGACTGAAAGCAACTACTAGACGCCAGTAAAATGTCTGCCTACAAAGTGGCGAACAAAAGTATGTTAAGTATATTATTTCTTTTCTATTGTCTGTGTTGAACAATACAATAAACTAGTAAAACTTTTGCCCAGGAGACGAGTGTTCGTACCCCATGGGAAACCAGATGTCAAGGTTGATTTATTTGTCACATAACTTCTGTGCATAATTTATGCCACTTCTGGAGTTATTTTAACCCAAACCATGATCTTTTAATAAACCTAAGTAGTTTTGCTGCCTAAACCATTCAAGTCGATCTCTTCTTAAACTTAAGTAGTTTTGCTGCCTACACCTAACCAAGTCGATCTCTTCCTAAACCTAAGTAATTTTGTTGCCTAAACCTAACCAAGTCGATCTTTTCTTAAACCTAAGTAATTTTGCTGCCTAAAACTAACCAAGTCAATCTCTTCCTAAACCTAAGTAGTTTTGCTGCCTAAACCTAACCAAGTCGATCTCTTCCTAAACCTAAGTAATTTTGTTGCCTAAACCTAACCAAGTCGATCTTTTCCTAAACCTAAGTAGTTTTGCTGCCTAAAACTAACCAAGTCAATCTCTTCCTAAACCTAAGTAGTTCTGCTGCCTAAACCTTACCAAGTCGATCTTTCCCTAGACCTAACCTAACAGTTTTATTTTCAAAAGACTGGAACAGAAATTGACATTCGTAGGAAAACGCACAGAAAATGAGGAATAACATGTAACTGTTGTACAAGGATACGTTGCTGAATGTTACGCTACACATATACAGTATATAGTGAAATCATGCTAATTACAGTCTTCTTGCTTGTGCATCTTTGTCTGTTTACAGGCTGTTTAGGAAGCCTGTGTCTTTGTGTTTGTGTCTGCATGTGTGTGTGGGGGAATAAAGAAAATTGCAGGCCTTTAAAACGTGGTCTGTTTAGTCCATTTGGGGCTTCATGGTGCTCCCTTGCCTGCGACTGGCTCCCTGAGACAATCTAAAGCACCTTGAAGATTGTTTATCGGCCTCCAGACACACACAAACACACACCATTACTCCACCCTCCCTCTTTTTCCCCTTCTATGCAGGGAGTGTGTAGGTAGGTTAGGCGTGCACGTCTGGTATTCTGTAGCCTAATGACAGGAAAACACAGCCCACGTCAGAAACACACGACTCCCACAGAGGCAGAGCCTTCCAGCTCAGAGCTGCACATCCTCTGCATGGATGGTAGCTGAAGGCCAAATAAAGCAGAGCAGAAATCACTTCATACATACTGTTCTTTCACAGACTACTCCCTAAACAACTACAGATGCACTGCTTAAATTCCATTAAAGGAAAAGTTTGGGAAATATGCTTAGACGTAGATCACAGGATTCATTGACACCACGATCATATGTCTGTTTGATATGAAGCTGGAGCCTCAAGATATTCCCCCCAAATAATGATAATGCAACATGAAAAAGGTACTATACTGGATTATTATTCTTTGTCCTACTTCTGTTTGGGGGGTAATCATGCTAATCATCTAATAATTTGGTGGCTTTGGGGTATACACTCAGGAAGAATAATGTTAGTTAGCTATGAGCTACAACCTGAGCCCCATTTTTTAGCCTATATTTGTTTACAGTTTTTGCAAGTTGGCATTATTAAAAGCATACCGAATTATCTATTGGCAGTTCCTGTTAGCAGTGTACAGAAAACTATTGTTGGATTACTTTGAAACTGAAGAAACACAATGATTCTCAGGCAGGTTATGGAGTTATAAGAAGCATCTTTTTTGTGTCGGTGTCATGTTTTGCCTCGATGAGGTGTGAATATTATACACCTATATGAAGGTGCGGTACCGGCAGGGGGCAACAAAACCACCCACTTAGGTTTAGGAAACCAAAAACGTCATAGATGACCTCCAAACAAGAATGTTAATTAAGTAAAGTACAACGTAACATCAGTGTGGAAAACGTGACAAACACTGAAAAAACACAAGACAAACATTGCTAACATAACTTAGGCACTGATACAACTTTTTCAGTCCTGACATGATATCTGAGCTTTAGGTACTGCCTGATATCAAGTACTGATCCAATACCAGTGTTTAATCAATGCACTGTATGCCTCACTGTGTGGAAGAGACAGCGACCATTCTTTTATGTGTCACGTCTGACTTAAACATTGCTTTCAAAACAAATAACTGCATAAATATAAATTCAAAAATTAATTGTACACAATTGGTAAAAAATCTTCTAAATTAACAGAAATTATAATTCAAGTGTAAACGTTTTTAAAGCAGCAACAAATTGATCAAAACAGAAATTCAAATTCCAGGACATAATATATATACTATATAATCATAGAATTAAACTGAATAGATCGGCCCCACTGTCACCGATACCCAATTCAGCTATTTGTGTCAGCCTCGGCCCGATGTCTGATCTGCTATCGGTATCGATGCATCCCTACTGAAAAGTCCTGGGTTTGTTCCTGTCCTGGGTTTGTTGGACCCACCTCCTCTCCCAACCGCCATAAGCAGTCTTTCTGCCTTTTTATTCTACGTCACTTGCTCTGAGTGTAGCATATTCATGTGAATGCATTTACACTGACTTACAAATGACACACCGAAAGCAAGAAGAGCGTTCACACCCCTTTTTGTGCAACGGGACTCGATCCTGGGAAGCGTAAAAATATGTGTACTGTATATGTTTGTTAACATTTGACTGAGTTACTACTGTTACATGCAGTATCTTCCCCTCACATTTGTCTGGCTCTGTCTCACCTAGATTAATCTATGGACATTAATTATTATACTAGCTGTCACACTCAAGTGCAGACAGACTTTTTCTTGCTTTGGCCAACAAATACTACTGATACATCTTTGCATTTTCACATGCTAACATTAGCAGATATAACACAGTTTACGTTAGCATAAACTCAGTTAGAGTATGTTTTCTTTGGTTCTCTGCTCTACATACTTCTTTGAAATTGAAAGATCATTGCCAGCTAATGTCTAAGAACCACTCTGTTTGTTTAAATCACACTCACTAATGCTTTTCACAGATATTTCCATGAGTAAAATTTTAGTCCATGAAAAATAATCAATGCCATATCTAGCTGACAGAGTAGGATTTGCAACGTGTTTTACATTCGAAGGAGAGCTATTAACACCTACTCTCCATTTGCGACGAGAGCCAAGCATCCAAATATTTCAGCATTTTTTTCTGAAGTGCTGAAGAAATACCTGCTAATTTAGTAAATTTTTTATGTTGCATATTTTGGCAGCGTTCGACAGCCGGGACTGCCCTTTATGTTTTGGTTTTGGATCTAGAGTTGGCTTTTTAATGCCCTTAACGTTCCACTGGTCTCAGAGTCAGATGGGTCTGCAGAGTCCAACACAGCGTTGTTGTTGGCAGGGAAGTGAGACTGGAGCGAGAGGGGAGAGCCGAGGAATGCTTTTGATGGAGAGCACTTAACAGCGGGACACAGCGTTGATGTACTGCACAAGGTAGAGGTGTGTGTACTGTATGTGCGTGTGTGTGTGTGTGTGTGTGTGTGTGTATGCATGCTGAGCTATGAAAGACTGGAGAGACAACTGGGTCCTCAAGAGGTCGTCATTATTATCGGATCAGTTAAAATAAGTAACTTTCTCTCTCTCTTGTACTTTTAAATAAGCTCAGAGTTAATACAACAGGCACAAGGTTTATCCTCCTGCAAAGTGCTTCAAGGAGAATTTGTGTGCACAACTGAAATTACCCAAATACCCGTAAGTCGGCTATTTACGCAACACTTTGGGTGGATCTCAGTAATCCCCTGCTATTATGCTTTTGTATCTGAATTCTCTTTACAAGCCTGAATTCTGTTATCACGTCTCTGAATTGATTATGACCAGTGGGATTGTGTATTGCATGACACCACATTAGCAGAACCAGGTTGATGTGTCATTTTTTCATCGGGCTGCTGCTTACTGGGCATGACGAGTGTTCGGGCATACAACGATTTGGTTACATTTTGTTCATTTTTGCGAATCAGTGCTGTGTTATCAATATGTCATTGGATGATAGGGATGTGAACTGAGGATATTTTCTCACTGGTTAATAATCTCGTGGCAAAACCAGTGTTACCGATTACACTGGACATTTTAAAAGATGGCAATAAAAAAAAGATGGCAATCAATATGTGTAGCGCACTAACTTTGAGATTTACCATCAGGTGGTTGTGTGTCTGACCTCTCCGGTCCAGCTTTTGCAGCAAAACTGCAGGTTTCAACCATGTGCTGCCCCAGTAAATACCGGTTATAACCGCTCTGTCCTCTGCACGCCGATGGTGTCATTAACAGTATGGTTCCCTTATAGTGCCAAATAGGCGCTTTTGCTTTTCGCCTTGTCTTTCGCATTGCCTTGTCTGTCAACTCTCTTTGTCCTGTGTGTGTGAACTCTGACTCCTGCTACTCTCAGCTGAGACTCATATGGAGAGATGCATAGATGCATTCACGGACAGTTTGTAGCGTCCGTCGTCCCACTTTGTATTGATGACATGGAGATGATACGCCAAAATGAACTAAACGGGTTTTATTTAATTAAAAAAAGGAAAATGACAGTGGGGGCAGTGGGTACGCAATGTAATTGGTGTGTGCAAGACCATCGCGTAACACCAGTAATACCAACCATCACGACAAGCCCCCGACAATCAGATGATAGATGCTACAAACACAAATTGTCTGCTCCATAAGGAGTCTCAGCACAGAGCAGTGGGAGCCAGATTTCACACACTTAATAGCACAGGACGAGAGATTAGATTAGACATAGCAGTGCAGTGTGTGTAGAGTTTATTTGTCCGTGAACAAATACTACAACTCCTGAAGACCAAAGCTAAGCTCCCTAGTCTTGTCAGCCACCTGCTGATAAATGTGAAAGCATTTAGCCCTAGAGTTAGCTACAACACTGGCTCAAACTCAGCTGTTAAGGTGGACCAGCTATTGTCCTTCATGTGAAAAGCCACCCTTCGGAGTTTTGCTGAGCTTTTTATTCAATTTTGAATATTTCTATTCAATAAAGTTGTGATTGTTGGTTGAATGATTAATAATTAACATCCCTAGTCTGGTGTAATCTGTAACACTGGTGTTGTCACAAGTTTATTAACCGGTGGGAAAATTTCCTAATCGTGACATCTCTACTGCTCTCAGTGGCTGATCTAACCCACCAAAAACTGTCTGTAAATCTCGCTGATTGTCTTGTCTTCTCTCCTTGTAGTTCACTTACACACACTCTAAAACATTCAGGCCTTTCTTTGGCCCGAGGCAACAGGCAGACTGATGGGTACACATTAAGTTGTCTTACACATGTTCTGACCCAGTCACTTCCACGCCAACATCAGGTCAACTGCTACTTACTCTGTCCTGACAGTTAACACTAGGCCTGAGGCTGGGGAGGATACATCGACATCACTGAAGGGCTACATGACACACACACACACACACACACACACACACACACACACACACACACACACACACACACACACACACACACACACACACACACACACACACTTATTCACATAAAACCCAAGGCTTACACTTGTCTCACACACGCACACAAAAGAAAAACACACAGCGGCCACAAAAACTTTGAGGAATCTGCTGAGTGGTTGGTACGGCAACCTGATCCCGAGCAACTCACACCATCTGTGTGCGCACACTCCACACACACACACACACACACACACACACACACACACACACACACACACACACACACACACACACACACACACAGGTGTAAATCCTTTTTTCGTTTGTCTTAATCAGATAATTTATGGATCTCCCCCCTCTCTTGCTCTGTTGTTCTTACTTTCTTTCTGTTTTTATTCTCTCCATTCTCACCTTTTCTTTCTCTGCTTCTTTCACTGCAGCTTTTCTAATAGCTGGTTCTATTGTTCCCCCTTTCTTCTCCTCTGGCTGCTGCACCTGTCTGCTTTTCTGGAAGAAAAAGTCTCACAATCGACCCTAACCTTGGAGGAGAAGATTTAAACTCAAAAATTTCCCTGAAGCTCATTTCTAAATAACACTTCACTGTTATAGTCAGGCTGTTCCTTCCAAAAACAGTGTTTACATTTCATGTTAATGTTCGTAAACCAGGGTAAGGTGCAAAATCTACCACAGACATTTTCCTGTTGGGTTTATACTTGGCAAGAGCAATAAATTTGCTCTTTAAAAAAAATACAACAAGCAATGAATCATTTTAATGACTCACCCCACCCAAATGATTTAACTAACTGTGGGAAAAGGAAATTATGGGCACGATCTGAACTATTTTTCAACTTTGAAATCTCATCCTATGTTTGCAAATGTGAGAAAAAAATGGCAATATTTGGCATTAAATTAACAACCGAGACTTGTTGCTGTTGTAAAAATAATTTATTGCAGCAGCTTTGAACAACCTACAGCTAGCTTGTGGCTAACGCCCCCATGCATTTTAATTAAAACTTAATATGTCACTCTGAAATTAAGATTTATTTTTGTCATTATAGAAGAATGATTTTCAATTGCTTTTGAATGGTCTGTTTGGATAACCTTACAATAGCTTTACTTATGACTCAGTATCTCTCATGGGAAAATAGTAACTGCACTAAAATGTCATTTTTCAGTTTGTTGCAGTGCAAAGTCAGCAGTTTTACAGGGAAGATATTGACCAAGCAGACACTTATGGAAAGAAATATCCTAGCCAGGTTGCACTCCATGTGAGAGCTTGAAAACGGTGACAAAAGTTTAACAGTAATCCTCTTAATACACCTGCATGTTAATCATCATTCCTGTTTGTGTGCAGAAGGAGGATTCTGCACCAAGGCTCACTGATTCAGAAACATTGCTTTCATGATGTTTAATGCTAGGGCTGTCCTGAGGACCATTTTCTGGACTTTGGTAGTAATCAACAATGAATATTTGAATCTTCGGTGGGCAGGAGGAACTCAACCTGCAGCATGCATGAGACCGTCAGAGGAGCGTTTAACCTGTCAGTTAGTAGGCCATGCCATTAAATTCCTCTGTTACACACCCAGAGGCTTCCTCCAGGCATGTTTTTCAAACTAAACTGTGTCACCATGAGACCACGAGAGCTGTTCTTACAGTTCATGTGTGAGTGTAGACAAACCTCAAAGTCACATTTGCGAGCCCCCTTTTGAAGCTGGTATCACTGGACATTACGTACCGCCTCTAGCGGCTATTTGTAAGCCCGTGCGAAAAGCCTGGGCGGCTGCGTTACCTCACGACTGCGTGATTCACGCGTCCCTTATTCACACCAGCTGCATGTCAGCTGCATTTCTGCAGCATTGCTACTGCGTGTCTGCTGCTCTTTCTACATGGAGTTTGACTTTCATAATGGCATTTCATTTCAATATAAATGTCATTTATATTTCTTTTAGAGACAGGTCAAGAAACATGTGGTAGTCAAAAACACTTGAGTGGTTTTATTTTGAAATGAAAGTGTTGCTTTAAAAATAATTCTACATTTTTTTCATGAAACTGTAGTTATGTTGCTGATATGATGTCAATGTACAGTCAATAGGTCACTTTCACTGTCTGATGCTGCCGTGAACCGTGCGTTTCTCGCGTCAAATATAGGCAAGACCTCGAATCTCTAGAAGAGACGCAGCTGACACGCAGCCATGCTGCTGGCCTGTCTGCTCTAACCTGTTAACATGGATGCGACAGAAAAAAAAACAACAGGTAACGCAGCCGCCACGCGTTCCTAACATGGCAGGTCTGGCTCAGGCTCAAGGCAGCCTGCGGTGGCTTCCTTTCAGCCCGAACCCCGCATGGGTTGCGCTTCAACGTAAGCAATGGCGGCCTGGCTCATCTCCATGACATGACTCAGGAAGGACTCATGCAGACATTCCTCCATTCTCGGCTGAGATGGACGGCTTAGCGCTGCAACATGAGTCTTTCGATTTAATTAAAGGCATTCATTTTTCATTGTTGTACTTTCATTTGTTATTGAATAAGAAACATTTTCCACTCCAAGTCTGGTGTGTTTAGTGCATGTTTGTAATCTCGAAATAATAAAAAAAATCAATATCCAAATACCAAAATTGAAAACCAAATACCTATCCAACGAATGAATAACCGTCATAATATAGTCAAATAATAATAATAATAATAATAATAATAATAATAATAATAATAATAATAGTCAAATACAGCCCTGTTGCACATGTTTTTTCATAACAAATGTCAACCTGTGGTCGTTTCATCACATAAAGGCAAGACGGATACAACATGGGAAAAGTGGGAATGAGGCTTTTGAGGAAACCGAGAACATAAAGTTCTGCAAACCACCAAGAACCTGAGGGCGGTTTGAACCTAGAACATTCTGTTAAAGCTTATAAAGGGCTTTACACAAACCACAGCATGCACAGTGTGCACTTGTGTGAGAATGTGTGTTTAATAACAACTTGGGCCCATTATATAAATGCAGATTAAGGGAAGTGAAGAAAGTACATTAAGGAAAGAAGAAGACGGGCCGGAGTCACGAAGGGATAAAGAGAGAGAAATTAATCCTCACAAACAACTACCTGCTAACATGTGAGGATTTATAAGTAAACTGCAGACTGGACAAGAAACTGACGTTTTAATGAGCACCTTGGATAAAAACCGTAACAGAATGTACTTTGCTTTCTATTTACGTTACGTTAACATCCAGCGAGACAAAAAGAAAAAAAAAGAAAAAACAGCTAGAGACATCCACAATGGTCCATTAACAACTCGCAGTCATGACTTGTTGAAAACTAATCCGGTAGTTGCTCACGAACGAAGACACACGATTATGTTTTCTCTGTTGATTCTGTCTTTCACGGTCGGTGACGGTGAGCATATTAAGACGCCACACCTGTCTCCTGTGATGACAGAGTGTCTCCAAAACATCCATGTGACCTGAGGAGGTCTCTGATTTACATTACGGATCAAGTTATTTATACACTTTTTGTATCTCAACAGTATTTTTTTTTTTTTTTAACTGAAGAGGCAATCATTTTTGAAAGCTTTTAGTGCCACTTTTGGTCAGATAATAAATTATGATTGGCAAAATAGGGATTAAAACATCCAAGGAAATTCCATCACCTTGTAACTTAAGGGGTACAGACAGACGTACAGAAAGTGAAAGGAGAAGGTAAAGCTGAGCAGGAAAAAGACTGAATAAACGGGGTAAGCAGGACTGCTTTGTGGTGAAAGTAGGTCAAAGGCCACAAGTACTACTCTAGTTCGGTGTGTGTATTAGTGTGTGGCTGGTCAGTGTATGGAGGCTGGAGACTGGGTTACATTTTAAGACCTGAGACAGACGGGGAGCAGACGCTCTGATCCAGAACCAGTTCTCAAGGACAGTATACTCAGCCTACTTTCATCCTTAATCACCCACATTTAAGCACAAAATGTTTCTCAGAAATACGCATAAAAATGTGTGTATTTTTCAGGGCTGCCCGCTCTTAGTCGATTCGTTAATTATCAGTCAATTTTGTCTTAGATGACTATGATTTCTTTACTCAGTTAGTTGTTTTTCACGCTGAATGACTTATGAGCATATCTCTGGTAAACACAAGATTTAAAGTGGTGCTTTTGTGTGATTCTTTACTTCTTAACAGCAAAAATTTAGGGTTAAGACTTTCCTTTTGCAGGTGCACTACACTGCATCCAGCTCCATGTGTCATGTTAAACACTTTCTGGTTGATTGTGGACAGCTGTGTGGACAAGAAAGCTTTCCACCACTTTAATATGTTATAAATGACTTATTTCTTATTATTATCTCGAACTGTTGAAAAAGTTTCTGTTGCCAACAAGGTCTATACATACTGGGGGCGTCATGAAAATACAAAATACTTTCCTGTGAATATTTTATGTCCAGGGCTTTTATTGTGAAAGGTAAGAACAGAAGGAATTGATCTGGTACTCACTGCCTCTGTACAGTTTGATAGGAGTAACAGGGTTTGCTGTCTTGGTTTGGATTACAGAGTTTCACAACGTCAACAGGCATTGGTTGATGCATTTATTCGCTTTACTTTTTTGCCATGTTGTTTTCGCATCCTGTGTAGAAATATAACTTAACTAGAATGGCACTAAGAGAGTGCAGACCTCCACCAAGGCGCCCGAGTACAACTGCCCACCCCCTCCTCTCTGTTCAGTTTGCACCATCATCAATGTGTATTTTTTTTTGTTTATGTTGAGATCAGCTGAACATAGTGGAGCATCGTAAAGCACTCGATCGTAAACACTCAAACCGGACAGAAACAAAATAAAACTCACCTAAACCGTCGTCGTTACTCTTTCCACCAATCATCAAGTGTGCGTCAGCAACACATCATCAGTTACACTGCACGTGTTGTACCCAGTGGTCTTAATGTTATGGCTGATTTGAGACATTTTAAAAATTCCCAAATCCAGATCATGATCCAGATTGCCACCAAAATGTAAGGGACTGTTCATTGTGCCACACCCCACCCTTCTAAACAATTTCATTCAAATCCATTGCAAACTTTTCGAGTAATTCTGCTAACAGACAGACAGACAAACACCGGTGAAAACATAACGGTCTTGGCCCAAGGTCCCGGGCCTTAGCAGAGGTAACAACAGTTCAAAAATAGATTTATGTGTGAAATCATAACATGAAAAAATACTCCTAGCATGTAAAGGCCTTGTAATAGCCATTGACATTGGGATACTGGCGAGCAACATGATGTGAGATTCAGTTTGGTAGAGCTGATACAAATATACAAACAGATATAGAATATAGTATAGATGTAATACAGTTGTCAGAGAAGAAACTGACTGTAAGGTACTTAGTTTAAAGACTTAAGAGGACAAAAAGAGCAACATTTTTGCAAGAGAAAAATTTCATGCAGACATGAAAACAGCTTCACCGTTTCACTCCAGTCAACCTTCACCAGTGACTGAACTGCAGCAGTGGCAGGTGTTGTGGTTGTATGTGTGGAATCTGAGGTCGGGGTCATTTTACTTATTCTGTCAATGTCACCAGCAGTGACCCTCTGAACCAAAGCCCAATCAAACACACCTTCAGTGGTAAACAACTACATTTAGCTTTATTGATCGGGCCAGCGTAAATACAGCTGTTTGCCTAGTAAAGTATACTGTGTGTGTGTCTTCTGTCTGCAGGGTGCCTCGTGCCTTACAGATAAGGCAAGACATAGTTGGTGCAAGATAAGAAACAGTTAACACTCTTGAGTGTGTGTGATCGGTGTGTGTGTGTGTGTGTGTGTGTGTGTGTGTGTGTGTGTGTGTGTGAAGCAAGCCTGTGTCCTCGACCTGACTTTTATCAGCATTTTGGAGGCAGACACTGTTACTCATTAACAGCAGTGGTAACACACACATGCACACGCATGCAACACACACACACACACACACACACACACACACACACACACACACACACACACACACACACACACACACACACACACACACACACACAGTACCACCACCTGCTATGGTCCACTTTAATGACAAAAAGGGGAATATTTGCTGTAAGGGAGCTTTTCATATTGACATAACACATATAAAGAAGGAGAAGGAGAGTATGATGGCGAGAGAGAGAGAGAGAGAGAGAGAGAGAGAGAGAGAGAGAGAGAGAGAGAGAGAGAGAGAGAGAGAGAGAGAGAAGGGCTGGTTTTATAGACAGCTCAATAGGAGGTATGGCTTCCGAGCAGTTAAATAAATGTACATAAGATATAACAGGGTTGTAATTGATTGATGAATTAAATTGAATTTCCCCACTGTGGGACTAATAAAGGTTGATCTTCTTCTTGATCTTCTTGTAATCAAGTAGGTGACCCTGGAAGGCCACAACAACGCCCATTTTGGGTTGTTTATTCAAATCTTTTTAATATTAATAAAAATAAAAGTAAAAAGCTGCAGTGGGTAGAAGAATATTTCTAATTATTATATTTTATCTTATGTTGTTTTTATAAAACTGTCACTATATTCTGACTGTAGTGCATGAGACAGATAATCTGAAAAAAATCATGTCCCTCTAGTCCTCCGGTGCTCCTAAAGGCATCATTTCACAGACTGGAGGAAAACGACCAATCAGAGCTGATCTGATCAAGAGTCTGCAGTCCAGCTTCCATCAATGAGAGTCACGAGTCGATCACTCGTAACCTCCGATCAAACGGTCAAACTAGGCAGCGCTGATCAAATATGAATCAATGTTCTGTTACTGTAATGAAAGTTTCTCTCCTCACATGTTGTCAGAAACATCTTGTAGCTACTGTGTAGCTGACTGGTCTCCCATCCTAGATTTATTAAAGCCTGAGCCATGAGGAGGTGCAGAAGTCTAGTTTTCTCTCAGAACACTTGAATTACAACATGCTGAACGGTTATCAAGGAATATTTGCCCAATGATGCCAAAAAATTGTTGCCTACTGAAGTGTTAATTTCAAATGGGAATACAGAACCTAAACAAACACTAATAATTCAATAGTAATAATTCTATATTCCTCCTTCTTCCTCCTGTATTTCCTCCTCCTCCTCCACCACCTGTGTGTTTTCTGGTTCAGTGAGTGGAGAGTCAGACATTCCAAGCATGCACATAACACACACACACACACACACACACACACACACACACACACACACACACACACACACACACACACACACCATACCAATCCTCAAGTCCATTTGTTCAGCTCAGGTCACTGTCTCATTTTAGGCTACTGTGTGTGTGTGTGTGTGTGTGTGTGTGTGTGTGTGTGTGTGTGAGACAGAGAGAGAGGTTTAGGTATGACTGGGTGTGATTGCATGTTCTTAACCTACATCTCTTTTCTTCTAATTGCCCCATGCTGATTGACATCTTTATGTCTCCAAAAGTCTTAACAGGAAATCAGACTGAAATGAAACAATCATAATGACGGCTTACACAAATCTCACAGTTGTGACCTTTAACCTTAAAAGCATTGCTTCACACACATCTCTGTTCCACAATGACATTTTCTCAGCGAACATGGGAGCATCCGTTTGACTTGCAACGACAGCAATGAGAAATCCATAAGCTGTTTCGAGAAAATGTATAGATAGAGAATAGAATAGATTCAAGAATTGCACAAAACACCTTGAGAAAACTGATTTTCTTTAGATGATTGTGCCAAAGAAACTGAAAAAAAAAAAACTGGAACAAAAACATAAAAATAAGGAGTCAGTTTCCACATCACTTTTACTAAAGTAGACAATATAGGACTATATTTATAAAGTAGAATATATATAGGACAGGGGCATCTTTTTGTAAGACTAAAGGGTACTTTCTCACTTTTATGCACCTGGCCAATTGCTGCATAAGTGTGCACGCTTGTTGGATTGTCAACTTTGAAAAGCCATGAAAATCATTGTATGCAGTCTATCTAATAATTTAAAATCTACAAGGTGGGGGGAGAGAAGCATACTGACCACTAGACTTACAGTAAAGCTAAGCATGACCTTACAATACCTTTAGGAAACAAGGCCCAGTTCAATAAAATACTGCGTTAGAGGCTTGCTCTTACTCACCAGCATATGTGAAGACATATCTACTGGTTGAATCATTCATTTTACAGACTAAAAGTGTGAATATGTTTCTGACACACACAGTATTTGCCGGGATGCAGAAGTTGAGCCAGGAGCAGAGTCTGAGAAGTGCTGATTGATAGTAGACACTCCACCAAACACATACACACAGATAATCCCAGAATACCGCCAGAAATCAATCAGTCATCACGTCGCTTGTAGCTGGACTAATCTCTCTGTCTGGCTGTCTCATGTTGTTCATGTTTTCCTCTCATCATTCTGTATATATGAGTGTGTCATAATTACAGTCTGAAACTGGAGGAATCCAATACAACACGCTCCTGTTTTCTACCTCTATACTCCAGTAGCACAGCGTTTATGAGGCTACACAGCAACAAGTGGTAGAAAAGCATTTAGATCCTTTAAATTTCTAAGGTAGAAATGTAAAAGTAATAGTAGTAGAAGTGGTAGTAATATAGCATTGTAAATGCCTGTCATTCAAAGATTTATTTCTTGCACATCCACATCGGTGTTTTCAGTTATTCTGGTTAATCACACCTCAGCCGTTGATGCTGGGCAGCGCTACGGTGTACTAATAAGAGTGATAAAGGTATAAATCCTCCAGCCTTAAGAGGTGACGTCATAAACTAACAGGAAATGGTTAAGAAACCGTACACACATGGTGCCTTCAAATGCACAGAGGCTAACGATTTAACAAGCTAGCACACGTTTCTTGACATTTCTCTGTTATAACCATAAATAACCATAAATGCCCTTATGAAAGTCAAACTCTATGTAGAAAGAGCAGCAGCTACAGAAATTCTGCAGAAATGCAGCTGACATGCAGCTGGTGTGAACAACAGACGCATGAATCACGTCGCCGTGACGTAACCCAGACGCCACATGGCAGGTTTGGCCCAAGCGTCGGGCACCGAAAAGAGGAGACTAAGACAGACCGACAGAAAAACATGTCAGCCTCGAGCAAAGCTTCGATTACCTTCGAATATTTCTCACCAAAAGCCCAAAATTCTGGACAGCTCTACTACATCCAGTAGACAGGCTAAACCAACTTTTTACTCTCAACTAAAACTGAATGTGTGGTTCCAGCTACACTCCTAAACTTCCACTGATTTCAGAGCTTTCTTCAACCCCACCACCTCCATTTTCCACCACATCTCGCTGCTTTCTCTAAAGCTGCGACAACACAACAGTTAAATCCCAGAAAGCAGCCCATAAGTACCTTTGTTAATTACTTGTGGAAGAATAGGCCTGTTGTGTCCCTGTGTGATAATGGTGCCAGCACAACAGAGGGATTACCTCGGGATAATAAGTACGCTGAGCTGACCAGTGTGACGAAGGGCCATGTAGTGGGAAATAATTAACACAGTTAACTGGTCTGCGGGCCTTTCAGCTAGACGTCAGCACTCTGCGGTTAGCGCCGGGGGATTAACGTCCACTGGGTTAGTTCACCGTGGCCAAAACCAATATCTGTTGTTTTAAGTTTACACAGAGCTGGTCAATATTTTGCCTGTTACTTTGGGAAAAATGCAAGAAATGCCACTCATGCTGCTCTCTGCTGCTTTTCATATTATTAACAATAATCTACACAGGATGCACGGTCCATTTTGGCTGCGTGTGAAGCCCTGAAATAGTTGTACCACACTGTGTCAGAACACACTGTCTAAGTCTCCAGTTTATGAGGTTTTCTGTGAGCAGGAGTTCTAGCTTTAAGTGGACATTTTTATGCATTCAATGGATTTCAAAGTCAAGTCAGTTTTATTTACATCGCTAAAACTCACACATCACTCTCTGGCCTTAGACCCTTAATACGGATGGGTCATAACTCAAAATAAACCCTTTAAAAGGATGAAAAGGAAGAAACCTCAGAAAGACCAGGTTGGACTGACAACGCGATAGAAGTCCTGTGTACAAAACAACAACAAAACCTAATAAACAATTTTCCACTGTGCTCAAAACCAGGTCCACTAGATTCAAAGCCAAACTCACCGTCTGCGATGTTGAATTTCGTAGATTGAAAGCCAAGTGCAGAAGCTTCATATAACAGATTTGAATCAAAACCTTTTACAGACATATTCAACAAGTTTAAAGCCAAGCCACACATTTAAAGCCAGACTCACAGCACTTCACTTGATGTAAATCCACAAACCATAAAGACAGACTAAAAGGCGTCAGTATATTTCATCAGGAGACCCCCTCTTTCCACACCTTTCCCACACTGGAATTTGGGGAACTTGGTCCATGATTTCTGTAACTTTCCAAAACCAACAATCTGACATTCACACTCGCTTCACGCAGTGATCGGTGAGCTGTGCGGGTTTAAGTTCATTCTATGCAAAACTATTTCTGTATTTTTTTTGTGTGTACAGATTGTAACACTATGAATGTCTTCCAGGAGGCTACACCGCATCCTCATTTTTAAACCCTTTTCAGTCTCTATGATGGCAGATTTTCTCTCCATCTTTCACTGTTGTTCAGAACATCTATAAACAACTGGACAGCACATTGTAGAAAGCAGGGATGCTAATCTTAGATTATCTATCTAGAATTTCCTAACTGATAACCGACCCTCGTTAACCGATTATTAACCGGTAACGAGATATGACAAGATTTGTGCCACACATGCAACGATGTGCCAGCTGAAGTATATGAGCTCAACAAACAACTGAGTCTCCAGGTCACCATCAGGAGAGCTACTGTAGCAGCCACGATGCTGCGTTCACTGCCAACTTCCTGTATCTGCACCGGCTCTCTCCCATGGTGGACCAGCTTTTCTCCTTAAAGTGACGAGCTGCTCCTCTGCGTTTTTCTCAGCTCTTAAATTATTGCTAATATTTCTTTTAACCGTTTTAACCGATAGTGTTTATCAGTTACAATGCTTAATGTAGGTTATCGGACTGTATTTTGTCGTATAACTCCCCCCAAACATACTTCCACAGTTTTTCACACAGTAATGTTAGCAGTTCAAGGGCCGTTCACACGCTGCATCGAAAACTTATGGAAAACAGCCGTGCCACTTTAATCATTTTATCCAATGTGCTTGGGAGGTTGCGCTCCTGTCGATGCGATGACAATGATGAAGTTGTGGTAATTTAGCAGTAAAGTCAAAACAAAGATAAATACATTTCCAGCACTGCAAATCCCAGAAAATAACTTTACTGCTTGATTTGTGTGTGTCAGTTTGGCTCACCTTTCAATCGCATGTTGTGACGTTCTTGGATGGAAATGAAGAATGTAAAACAGTCAGTGAGACAGATGTAAAGCTCTCAGTAGCCCTGCACGAAAATGATTAAGTTCTCCTCCATATTTGCTGTTCACTGATCTTTACGGGAGAAAGTAAAAATATCTGCCAGCTGTGATCGGTTGTTTCTGATCACTTGCTGTGTTCCAAAAAGTTAACTATTTTCATCTCGCGGAGCAGCTGTCATGCCCTGAAAAATAGGCTCTTGGGAACACTTGAACGCTGCAACGGCGTCGCTCTGGCTCTTCAGCTCGTCTTCTGAGCATCTACACTGACAACAATGGATTTGAGGGCGCAAAAAATACAACATGGGAATAGCCAGGCAATCATTAGTGGTAAGTAATGTCAAAATACATAAAAATAACCAAAAACATTCATGTAAATCTTGGACATTTTGATTTCTATGACACCGTACTGATTTAGAGACAATACAAATGTATGTTGGTTGGCCACACAGTCACAGTCACCAGTGTGTATACGTCCCCTGCAGAGCTCCCATCTTGCTGAGCCCACCCCCACATCTCTCACATTCCCCCTGCAGTATGGATTCCACATCGACAGCTGGCACCGCAGAGAAAGACGAGTGCGTTTGTGTCCCCTCATGTGTGGTGGTTTTCAACTTTGTGCCATGTTTTAGTTTTTTGGTCTTCATACAAAACACTGCCACAACAAGGAAACCACCTCAGAACTGCTTCTCCGTTTCCTGCTTGTGTAGACAGCAGTGAAAAACAAGAAACAGGCATGATATTGACCTTGCATATGAGAATCCTGCAATTCTAGATTAAAGAGTGAAGCTTGCTATATGCAAAACGTATGCTATATATCTCCGACTTGGTTTTGTATTATCAAAGAATCTGTACATTTACACTGACGTGAACAAGAGTTCAACAGAGTGGGCACAATATGTCATAGCTAGAATCTACAACAACAGCTTACAAAAAGTGTTTCCTAAAGCTGTCCGCCTTAACATCCTGCCCCTGATCAGCTTCCACTTCCTGGGGTCAAAGGTCATCTGTATGTCTGATAAACAACTAAGCAGAGAGTATGGCTGACTGTCCATAACATGTCAATCACATTTGAGACCGAGGTCATCATAGTGGTATTTTTGGTTTAGGGTGGCTTTGTGTTGCTGTCCTTCTGTCTATCACAGTCAATAACACAAACACACACACACACACACACACACACACACACACACACACACACACACACACACACACACACACCTTGAGTGCTGTATCGCCCCCCACCAGACCCACTCTGACAGACCGAAGCCCAAAGAAAATAAGGGTCTTTGTTTCCTGTCCCAGCGATCACCTTTCAACATCTCATTTGTAACGCCATCAGGAATAACAGCTGGAGACTGTGTGTGTGTGTGTGTGTGTGTGTGTGTGTGTGTGTGTGTGTGTGTGTGTGTGTGTGTGTGTGTGTGTGTGTGTGTGTGTGTGTGTGTGGTAGGTGGGGGTTAAAGGGGTTGGAAAGGGTCTGATTGAGGGGTAGACAAGTGAGAGAGAAACCAGCAGAGACAAAGAAAGTGGTAGAGGAATTAAAATGTCAGAGAGCAAGATAGAAAGTGACAGCGAGAACAGACAGAGACGATGTAAAGGCAGCAGAGTAAGAGACAATTAGCTGAGTGACACTCATACAGACCTCCCTTTGGAAGAGCTTTTACTATTTGGTTTTACTTTAGTTCCTGGTGGGAAGCATTGACTGCAAAGTCTACTGATTATCCAAGGTAACCTGGAACATTGTTTCAGTGTGTTTTTGTTTTGTAGTTTGAGTGAACTGGCCCTTTAATTAGGGAAGAAGAAGGAGAAGGAGAAGAAGAAGAAGAAGAAGAAGAGGAGCAGTAAGGCTGAGTAGAGAGTCAAACATGTTTCCGGTGTGGGCGTTTTTCACAGTTTCAGAGGAAGACAACCCAATCACAATTTACAACACAGGTTTTTTAACATAATTTACTAGAAAACAATAAATGAGCATTTGAAGAGTCAGAACTGGTCTTTTTATGTTGTGTTAACAATAGTGATACCAGTTACATTTGGTTAGGTCGAAGCTATGGAATATTAAATCATCTATCTTTGCTGATCATTTTAGCATTTCTTACCCTCAGGTGTGCATAAACTACAGGTTACAAACTTCTTTTTAAAATGCGAAAATATGAATTGTCATTCATCTTGCATGAATGAATGAATGAATGTTGGTAATTCTGTTTCTGACAGGACAATGAGACAGACTGAGGGACAGAGAGGAGATAAAGGGGTGAAAGCAGAGAGTGTGTTGTCCTGTGGGGTTCCTGATGTGTTATTACAGTCTCCTCTGGTGCTGGCATGTTTTCTCTGACCCTACCTCACACACACACACACACACACACACACACACACACACACACACACACACACACACACACACACACACACACACACAAACCCACGCACACTAACCCTGACACCTCCCTGATCCACTGGCTGACCTCTGACCTGCAGTGCTGTAGCGTTGACCAAACATACCCCAACCCCACTGAGACCACAATACAGCACAGTGGCGCCACGAGCCACACAACACTGCACTATGTAGGAGAGAGACAGACGAGCCGGGGAAGAAAGAGAAAGAACAGAGAGAAACTGAATAAAATGCTCAGAGCATCACATTCAAAAGAGGAACTAAAAATAAAATCATCCTCAACTGCCTGCCACAACAAATATCTACAAACATAACTGTAACGCCAGGCGTCATCTCAGCAAAATCCAACTTTATTTTGTGTGCTACAAAATGAAGAGACAGTGCATTCACCAATATTTTGTGTGTGAGAAAGTGGAAACATGCCTTTAAAAAGTCAACTTGGATGCATCTCCTCCTGCTATTCCTCCCAGACCTTTTTAATCCTCCTGCTGACAAAAACATACCTCTGCAAATATGAGCTCATACTTTCTCTGCACATTAAGGCCATTACACATCGGGGGGGTGATGAATAAATGACAAGAAAATGCAAAATACTAAATATGTCTAGGTCTTTTATTGTGAAAGGTAAGAACAAAAGGAGCTATACAGTAATAGTTTGCCATCCTGTTTCAGACTATGGAGCCTCTGTGTTGTAGTTTCATAAATGTGCCTGTGAAAGCTCAGAATAACAACTCTGTATGCAAAGTATGCCTTTTTTTATTGCTGTTCTGTGTCAAAGTACTTATGACAAAAACAACAACAAAAAAAAACTAAACAAAATATTGTGTGAAGTGCAAATTAATTGCACAAAAAAGCCTATGGGGTGTGATAAGATATTGATAACACTTGAGCATTGCATTATTATGCTTTGTAATACTGTACTGATTCTCAAAAACGCTGCTGATTTTTAATTAAACAGTTTACATGCAAAGATTTATGGCAGACAGTGGTTCATATTGCACAAAAAACTATCAGATTGGATGTTACAGGGACTGTAATAAAAGCAAATACACTAATATGGTGGTGTGTTCTTTATGCTGTGACATGTTTCCTAAAATTAGATTTAAAAAAATGCAAAATGTCGCCTACAGTATCACAATGTACTGAATTGTAACCCCTCGCATTGCCAAATCATTGCCAATACACAGCCTTACTGCATATTAGGGCTGCAACTCATCGTCGATTTATCCAGCAATCATTTTCTTAATTAATTAATTAGTTTTTTGGTCTATAAAATGTCAGAAAATAGTGAAATATGTTATTCAGTGATTCCCAAAGCCCAGGATGACATCCTCAAATGTCTTGTTTTGTTCACACACTCAAACAGATTCTGTTTACTGGAGTAAAGAAACCAGAAAATATTCACAATTTTGACTTTCTTTTCTTACTCAAACCGATTATCAAAATCTCTGTCGATTATTTTAACACTTATCAACTAGGAGATAAAGCTACCTCTGCTGCGTATACCTATGTAGTATGGACGTAGGCTGTGTTTGCTGTACAGTCTTATCCACTGTTTCTCCCAATCAGTCTCTTTTTAATCTTTCCTGTCTTTTAGATTTCCTTTAACTTTCTGAAAGTCTTACCCTGTGTACATTATTAGTAGAACAGACTGCTGCTGTGCAGCCAAACAAACACTGCTTAAACATAAATAACTAAAAGGATCCAAAGTTTCCAAACATACCAAATATGTCAGGATGAATCTTGAGGAATTTGAATGACCATGAAAACATGGAGTCTTAAGTTTCAATATTTCACTCATTGCAAACATCAAATGTGATGTACTGTCAGACAGCATGTGGCATAGTGTAGCTACTTAAGGGGGAAAAGGTTAAAACTGTATGTTAAGGGGTCATTGTTCCTGAACATTTCTTTCTTTGTCCCTCACTGTTTGTCTCCACAATGCCTTCTTCTGCCATCTTATCTTCTCCTGTTGCATCGCTGCGACACACCGCCGACCCCCACAGAGAGCGTCCAGACAGCCCCATTACTACCCCACCATTAGCAAAGTCAAAGCAAACATTGACTTTATCTAAATGTGGGCTAATAGCCTTTAACATTAACAGGCCCTGTAAAACCCTGAGAGGAAGAACAGTGGTTGAGGGGTGCTGGGGGGGGGGGGGGGGGCTCCCCCTTAAGGGCCCTGCAAATGGGTTCATGTCAGTCTTGGTTAATTTCTTTCAGACCACAAAACACAGACGGAAGCTATGTTTTCATTCAATTGTCTAGCGAATTTTAATCAAACTATTAAAATGTTGCAAAAAATATAATAGGCACATTTATGGTTTGTAGCGAATAAATTAGGCTGTGTAGTCTCATCAGAAGGATGGCTGTAATCCGCCAGTAAACAGAGTAGAAGAAGAAGTAGAGGCTGGCAATCTGACCATCTATGAGAGAAAAATGGCGAGAAATCTTCAGGGATTTGTTTCAACTGGGCAGGTTTTAACTGTCCTTTCATGTCAGCTAATATTGGTCATGTTTCATGTTGTCCAGAGATGAAAACTACAATTACATATTGAGGAAGACGCCGACAGTGCAAACAACTGAGCAGTCATTTGAGATAAATGTTCACTACATCAGAATTTATTCGGCAAATTCGTCTCCATATCTCATTTAGCGCATCGACTCTACTTTGACAAAAGGAAAAAACAACTCAAGTGAGCGGAAAAACTAATTGTGCAATTGAGGAAGTTGCTAGTTGTTCCAACTTTGCTGTTTCCTTCTTATATGCTTCAGATTGCGTTTAAAAGTATGTGAATGGAAACTAGTGATACGTGCATGTAATGTAATGTTTTTATTTCATTTACAACAAGAATAAAGGCTGAAGATCCCACAGACATCTCACTCTAGACTGTAAATTAAACACAACTATATCTTCCAATCATCAAAAATCAAACAAAATGAACAATAGAAAGTAGAAAAAAACTATGAGTCTGTTTTTCAGTCTACTTTTCAATTACTCTGGAAACCACAGCGCCACTCGTCCAAACAGCCGACAAGCCAACATTTGGCCCTGACATTAGGGTTTAACAAGAGGAACTGACAGAGTCATTTGTCCCCTTTGAAGCTTCCCGTTGTCTGTTAATCACCATGTAATTAAAAAACACACATATTGAGAGCTTCTGCTTTTCTTTCATTAAAAAGGACAAAATTATCACAGCGAGCAATTAGAAGTAACAAATTAAGCCGCATAATAGAGTCACTGAAGAGACATTTATTCATTGTACCTTAAGCATCGTCGTTGCAAAATCTCAAACTAGGTCAAAGACATAAAAATGTTTTTCCCTATCACTAAATATTGTACATCATTTTGGTCCCATGCTGAGAAAATGCACTAAAACACTGAACCGTTTGCTGCGTTTACATGGACACAAATAATCGGAATAAAGGCCCAATCAGATTAAAAATGCTTCATGTAAACACGACAGCCGGAAGATTGTGATCCGATACGGCCCAATCGGAAAGAAATTTCATTCTGAATGAGAGAGGTGGTTTATGCTGCTGATCGTTGTACACACCCATTCAGATCATGTCTTGCGCTACGTCAGCATGAAGCGAGACAGACGACGCAGCGTTTGTTTACAACACAGGCGAAAGTACAACTTCTTCTTCTTCTAATATTTCCGGAAAATTAAACAACTCTGCGTATGCCCAAAGAATTTAATCTGATTAAACGCTTGGTGCATGTATCGGATCATTTTATTTAGTGTCCATGTAAACAGTGGATTAGGAATTTCTGATCAACCGAGGTTCAGATCTGATTGGAGAAATTTGGTGCATGTAAACGTGGCTAATGTCACCCCTGTGGATCCAGCTCTCCTAATGCAAACACTGCGGCTGGCAGGCAGATGCCCACCATCACCACCACCAGGCCATATAATGGTTATCAGCATGTCAAATGGTATTTACGATAGTTAGCTGTGACTTAGGACACGTTGCATGCTTAAAAAACAGGAGTGGGGGTGGAGGGGATTTACTGATGTGAGTCTATAGTGTGTCTGTTGACAATGAGGTGAAGTTGTGTGTTTGAAGCATCTGTCTGTGGTATGCAGCTGTTTACTCTACGAGGAATCCAGTCGCTCTACTCCTCCATTCTAAAGAGACCACAACCAACATTGTGTTTTATCACAACATGTAATGACACGGTTAATCAGAACACAGTGTGTGGGAAAATACACATCCATGTGGGTGTAGTTTAAACATTCATTAAAGATTAACTCTTTTTATTCATTGGTCACCCATAACTCTTTGTTAGATCGTGGCCTTTACAACTAAAGCCAGGACTTTCTACACTGAACTACTCAGGGAGCATTCAAACTATCTGTTACCAGTACAACTTGGGCTATTTTTCCATTACTTGCCTCTACTTTCTTAGCCCTGCAAGTTGTACATGCTGCAACTATTTAGCATGAAGCTGACCCAGCAGGTAAATGACACTAGAGCTGAAAAGATTACTCGACTGATCAATCGACAGAATATTAATCTGAAACTAGTTTGATTTATCCAAACACAGATGTCAGCTCGGAGTCTGGGATGTGACAGGGATGTGTGTGGTATTAGTGCTTTTACTTAAGGAAAAGATCTGAATACTTCTTCCACCAATGTCCAGGATACCGCTGACACCTAAATTCTGTCTGTTTGTCTCCGTATCTAGTCGTCTCTTACTTTTCTACAAAGGTTTAAGGCTCTGCTAGGTATCCATTGCTCTGGTGACTGTGTGCCTCCTCCTCCAGCCCTCTTTACCTAACCACAGTTCTCTCCTACCCATCATTGTTAGTGTTAGCATGCTAATTACATTCCTCAGTAATGAGAGTGTGGGACAGGAGGCTGTTAAGTGACTGTGGGTTGTACGTGCTTACATGTGTTCGGTCATATTTATGGGTAGCGTCTTCTGCTTGTATACATCTTCAGCATCTGTGTATGCGGTTGCTTACACGTTGATGCTCTCTTGTCTTTCTCTGATGCTGAATGTGCATCTCTGTTTTGGCAGCTTCGATACGATGAAGATGCATTTTTAATGTGTTTGTGGCTCTTTACACTTGGTATAACAACAAACGGACCCTCTCATCTCTGTGTCTTTTTCCTCTCCTTCCCTTTGGATTATGGGTGGTCTGTATGGCACAATCACCCGGAAAACATTAAATTGTTTAGACAGACGTTTGCATCAGGAAACGATGTACACAAACCCACACTCATCATCTAATTTTTTGATCTGAATCTGCTTAAAAGGGTAGAAGAGGCAGACAAGATGATGTGATGATACAGACTGTAGGTCATTTAAGTGTAGAAAAAAGCATAGAAAAAAATGAAAATGTCTGCTGGACAAACTTCAATAGTCACATTATCATTATCCTCCTCCTTCCCTGCTCCAGTTGTTTGACCATGAAGCGTTTAACAGCTGTCTTACGTAAATACCATCTGACATGCTGATGACCATCTGACATACACGTGGCATTTCACATCACATGTACAGTTAATGTATGTGTGTTTCCGTGCGGAGGCAAGCAGAATCCCAGCGTGAACTTACCAGTACAAACTTGATCTAGAAAGCTTAATCTCTGCAGTGCAGTGTCTTAACACTTTTATATTATCTTCCTGACCTGCCTCATCATCAGCTAAGAGTAGTCAACAGACAGACAGTTTTTCTATTTATGACAAAGTCAAGTCCCTTCATCAAAACATCTGCTCTTCTAACATGTTTTTTTCTGTAAGACTGTTAAATGCCAGAGAAGATATGGCCAAAAGGGAAGCTGTTACTCTGTTGTACTTGCAGCTTCAGTGGAAGTATTAATGTAGTATTATCACAACAAAAATGGACTTGGGAATTCAACGTCCTGTTGCTTTAAAAAGGAATAGTCTGACATTTTGGAAAATAGGATAAGTTGGATAATAACTAAGATTGATATCACTCTCACAACCTTCAGTTCAATAAGAAGCTACAGCCAGGAGACGGTTAGCTTAGCTTAGCATAAAGACGGGAAAAAGAGTTAACTAAAGGTAACAAAATGTGCCTTCTAGTACCTGTAATGCTCACTCACTGACAACAATTACATGCAGAAAATATTCCCTTTTCTGCCGTTATTCCAATAGACAATATTCCTACTAAGCTGTTTGCATGGCTAATGAAATTGAATATTCCTGTTTACACGCTCCGATTATCGCAACCGGTGACAGACTTGTTAGACCATGTGAAAAAACAGCCTCCCTCTTTCATTACTTCACCCATCTTCTTGATGGGTCAGTGATGCAATATTTGCTCATATTCAAAAACCTGTTGATATCCAAGTCTTCTGTAATTTTTCTTTCAGCTTTCTGACCAGAAACATGGGCTTTTTTTTTTGGGCATGCTTTTCTGTAAACGCACTGCTAGTTAATTTGTGTACAACAGGCAAAAGGATGTGTGTGCCATAAAAAAACCCCAATTCCCAATTAAGATGCTTATTCTGAATGTGCTCTATACATGTCCAAAGAATGCTTCCTAAAACCTAAATAATATCGGCATATCCACCATGTCTTAATCAGACAATGCTCCATTCGGAGTAAGGCCTAATTCAGAACATACACGTATAAACAGAATATGTTGTTTACATTAACCATATCAAATTATGATTATTAATGTGCATGTTAACGTAGTTACTGACACATTACATCTTATTTGTTTCTTCAAAGTGTAAAGAACAGTTGTGGTTTTGCTTTAAGCTGACTGAAAAACCTCCATGAATCAAAAATTCATAATAGAGGAGTCATAATTGACCTTGTTTGTAGTTCGATGTGTCTTATCAACAGTTACAGACATCTCTTTTACAACGGTGGTCACCGGGAGATTTTTCATTTCCAGTGGTAAACCAAAAGAACGGCTCCAAGTGAGTCGGGTCGAGCCGTACCATGCAGTGTCTACAGCTGCAGGTAGCCCAGAATGCACTGGGCTACTGCTAGTCTTTGCCCCCTGTATTCAAGCTCAGTGGTGTTCAGCTAACAGGGGAGAAAGCTAATCTCTCAGCTGCTTAGTTTCATGCTCAGCTAAACACACATGGACACAGAGGCCGAGACACTGGTTCAAACAGCGTCAGGTTGAGTAAGCCTCTGGAGTGAAGTTTCTGACTCTTCGCTGAAATAAGGAGCATACATGTTGTGTCTTTATCTCTCTCTGTACCTATCTTATCTCTGTCTGCCTCCTGTTCTTTCTCTTTGCCATCCCTTTTCCTTTCTTTTTTCTCTCGTCACCTATATCTCTGTCCTGTTCCCACCCTCCACCTCCTAATTTGTCTCTTCGTCTCTATGTGTTGCAGCAGTCCAGTACAGCTCTTAGCTACTCCACTGTTCCTCTGTTTGCCAATCGGCGCTCACAGTGGAAA
This sequence comes from Pterois miles, assembly GCA_947000775.1. Classification (NCBI taxonomy): domain Eukaryota; kingdom Metazoa; phylum Chordata; class Actinopteri; order Perciformes; family Scorpaenidae; genus Pterois; species Pterois miles. The sequence goes on from CAMQGK010000193.1 coordinate 11,407,943, forward strand.
ACAGCCTTCAGTGTCATCTGATGCTCGGCCTTCACCGACTCCAAGGACAGCCAGTGAAAATCTTTAAAACTATTTGGCCTTTCTGGTATCTACTCATTTGTCCTTAAAGGAATCATTTTGTTCTCTTTTTTCAACACATTCAGCTATTTCTTTAATATAATAAGCCACACTGTACTTAGCAGTCATTTTAAGGCAGTTATTAAAGAGCTGTTGGACATTACTTCCTGGGCTTATACAATAGCGTCCTTACATTTAGTGTAACTGAACCGTGTGTGTAAATGGGACTGCCCCCACAGATGAGGCCACAAAAGAGTTAATGTTTTCAATCTTAGTTACAATGTGTCTTATGATATTTAGCATTTTATTGTTCATTGTTTATACAGTTGCCCTGAGTAACCCACCTCCGGTATGCATATTTCTCTGGGACATCTCAGTAGTCACCAAGTCACTAATAAAAACGCTTCTCTACGTCATTTTTTAGAGCGCAGTGGAGAATGCAACATGGGCGGACTGTGAGAGGAAGCTTGTCCTCTATCATTTCATATGATAGCATTTTGTACTTGAAGACTGGAGATTGTAATTTTGAGATAGTTTTATTTTTCATTATGCCAGTTAATAAACCAAATTGCTCTGAATCAATTCTTTATTTGGCAAACTTGTTACAAATAAAGTTGCAGTGAGTGATCCAGTAAGTGCCTGAACTGCATGTTCAGGGGATAAAATATGAAATTATCTACCTACCTAAGTGTCTTCTTTGAGCACAACCTCATGGAACCAAATCCTGCAGAGGGACTGGGGCCGTTATATGCTCTTTTTGATTATTCTGATATTTATAGGCTTGATTTTTTTTCCAGTCACAGTGGGATACTGCAGACTTGTCCAGGTGCCACTAGACAATGCCCTTAAGTCCTGTTTCATCAGGATGTCATGCATCTTTGTGTAATTAGTTGTGGCCAAGAACTGTGTCAGGCAGACACTTTCTATTTTTTTGCTTAAGAAAAAGCTGCAACATTTAAAAAGTGGTCTGGTGGTGGGCAATAAACAGTCCGGACTCAAGGCTCTGACACACCAAGCCGACAGTCAGCCATCGGACAGTTAGGGGCCGTTAGAGGTTTTGTGGCTGATTCAGCACGTTGAATCGGTGGTGGAGCCCGTCAGTGAGAAAAATCACTCTGATTGGTTGTTTGGCTAAAACAAATGAGTGCACGAGAAGAGAACAGAAATGACAAAAGCATTGCACACAGAAGGCTCTTCTCAGCAACAGTCAGCTTTCATCGGCAGTAGTTCTAGTTCGGCTTGGTCTGTCTGACCCTTAAAGTCGGCCTGAGAGGACAATTTCAGGGCGAATCAAGTTCCATTGGAAATAACATACCTGCAAACATGTTGGACTGTAGACATCAGTAACTGATATTGTTTGACCATGCCACTTTGAATTGCTTTGTGTGTAAAATGTTGATGGAAAAAAAAGGGGATAACGCTGCAAATTTTGAAGAAATCTGCAACTTCCTGCATTATTTTTGTCCATGTTTCAGATAATTCTTCTGCTGTGTTAAACATTTTACTTTAAGATGTGATACAGACAGAGACCAGATGACACGCTGCATTACTCAAGTTCAAAACCACAAATTCACAATCACATGGTACGACCCTCAGACCACGAGGCCACAGTCTCCCTCCCATCACTATCACTCCAGTACTGTCGATGTCTCTCAGCTGCCTCTTCATAGTCTTCATGCAGTGTCACACATGCAATGATTATTATCTTTTTCATTTCTACAACTTCATTTCACAGCAGCTTCAGTTAGATTCCTCCAGTGCTAATAGTGTATTTTAACCAGGAGAGCCAATCGCTCATTACAGGATATGGGAGCACTTTGGTCTCTAATAGGATCATTATGGCATTTTGTCCCCTCTGTCCTCTTCATGCTCTCCTGCCCTCTCTCTCTCACACCCCTCCTATAATCTGTTTCCTTCCCTTGTCCATTTCTATTTCTTGCTCCCTTGTTCCCTTTCCCGACTACCCTTCTTTTTCTTTTATCAACCATTATTTTTCCAGTCTTCCTATATCCTGGGCCCCCGTTTCTCTCCTTCACCCTATTTCCTCCCCTCTTTACCCCCGCCTTCTGCCTCTCTCTGCTGCCTGCCCTGGTTTCATTGACAGACTGCAGGCGGCGAGGGGGAGGAAATGCTGTAGCATTGCACAGCAAACATCCCTAATAGGCTAATCTAATCTCATCTCTTTGCGGTCTATGGCCCTGTGTTTACTTTCGGCCCCGTGTCTGCACGCTGCCTCTGCCTTGCCTCGCTGAATGCAGCTTTGTTCCCGCTGAAAACTCATCACTGGTGTGATCTCGGGAACGGGCGCCAACTCCACGACCGTCTGCCCATAGCGCCTGCATGCATGCAGGGGATGCTTCTCATTTATGAATAGCTTCTGTAGTTGTTGTTTGTTTTTATTATGTTTAGTTTTATTGAGAAAAACAAGGTAGCGTGCCAAGTACTGAGGATGCTTCTCTATATCTGATCCTGACCATCGACCTCCCTGAGGGGTTGTTCAGTTTAGATTTTGAGTTAAATTTTACTCTGCAGCCAACAAAGAAGCATCTCTGCAAAATAAGCAGGAGATAGAAAAACACACATAAAGTCTTAAACTCCCAGGCGAGTGCAGGAATACTTGACAGTAATTGAATAACCAGACTAAGTCAAATGTTCACTGACTATCTAAAGAGCAAAAGTATTCATTAAGTAAAGTTCACCCAAGGACAAATGTCTGCAGGTCGCCCAAAATATCTGAGCAACTGTTTCAGTGCAAATGAGCCAAAGCAGGACAACAAAGATGTTTACAAAGCATAATGTGAGTTAAGTATTAAAGTTAAAGGAAAAGATGAAGAGGAGGGTTCACTCCTGCTCCTATCACACCAAAATATAAAACATACCCACCGGTTCAACAGACAGTAGTGTCAGTATCATGTTTTGCCTCGCTGAGGCATGAATATTACATGTTTGTATGAAGCTGTAGTACCAGCAGGGGGGGTAACAACACCACTCACCATGCAACAAAGGTAGGTTTAAGGAAAAAAACGTCATGGTTGGCCTTAAAATAAGTATGTAAATAAAGTAAAATACCTATGGACAGCATGCCACAAATCTCACCAACGTAACTTACAAGCAAAACACCGGTCTCCTGGTTGAAAGTCCTGTGTTTGTTGGACCCATCCACCTCGACCATAAGTTGTTTTGTACCATTTTATTTTACGTCACTAGCTCTGAGCGTAGTATGTTTACATATATGCATTTACAGTGCACATGTCGCATCTATAGTGACACGCCAAAAGCAAGAACGCCATTCTTACTGCACGCTTTTGCCTTGTGCTTTACCGTGTCCTTCATACGCCTTTTCGTTAGACTGGGCTGTGCCATTATACTTTAATGAGACAATTGCGTGCAATCGTGCCTCCATATTTCCAACAAATCCTCCTGAGGCTGGAACAGCAACAAGAATGCAAAAATGGGAAATTTCATCCCAGTAAATTTTCTCTGTGCCAGGTGAACTGCTACTGAAGCAATGCCACATAGTGATGTCAGCTGCAGTGATTTATCTCGCTGCTGGCACTGATGACTGTAATGCTCTGAGTCTCTGTGGAAATCAGCGCTTCTGTTACTCACCTCTGGCAGCAGTGGACGTCAGGACCACCTCCAGCAGCAGAAAGACCCAGAGCAGCTCCATTTAGGTTCAGTTTTCAGGAAGACAAATCTCAGCCTCTATGATCTGAAAGGAGATGAGGCTTCTTATTGAAGGATAACAGCTGATATATCTATTTATGAGATACTGAGTATTTATTTCCCACCTTGAAGGCGCATTTTAATCAGTGTATAAATCATCTGAATTGCTGTACTGCCCTCTGCCAGACTTTGATTTATTCCAAAAACCCACCACCCACATTCATAATTTCATCATCTGATTTTTTTTTATTAATTGCTGCCCAAAATAGTTGCTGGTGCAATTAAAACATGAATTAAAACATAATTTACTACCAAATGGCTGACGGCTGGTGAGCATCTTTGTGAAAACCCGCCTTGGATTTCAGAAGTGAAGGAATAACTTGACAAGAACTGCAATTAATCAATTACTTATCAGCTATTAATTAATCAGCAACTATTTAAGTAGTAATTTTCAAGACATTTGAGGACGTCATCTTGGGCTTTGGGAAATATCAATCAACATTCACAGTTTTCTGACATTTTATAGACCAAACAAGTACTCGAATAACCAAGAAAATATCATTAGATTAATCACACACAGAACACAGAAAGTAATTGTTAGGTGCAGCCCTAAACTTAACAGAAAATTGCCAAGTTGTTCCATAATAAGGGAAAGTAATGAAATGTAACTTCTCTGAACAAACCTGAGAGGCGTGTGTAAAGGTGTTATACACCTTTAGTTCCTATGCAGATGTTTAAAAACCCACCGGTTTAAAGTTATTAGATAGGAAGTGAAAGAATTCAGGTTGAAAATGTTTCTGCTTCATCTCCTCGATTCGGTGCATTCGGTCTTCATAAGCTTATTTGCATCTACAAAAGTCCTCGGCAGTCAGAATATAAAAAGAAGTTGTAGAAATGAAAAAGATAATAATATTGCATGTGTGACACTGCATGAAGACTATGAAGAGGCAGCTGAGAGACATCGACACAGTACTGGAGTGGTAGTGATGGGAGGGAGACTGTGGCCTCGTGGTCTGAGGGTCAGAATATAAAGAATAAAGTGTCCGTCCTAATGGCACAGGAGCAGAGATTTTCTGGAAGTCGAAACTATTTTCCTCTCAGATTTATACTGTCCACCTGTCTATATGTCTCTCCTTACAGAGGTTTAAATCTTTACGCCACATAAATTCTTCCCTGAACCTTATGAGATCTTATTTCAATACTTCACATGCTGTATCTTTGATCAGCATCTGTCAACCTCAGCGTCTCAGTTCAACAAGAACTGCTGCACACTCAAAAAGGGCAGGATACCTGATTTGATTTGTCACAATCGTGAGTCAGGATTAGTCCCACTTTTTTATCTTACTGGTAGAACAATCTACAATAAATAAACACCATACAAAGCAGCTGAAAGTGGCTACAAGTTACAGAATAAAAGTTTCTGTAAAGAGGAGGAGAGCCTGCAACCTGTGAGTGAGTTTACACTTATTTGTTTAAAATCAATACATTTATATGAAAATTATTTAAAAACCATGTTCCCCTGCATGCATACAGTATGGCACATTCACCTTCCTTGACTGTACTATGGGAATGAGCTGCCTATAGCTGTAAGAACTTATAAAACCTGTATAAGCGATGTACTATAGCATGTTACAGCTGTTCACCGGTAAGTAACAACTTCTGTGGATTAATACCGTTAAAATATGACAGACATTTGACTCTAAATTATAATCTTAGACTCAAACAGGGCAAAACAGCACTAATAGGAAAGAAACACGAATGAAAAGATGGTAAGGAGATAATTCAAGTCCACTTTAAACGTAAAGTCTGACAGATAAGCATTAAGACCCTGTGGATGTATTATATAAATATTACAGCGGCTAATAATAAAGTGGGACTTACTGTAAGAAGTGATGAGATGTCCACAGTCTGTTACTGTCTGATGACCTGCTCGTATACCATGCCTTTCTCCAGAAACAGTCCTTCACCTCCTCTCCAGTGATGTTATGATGGCGAGAACTTAATCCGTGATTCAGACCAAGAATAATAAAAAACACACGTCTGTCAACGAAACGAGCAACCTGCAGCGACTTCAGCGGGACAGAAGTGTGTAAAAAGTAGGCTAACCGAGCGAGAAATATGTGTTTAATGTGTAGAAATAAATCAGAGATATATAGGCTAAGGTCAAACACGTGAGGCTGTAGTATTTCTGAATGACAGTCCGCATGTAAACCGCTCCAGCGGGGCTCCGCTCACACAACCGGGAAAAGAAGAGAAAGACAAAAACTTTATCGGCACGTCCCGCCTGCTTTGCATAACTATTTCACACACGCATGTGTAAAAATGAAAAGCTGAATACTATTATCCACATCGCCTCCAGCAGCTGCTCACCGTCCAGATTTCAGCCGCAGGCGAGAAAACAACCGATCGACTGTCCGAGTACGGAACTTTCAGCCAATCAGAGGGCAGGCCAATCAGACAGCGGACCAATCAGCGAGCAGGAACGTGCTGGACAAATTTGGAGCGGTTTAGAGAGAGGAGGGGGGTATTACCTCAAATCATCTTACATCATGTGTTATTAACAAAACTGGGGTTTCCTTTATTAATTACCTACCTACTTTTGTTGATTTATTATTATTATTATTATTATTATTATTATTATTATTATTATTATTGTTATTATTATTTTATTATTATTATTATTATCATAAATAGTAGTAGTAGTAGTAGTAGTAGTAGTAGAGTTTTTTTTTTTCCATTTTCGATTATATTCTATTCATGTAGACTAGTGCCTGTACAGTTCTTCATTGCTTTGCTCTGTGCTCCGAGAGAGCTCGCTTCAAGAGACACTATGGACCAACACTGCCACCTTATGGCATCTACCCGTCACTACATCAATAGGTTTTCACAAGGTGAAGCTCACACACTGTGTGATGTGATAACAACAAAAATAGTTCCAGTGGACGTCCTGCAGCACTGATGCCATATGAAAGGTAAGTAAATAATAGATCAATAATATATAATAATATAATATAAGATAATATAATGTAATATAATATAATATGATATAATATAATATAATATAATATAATATAATAGAAATAAATAAATAAGTTTAAGTGTCTATCTGTCTCTGTTTCAACAATGTGACGGCCCCTCTGTGTTTGGAGCCTCTGCTGTGTGGTTTCTGTCTTCAGGGCTGCAGACCTGATGAGGCTAATCACCAGCATGGGACACACCTGGGTCGGATGCGCTCCCTGCTTAAAAGGCAGAGCAGGCAGCAGTCTAAAGGACTGGCAGACCTCCTCACACACCATAGCTTTGGTCCTGGGTTTTTGGTTCTCTTTTCTTGTTTTTTACAGCACAACATCCATGCAGCACATTTTCACACATCCACTCCCTACACTACTGAAAGAGTCCTCCTGTACATTCTTTTGATTTAATTTTTGATTAATAATCACCTGTGGGTCTCCCAGTTTTTCGTCACAGTTCTAGAGCCAGGCTGTGACAACTAATAAATCACATATGCTCAAAAGCAGAGTGTTTTTGCATTATCAATGACTGACAGTAGTTGATAAGATGATTTCTGACCTGTTCTGTTGCAAAAAAAAAAGTGGTTTTAGTTGTTAAGGAGTCATGTAGGCATTGGCCAATGAAATGTCAGTGGTGGAAAGTAACTTGAACATTTACTCATTTATTGTGAATGAATTGTGGGACTAATAAAGGAATATCTTATCTTATCTTATCTTACTCACGTACTGTACTTAAAGCTGCAGTCTAAAAGATTTTCTTTTGAATAAGTGTCTGTTAAGTTACTATTCATAGCCAAATGAGGTAATGCAATGGTGATTGGGCCTATGGCTCACTGATAAAAGTACTGCAATATTTACATATTTGCAGTATTACAAACTGGACATCTGTTGGGACGTTATCAGAAAAAATGCTGTTGTGTACAAACAAAAAATGAAACATAGAAGTGCATAGAAGTATTTTTTTTCTGTTCTATTTCTACTTGTGTATCAACAAAAAAAACACCAGATTGTTAAAAATGAAGCACAGTTTCATTGTTTTCACTCAAATAGGACTGAAATCTTGAAGCCTGGCACTTAAATACTGAGGTAGTTGTACTTAACTTGAGTATTTTGATTTTCGGTATTTTGATTTTTATACTTCTACTCCATTGTAATTTTACTCCCATCCTTTTATTTGATACCATTAGTTACTTTGTAGATTCAGATTAACACTACCAAACATATTCAACAAATAAATTAGGATGTAGGCGTGTTATTATGGATAAAGACTTTAATCCCTTGCTGATATATACAAGCTAACTGGCAGTAGGCCTATATTTAGAAAAAAATAAGCCCCACCTGCACCAGCTGTAGCATTACAATTATGTAAACATTAATGCATCAATAACATCAATCCAATAACACGGTACAACATATGTGATTCAGAAATGCATGATTCTGCATAATGAATACTACTTTTCATGCTTTCAGTGTATTTTGATGCTAATACTTTTGCACTTTCACTTAAGTAAAGGAACACTTTTTACTTGTAACAGAGACAGTATTGTCCAGCAGACCTTCCCATCTTTACTTTCTGGATGTCAATTTATGCTCTGAAATCATAATTTATCTTTTATCTTAGTTTTGAACAGAAGAGAAGAAGAAGAAGAGAAGATATTCCTTTATTTGTCCCGCAATGGGGAAATTCAATTTTTACACTCTGTTGTTTTTACTTATACACGGTACATGCAGACCCGAGACACACACATGCACATATACATGCAACAATGGAGAGGTGTCAGAGTGAGGGGGCTGCTCCTGACAAGCGCCCCGAGCAGTTGGGGGTTTGGTGCCTTGCTCAGGGGCACCTCGGCAGTGCCCAAGAGGTAAACTGGCACCTCTCCAGCTACCAGTTCACACTCAGTTCTTGGTCATGTCGGGACTTGAACCGATGACCCTCCGGTTCCCAAGCCAACTCCCTACAGACTGAGCTACTGCCGCCCCAGATTTACTGTATCTCAGTGTAGTTATATAGCTAGCTTCTCGGACAAACTTTAACATTATCAGAGGTTCTTATTTAATAATAATAATCTAGTTAATAAGCTAGTTTTGAATACCCTATAATTAATTTTTAGTAGATTATATTATATTCTAAAAGGCATCAAGACAAGGCAATTAAGCAATATTATTATTATTAATATATATATATACATAATTTCCTGAGGGTCCTGTCTAGAAGGTAACCCATAATTTGGAAAACTGGAAATGAATCAGTCAACCAACTTAAGCTTGTTTACTAAATGGATTTCCACTCTAATGGACAATTAAATAACAATCATGATAAATGTAAGTGTTTCATCTTTCATACTGCTTTGATGGCAAGAGCGCAGCCATGTTGTAGTATTTGTAGCAAACCCCCAGGAAGTGTGCCGGTTGTTGATCCCAATGTTCATAGTGGCCAAACTGTGATACTACAACTTCCGTGACTGTCGCGTGACGTCACTGGGCCCAAAAAGCCTTTTTCCCATAGATTTACATGAGAAAGAGATCTCTGTAACCCAGCGGATAATTCTTTTGAGGTTAACCAACTGTACAATACGAACACTCTAATAGCCCTTAGTTAAATCATTAGGTCCTAAAAGTTGTAAAACGCACTAACAGCCGAATCCAGAGTTATTTCCTTCCTCTGTTTATGTCTATGGAGATCCAGACCATGCTGTGACTGAGTCATGTGGCTGAGCAGATGCTACTACGCATTTCGGACATGCACAGTTGGGCATAATATGACCTGGAAGACCCCAGAAGATCCCGGTACTTTCAAAGTCGAGTCATTTTGGCTTCATGCGCCACTTAGCAGCTTTCATAGGAATGAACAGGACTCCGCCTCCAATGCTGCATCAGTTCTCTTTATACATCTATGATCCCAATGATCGTAGTGGCCAAACGGTGGTAGCACAACTTCATCATTGGGCCCAAAATACTTTTTCCCATGGACTTACACTAAGACAGAGATTTTTTAAAAGTAAATCTGCTTCCCAGTATGAACACTTAAATAGCGCTTGTTGTAAAAAAGCACTAACAGCTTAATCCAGAGTCATTTCCCTTCCTCCGTTTATGTCTATGGAGATCCAGACGACAGTGCAAGCCATGATGACGGCGTGATGTTGGGACCCTGTGACTGGGTCATGTGACCAAGCGGACACTACTACACATATCGGACATGCACAGTAGGGCCAAATGGATGCATAAGACTGCCAGAAGATCCTAGTACTTTTCCAGGCAGAGGTCAGGCTGTTTTGGCTTCATGTGCCATTGAGAAACTTTCATAGGAATGAACGGGATCCCTCATCCAACGCGGTATCCAGGTCTCGTTATACATCTATGCACTGTAGCCTGTGACATCACAAGGTTGGCTGGCTCAGCTGAGTTACACAGAAACTGTGAAGCACGAAGCCTGAGGAGACACAGGGCAGAAGAAAATAAAATGACCAGCTTCCTTCCTTTTATTCTTGTCACGTCATAAGCTAGAGTACTGCAACGGGGCGGTGCGATGAAATAAAGCTTTTTTCCTTTTAAATGCTGACATTGGTCACATTTGTTATATAATGAAATCCAATTATTAAACAAGCTTAACTTGTTTGACTGATTCACTTCTACATTAAGGTTAGGCATTGACGTTAAAAGGTTAAGGTAAGGATAGGTCGTTATGCAGCAAGTCTCGCAGGAGTTTTGACATTTTTTTGCAAGATTTCACAAATTGTGGGTTACCAATTGGATACAACTTCCTTGGGACCAATGCAGAGGTGCCTTAAACTTGCATTCTTTCTAACAGCCAGCAGGGGGCAACTCCTCTGATTGCAAAAAGAAGTCTGATTGTATAGAAGTCTATGAGAAAATGATCCTACTTCTCACTTGATATATTACCTTAGTAAACATTGTAAACATGAGTTTATGGTCTCAATCTCTCGTTTCAAGTCTTCTTCAATACCGCAACAATAAGCCAATGACACATGGCAAACAGCCAATGAAATTGCAGTGGGTCAATAGCCAATCAGAATCAGCTTTGGGCACACGCATTGTTGTTTTCCCACAACTGCGACACTAGACATTGTGAGCGTGACACCTCTTCCTAACTGGACACGATGCAAATGGCCCTCCTAAGCTTAACCCATGAAAAAAAAAATATCAGAAACCACAGGTTTTTACTTCACCATGGTAACTGCAGATATGCAGAAATCTTGTAATATTTATTGTAGATCATTCACTTAGTATAAATCGGTTAAAACCAAGGTGAATGTCTGATCGCCAGTGGAGATACAGTAAGCCCACTTGCGATGTAATCTAAACATTTCTATACAGACCATTAATCAAGTTATCAGATCAACTGGAGAACTTTCAAAAAATGGAAAATTCAAAGGCCAGAGGACGGATCAAACGATGGTCCGATTAAGGTAAAGCATGGATAAATTATTACGCATGCAGTGCCTCTTAATTTATGAAAAGATGTCCAAACAAGCTTTATTTGGATGATGGTTGAGGCTTAAACGTGAATCAAAGATAAAAACTGTCTGAAATGGTCTGAAGGACATTTTAGGACATGCAGCACTTAAGACCAGTTAAGCAGTCATTTAATACAGCCATCTTTACAGCTTACAGCTAAAATAATTTGGTCTGACTGTGAAACATAGCAGAGTATTGTCTATGGCGGTGCTCCAGTTCCATGGCTTTAACCGCTGTGTTTTATTTCTGCATCAGGAGACGCCAGACCAAATTCCCCTCAGAGAGTCTCAGTGAGTGTCTGAGCAGCTGGGAAGGACTTTTAATGCTACCTGGAAATAAATGTGAGACCAACTGAAAAACCAGAGAAAAGAAACCATCCCATCCCAGTTGAATATGATGAACAGCTGAATTTTGGGGAGTTAAAGTGTAATCACGTCTTATAAAATGCAGCAGTAAAACAGTTTGAACTGATGTCATTAAGTGAGACTACGACGGTTTATCAGAGGTGAGAAGAGGAGGACGTGGCTCTGATATGTGCTTTGTGTAAAATGTTAATGCCATTCTCTAAAACATTGTTTAAAATGTGCCTTTCTTCTTTCTGCATCTTTAATCTTGCAATATATAGTTGGTTTTTACATACAGTGAATTTCTGAAGAAATATTTGGGAGTAAATAAAGTGAGATGAGCCTCCGAGTGATATATACTTTATCATGTATAGAGCTTTTTTTCTACTTTTGTACACAGAAAAAGTTGTTTCTCAGGAAATGTACTGATTCTACGTTAATACTTTGGGGTCCCTGAAAATGAAGTGATTATGTGCTAGAACAGTGGTTCCCAACCTGCGGTCCAGGCCCCCTTTGGAGGCACCAAAGCTCATAGGTGGTGCACCAGGATTTGTCTACTCAAAGGTTGTCAGAAATTGGATTTGCTCATAGATAACTAAAATTATAATAACAAACCTACTGGATAATTTATACAAAAATCTGGATATTAAATTATTTACAAAAGATATATATTTTTTGCTGCTTAGCAGCAAAATCGAACTAAATATTCCACTGTAATCCATATTTGTTGGCGTTTAGCCTTTCAAAAGCAACATTTGATGCACACAGAGGGAGGCCTGCACCTGTGTTAACGGGGCAGTCTAGCAGCAATCTAACAACACCATAAATTACTTATTATTATTGCTTATTATTTATTTAACCACAATAGCAAAACATATTTGGGCTCTAATATTATTATAGTACATTAATTTAGTTGTTTTATTTGCCTCTGCCAAGGCCATGAAACAAGGAGGTTATGTTTTCACCTGCATTTCTTTGTTTGTTTGTTTGTTTGTTTGTTTGTCTGTCTGTTAGTAGGACAAACATTTGCGATGGATTTGAATGAATTGTTTTGGAGGGTTGGGATGTGGCACAAAGAACAACCCATTACATTTTGGTGGTGATTGTTGGAAAGAGTAACAATGACGGTTTAAATGAGTTTTATTTGCTGATTTCAACATAAATAAAAATCGACACCTTGGAGGAGGTCTGACCTCTCTGAGTGCCATTCTTCTATGTATCTGCATTCACTTGGCAAATCCATCAAGATGTCATCACTTCATTTATTTTGATGAAACTATCATGTTCTCCAAGAAAGTTGATTTAATGAAAAAAAAAAACCTAACTCATTTAAAACACTGAATCACTTTATTCATTCATTTATTTATTATGATTTTTTTAAGGATTCTAAGGATTTCTTAGCTTTAAGTAGAGAGGCTTCAAGGAAAATAGGTTAGGAACCACTGAGTTAGAGGGTTATTATGACTATGTTTGTGTTATTATTATGATTATTATCATTAAAACTCCAACAGCTCAAAAATATCATTTCATTTGACTGAATTACCCTTTAATGAGAGTGTAGATGTGATACATGCAGATAGATAAATAGATGATAGATAGATAGATAGATAGATAGATAGATAGATAGATATATAGATAGATCGATAGATAGATAGATCGATAGATAGATAGATGGATAGATAGATCGATAGGTAGATGGATAGATAGGTTATTCTCAGGTGTCTTCGTTGCAGTCTGATTCCATATTTTCTCCAGTAGATGGTAGCAGAGGGCTATATCATGGGAATAAAAAATACACACATCCACGCACACATGCAGTATTTTATTTTTTACAGTTAGGACAACCATAGTTGTAAAAACCTGCTTTTCTTCTCAAATCATCATGACAGATGGTGGGAATATGGCTGCGTATGCTCCATTGAAATCCATGCACTGTGACAGGCAGGAGGCTGGAACTATTTCTGGTAACGACTATGTAGTAAGTGTGTGTGCGTGAGTGTGTGTGTGTGTGTGTGTGTGTGTGTGTGTGTGTGTGTGTGCTCTGAAGTCATGTTTTTATGTATCTGGAGACATTGTGTGTGTAATAATGTATTCAACAGCTCTATCCAACTTGTACAAACTAATCCAACACACACATTCATTAATTACTGTGGAGTGTAATGGTTTTCACCTCTTGCAACTCTTGCCTAGCATCTAATTGTCTGATGAATACTACTTCTGTGAGAGGCTCTCTGGGCTCTTTATTATATCATTAACCTCTGCTCAGTTTCCTGCTCTTCTCTGCCCCAAAGAAACACCAGTTCATTTGTTTTCTCCACACAGAGGGATGAAATGAAAGAAGTGGTCCACCAGCAGCAGTGATTGTCGCTTATATGCTAACCTTCCTGCATCTCTATCTAATCGTTTTATGTCTGTTTTTGGTAGTTTTGCATGACATTATGGTCTTATTCTATGTCTCATTTTGGCCATTTCATGTTTCTGTAGTAGTTTTGCATCTCTTTGTAGCCACATTCTGTTTCTTTTTGTTTATTTTGTGTTTTGTTTTCATCATTTCAAATCTCTGTGATAGTTTTGCATGTTTTTGTAGTCACATTCTGTTTCTTTTCCTTTTTTTGTGGCTCGTTTTTGTCATTTTAGTGTCTCATTTTGGTCATTTCATGCCTGTGATAGTTTTGCATGTCCTTGTAGTCATATTTTGGTTCTTTTTGATTATTTTGTGTCTAATTTTGGTCATTTCATGTCTCTATGATAGTTTTGCATCTCTTCATGGTTTTTTGTGTCTCTTTTTGGCCTTATTGTGTCTCTTACCTGTCATTCTATGTCTTTTTTTTGTTGTTTTGTGTCTCTGTGGAAATTTTGAATCTTGTTTTGCTCATTTCAAGGCCCTGTGGTAGTTATGCATTCCTTCTTCTTCTTCATCTCTTTTTGGTAGGTCTGTGTCTGTTTGTGGTTATATTTTGTCTCTTTAGGTAGTCTTACAACTTCAAACAGAGGATCTAGTTCAGGGGCCCCCTAACCTCTTGGGCTCCTGGACCTGTACCAGTAGGCCCATTTAGTAATCCATCCATGAGCAGAATATTTCATGCATCTGAAGTATGTAGAATGGCCGTCTGCTGACTATGACTGACTATGATGTGGTTTGTCTTGTAATCACATCGCCATGGTGGCACAATGATAGCATCATCCTAAATAAACAGTCTGAGTCTTACTGTACAAGTAGTATTTTGTCCCGGGGGTCAATGAAACCTGTGAATGCAGCCGTTCTATTTCAGCTAAAGCACCAGTGAGGACACGGTTGTTTTCATTATTAGGTTTTACTGGGCTTCAGCCAGTGCAAGAGGGTGTTTATATTCTGCAGGCGCAGCAAAATGTCACATTCAATCTGTACACTTTGTTTTCAAAAGGTCATAATTAGCTAGCAGTTTTGAAACAATTATGGCCAAAGTGCACCGATTTCCCTCGAAGCACAACATAGAATTACTCATGGAGAGCGAAACTGAATGGTGTGTATGTGTGAAACACTTGCGGCTTGGTTTTATTCCATTCTTACTACTTAGTCAGTATCAAATGCTTTGTTTCTGCATCAGCTGCAAAAGAGGAGGAGGCAGCTGAGAATGATTACAATATATTAGCTAGATTGATAGGAGGGCACACACACACACACACACACACACACACACACAAGGGAAATTAAACAGCAGCTGCAGAGGAGTGTAATTTATTCAGCATCACCATACCTGCCTCAGTTTACCTGCCAGTTCAAAGATTTGGAAAAGCACTCTACTGAGTACCCAGGTGTGCTGCTGGCAAAAACACCTTTAGATTTTCTAACAATTTTTAACAGAAAAACTATTTGTTTACTTGTGAACATCCTCTTAAAGCAACATTAACTTTTTCAGTGTACAAAACCAACAGTAGCATCATATGATAACTGTGCTGCAGAGCAAATATATTGTTTGAAAACCATAAATGTGCAAAATAAGAAATGTTTCATTATTACTTTGCTGTCATAAAGAGGTCAAATGAGTGATAATGTTGTTGTTGCTAGGGCGGTCTGACCAGTTGCTATGCGGCAGCCTCAGCTGTTGTAGGAAATGGCTCTGGTTAAAGTTTGAAAGGAGGGAAGGAAGGAGGGCGATGTAGCCACAAGGCTATTACTGTGCACTTGTGTGTGCGTCTGTGTGTGTGTTTGTGTTAGCATGCATTTGTGGATTTTCATTGTGTGATGTCAGGTTAATGTGTGCATGTGCTTAAAGCGTGCATACTGTGCAGCATTTTGTTGTGTGCTTTTACCTTTGGCTGTTTCTGCAAATATACTACTGTGTGTGTGTGTGTGTGTGTGTGTGTGTTGTAGTATGGCGGTCTCACCTCAGGCCTGAACCCAGCATAGCCATGGGGAGGGCTGGGCATTTATGAAGGAATTCTGTAATTTTCAAAACTGTGGTTTGAGTTTCACTCTTTTTAACAAGCTGGTTTGGGCACTGATAATGGAAAACGGCTGCAGAGAGAGAGAGAGAGAGAGCTAGAGAGAGCTAGAGAGAGCAGGAGAGAGCGGGAGAGAAACTTTTGGCAACCTTTGGATTCACTTCCCATTTCTCAAAATATGTTTTTTGTTGTTCGTGGACTTTTTGCATTATCATTTCTGTCCTAGTTAGACAGCAAACTCAGAACTACAGGAAAAGATGTAAAAAACAGATATAAAAAGGGCATACGATACATTGAAGTTCACAAGTGGGAACCCATCAGTCCCACCAAGTGCCATGAACACAGAGTCTTGACCCCAAAAATCAGAACCAGGAATGACTCAGACTACAATTTGAAACCCTGACTGCTGTATTATTATTATTTGTATTATTTATTATGTATTATTATTATTATTATTATTATTATTATTATTATTATTATTATTATTATCATCACTTATACCTGAAAACAAAATTCAAGTATGATTTTTTTTCACCTTGGCAGCTCCACGATGTTCACCTCCCCGTTGTGGTCCCGTCAAAATTGACCAATTTTCAGACTTGCTGTTTAGCAAATGTGTTTTATTCTGTCTGCTTGCCAAGAGCTTTTATGACATCCTTCACACTAAATATCCATAAAACCTGAACCAAGAACCGGACTTGGCGGGTACTCAACTTATTCTGATTCATGCAGCCAAACATGAGACCCACACATTGAGAGCAGTTTGATGATAAATAAATATCTGCATACAGCCAGAAAACTGTATATAGTGTGAGTGCAGCACAGTACCCCACTCACTCTTTTACATTGGTAGTTATATTTTCAAAATAACATGAACTGTGCTTCAAGGTGCAGTTTGTAGGATTTGGCGGCATCAAGCAGTGAGGTTACAGATTGCAACCAACTGAATCTTCTCCTGTGTGCCAAGCATGAAGGAGAACTACAGTGGCAAAAATGTAAAAAGGTTAAAGCCCTACAGAGCCAGTGTTTGGTTTGTCTGTTCCAGCCTACTGTAGAAAGATGGCGGCCGCCACTATGAAGAGGACCCGCAGCCTATGTAGATATAATCATTCTAAGCTAACAAAAACACAGTTACTCTTAGTTTCAGGTGATTATGAGCTGAGGAAAATATACTTATTGATATTATATTTCTGCCAATAGATCCCCTAAAAGATACCCGCTGGTCCTTTAAAGTGTCATCCAACTGTGTTGGAAATGTTGGAAATCAAAGTCAATAAAGTTTTAAATAGTTATATCAATGTATGCTTCTCTAACATGCAACTACTTGAGCTAAGATTATTAGAAGATTATTGTGAACAGGGGGAAAATGCTACAGTATCACCAAAGACTCTTACTTCACCTATATTATCTGTTCTATTTAAAAGTAATATTAAATTATATATATAATTGAAAGTAGAATTACTGCGTTGTGGTTGTATGCCTTGGCCAACCAGTCAAGTTTCAGTTTTCATCCATGTCTGTCCAAAAGCTCATTACTTCATCATTTCATCCTGTGTGAAATTGTCGTAATAATGAACACATGCATTACTGAGTTATGGTCAGAAGATGTGTTGTGAGGTCACAGTGACCTTTGACCACCAGATACTAATCAGTTCATCCTTGAGTTCAAGTCAGTGTTTCTTACTTTCACAAGAGTGGGACGGCTGGACGGAAAATGTTGGTGCAAAGGCATGAAAACAACAGTAATGATACCTAATTAATATACCTTATGATGAACACACTCATAAATTACACAATTATGGTGACAATTTTTTTTTAATTTGTGATTTTTAAGTGGATTTTGCTGAAATTTGAAATGTGAAATTTATTCTTTTGGTGCTCAATATACGTGATATACAGTACACTGCTACTCAAACTCTTTCTACTACCTATAGTACTAGTACTACTCCTATATTACTGTTGTTACTGTTGTAGTACTGCAACTGCTCCTACATCTAATACCACTGTTACCTGTGACCTCCAGGAAGTGTCACTGCTGCTGCTGCTGCCATTATCACCAGTCTTCTACTACAACATGATGACACCAGCAGCTGTGACACAATCTGGACAGTTTGTAGGAAACAATAGTTGTTTCAAGCAGAACTTTTTGTGCCACATCTGGATGCCAGGTAGTCTGACCCCCCGCCGCACCTAAACACACACACACACACACACACACTCATATATACACACATCGGTCCAAGCGACCACGGGGGCCTGTTAAGCTAACGGGAGATATTTAGCCCCCAGACTGGGAAAATAAAAAGAGTAATGTAATGGAGCCAGCTGTAAAAGCACAGAGTGGTACAGAGCAGAATGCAACAGGACATTGCCTAACCTAGTGCGACTCTGTGTAACCAAACCTGAGACTGGACTGATTCAGGGCCAGCACCGGTTCCAGTCTGCGATCTGATGATATCACTGAGACACTCCCTTATGACAATGACACAATGAGACGTTTCATTTGTGGGTTTTTCTGGTAGTAAAATGAACATGTTTTATTCTCTTTTATGTCAATCAATCAATCAATCAAAGTTTATTTATATAGCGCTTTACAGTAGCCCACAGGCTCCCAAAGTGCTTTACAACATAACGATACATAAGAACACCGCAAAAAACAAAACATAAACACAAACATAAAAACTCTATAAGAAAGTGCTTCAGTGCTGCAGAGTGCTGAAAGCCTTTAAAAAGTACATAAAATGGGGACAACAGGAAATAAATACATACAGAATAAAAAAATAGATACAAGGTTGTCCTAGTCAGTGTTGAATGCCTGTCTAAAAAAATGGGTTTTCAGCTTCGATTTAAAAAGGCCGACTTCGGTCGTGGTGCGAATATCGGGGGGCAGTTTGTTCCACAGACTGGGAGCAGCGACGGAGAAAGAACGTTCACCCGACAGTTTGTATTTTGCCCTGGGAACTTCTAACAGACGCTGTCCTGAGGAACGCAGGGCCCTGCCGTGATTACGGATAGTTAAAAGCTCCGACAGGTACGACGGAGCAAGGCAGTTAATGGCATTAAAAACAAATACTAAAATTTTAAAATCAATTCTAAAACAACTGGAAGCCAGTGGAGTGATGACAGCACCGGGGTGATGTGTTCGCGTCTGGGCGTGTTTGTTAAAAACCGGGCAGCAGCGTTCTGGACTAGCTGCAGACGCGATATTGAGGACTGGGTGAGGCCGACGTAAAGGGCGTTGCAGTAGTCCAGTCTTGTGCTGATGAAAGCGTGGATTGCCTTCTCAAGATCCCGTTGACATAAAAAAGGCTTCACTTTAGCCAAGAGACGGAGCTGAAAGAAGCTCATCCTTATGACAGAGCTAATCTGTTTGTCGAATTTGAGCCCACTGTTGAATGTGACCCCGAGATTTTTGACATAAGGTTTAAAAAAGGGGGCCAGAGAACCAAAGTTTGCTGTGACAGTGTTCAATGTTGGTGACATGCCAAATAATACAGTATTGTCAGTGGGTCTTATAGGTAGATATATCTGCAGGTCATCAGCATAAAGAAGAAAAGACAGGTTGTGTCTTTCCACAACTGAACCCAGGGGTAATAAATACAGAGAAAACAGAACAGGGCCGAGGATGGATCCCTGTGGCACCCCGCACGAGAGGGACGCATGGGAGGAGCAGAGGTCACCGATCATAACGGAGAAACTCCTATTTGCCAGGTATGACCTAAACCACTGGAGAGCAGTGCCTTGGATACCGACACAGTGCTCTAGGCGGGATACAAGGACGGCACGGTCCACTGTATCAAAGGGTTCCCAGCATCAACAGACAGGGCAATGTCATTGTGCACCTTTAACAGTGCCGACTCAGTGCTATGTCGGGATCTAAAACCAGACTGAAATTGATCAAGAACAGAGTTCATCTCTAGGAAAGTTTGTAGTTGAGTAAAAACAACCTTTTCTAAAACCTTGGAAAGAAAGGGCAAGTGTGAAACAGGCCTAAAATTGGACAGCACAGAGGGGTCCAGATGAGATTTGATGTATTTAAAAACATATGTATTTTTCAACCTGGACCTTATTTTTCCATGTTTTTATGTCTGACTGACTAACAGCGACAACATTTCTAAACCTGGTCCAGTATTGAGAGAGACCACTGCAGAAGGCAGCTGCTCACAGGCTGCAATATGTGCTATTGGAGCAAGCTGGCATCCTCATTTACGTCCACTAAACGTGCTTGCTTTTGCTGTGACAGGCTCTGATTGTTATTATAAGTGTCTGACATTATGGAGAGAGTCTCACACAAACAGAGGCGAGTGCCAGCTGGGCAGAGTTTGTTGCTTTGGAGTACAGAAAGCGTAGCTAAGTGCTATCTAAAAGACTTTCAATGTCATGGCTGAATATTTAAATGATTTGATGGATGAGGTCTTTGAATATAGACGGATATTCAGATTTCACAACTAGACTTATCATTGAGCAGGACTTGGACCCAATAACAAACAGACTGGATGAAGTGAAATGTAGGAAAACCATTGTATTTCTCTGTAGGATCCGATCCACGATGTTGTCAGACACACAAAACTGTTTATTTTATTGTCTGCACCATTACATAAAATGAAAATTAATAATATTTAATTTCCTTGAGCCTTTCTGACAATTCTTGGGTTAAAATTACGAGGATTTGAACAATGCTTGGTCACACAGCATGAGTTTGTAATGCACCCACATTGTTTTTGTGAACAAATATTCACAAGTCCTGTTCATCATAGGTGAGGTGAGGAAAAGAAACCGGTGCTGTGAGGAAAGTTTCCCGGTGAGCATTTATCATTAAACTTCTCTTAAACTAACACAGAAGTGATTTTGTCACATTTATGATCGTTTGGGGGCTGCAAAGCACGATATGTAGAGAGGGAGGAGAAGCTCTGACTGCATGTACAGTAAAGTATTTACAGAGTTGTGCCTGTGTGGGCCGCTGCCTCTGCAGCTAATAGTAGTTACTATATTCAGTGCTGCCACAGTCTGTGCATCCATATGAGTGTGTGTGGCAGCTGGTGGCTTACTGAGGTGTTGTTTTATACGTTTTCCTCCTCTCTCGTTCTGAGTCGTTTCATTAAAAACATTAAAAATGAAAATTTTCATAACGGCGATATTATTAACTTTACTTCTCGCTCCCCCACACTCTGAGGTAATGCGGAGCAAAGAGGGATTTTACGAGCACTTAACACTAATGTTACACTAATGCTGCAGTCATGAGCTCATTTTCTGAGCTTGCCCACCTTTCACACTCTATCTCACTTTCTCTCACTCCCCCTGCACTCTTAAAGGTGCTGAACTTTGTTATAAACTTGGGTTGAACAGTTTCCTGGCTGTGATATACTGCAAGTCCAAATATTACTGATTGTTTTATTGTTTTTTTTAATGGCAAAAAAATGTAGCTGAGGATTTAAACTCAGTGGTGCCAAATGCAGATATTTTAGTTGCATTCATTTTTTATGCTGCTTTAATATGCTTCTCAGGATGTTTTAGTTTCTCTCATTTTACATGTCTTTCTTTGCCATCTGCTTTCTATTCCATCAGTTTGTTTATTTTTCTCTCTCTGCCACTTTTCATCTCACCATCTGTCCTATTCTCCCATTTTTTTGTCTCTTCCTCCACCTCTGTC
Source organism: Pterois miles (assembly GCA_947000775.1). Taxonomy (NCBI): domain Eukaryota; kingdom Metazoa; phylum Chordata; class Actinopteri; order Perciformes; family Scorpaenidae; genus Pterois; species Pterois miles. Next base: position 11,429,575 of record CAMQGK010000193.1, read on the forward strand.
TTTCTGCACACTTTTGCACACTGCAGTGCAATTTGTGGTCCAGAAATTCCAGACACTCTTTGTCACCCTCGTAGGTTTTAGTGACCCGCAATGACCAGTTTCCTTCCTTTTATTAATTAAAAGCGTGTTTTATGTGAATGGAGTACGTCATCGCTCTGTACTGAGTCCAAACGTTACAGTGGGCACATGAGCCAAAAGCACCTCGCTGTTATTTTCTGTTCAGTGCTCATTCATTATTTTCTCTAAACCAGACCTGTGCCATGAGCCTTCTACCTGATGAACATTTGGAAAGCTTAAATAAAAAAAAAAGTCAAAATCAAATAAATCAGTTGTTTACATCAACTTTAACTTGTCTCCAAGGGGAAGTTTTTCTTGCGACCAGGTCAAACAGAACACACACAGACCTGAAAACCACAGACTGTATACTGTATAAGAAAAGGACAAATGGTGCCTTCAAATGAACTCGTGTGAACACGAGCAACGACAATATTAACGTTACTGTTCAAGTCTAGAAGCCACAGAGGCTAACAATTTAGCAAGTTAGCAACATAATGACAGAGGAGAAAGATGAGGTTGTTGGGAATATCAACATTTTCCTCATAAATATTATATAAGTACCAAGAAAAACGATGTTCATATAGTGAATGTGAGCGTGAATGGTTGTCTGTCTCAATGTGCCCTGTGACAGACTGCCGACCTGTCCAGGGTGAACCCCACCTTCGCCCAGTATCAGCTGGGATCAACCCCAGCAACCCCGCAACAAAGTGGTTACAGATAATAGATGGATGGATGACATTAATATTGGCATATTTTACTAATCTTAAAAGCGTTCTGCAGAAAAGCATGTCATCAAATTGTGGTATTGGAAATAATGCATTTGGTAGTGATACTGAAAGCACCGCTTTAAAGAAATTCTAATGATATGGAGACTATGAGCATCAAATCTATAATAATTCATTTAAAAATATTTTCAGTTTATGCCGTACTCACTCAAAACATTGTAAGAATCATATTCAGGTTGTATATATTCATCCTTACTGTATATCTTTGGTGACGAGCTAAGCATTTATGACATCTTGCATTTTAAATAAAAACAACAGACCCACAGGCCAACACATTTTTCAGATTTTTTTTGAGGTCATTCATAAAAATGACTATCAGGACTGTAATTACCTCACTGCCTCCTTCCTCAGACAGTAAGTAACAGACTGTTTGTTAAGCAGTATATTTCTCTTTATCTCTGAAAGTCACGCACCGACACGGAGACCTGGCGTCACCTTGTGTTTGTCCACCTGTAAATCAGAAGCTATCAGTCCGGCTTAACAGGCTGTATTTACTGACTGTGAGCGCCGCTACAGGTCCACAAGTATGACTTATTACTCTGTGCTCATGCACACTCGCCAGTCACACATGAAAGTATATGAATGTCGGTGAAGTCACACACACGAGCCCATGCAGAGAGCCATTATTTTTTATACTGTTTACCATTCCTGCAAAGACCTAATCAGTTGATTTACAGGCTCCCTCAGCCGTTATGTATTTCAGCGTGTTCCTTTTATATTAGATTCAGGTTTCTGCTATGTTTTACTTTGTTTTTATAGGCCAATTTAGAACCACTGAGCTGCTCCCCGTTAATGCCTCAACATGCGTAGTGCCTCTGGTCCATAAAGCTTGTTTTAATAAAACCTTTTCTTTCCAGTCTGATGACAGAAAAACCAGTCTGTATTCAGAACAACTGCTGCTGCTCTCTGAGCCACTTTAACACTTGAATGATACAACAAAAGTATATACAGCATGTACCAATATATATAAATGGATTGATCACTCATTTAAGAAATCAATACATACAAAGAAGGAATTCAGAATTAAACTGGAAACAGGTAAATCTCATTATCTCGTCCTGCTTTAGTTTCTTTAATATGTGTTCATGTGAGAAATCGGGCTGGTGGGTCGCCAGCCTGGTTGCAAGACAAGGTGTGTGAATGACACAATGATGTGCAAGGCAAAAGCGTGTAATATGAACGCTGTACTTGCCTTTGGCGTTTTGCTTTCATGCCATGTAGTCTGCACTGACTGCAATGTAAACGCATCTGTGTAAATATGTTACGCTCAGAGCTAGTGACGTAGAGTAAAAAGGAAGAAACACCGCTCATGGTGGATGTGAAGGGAGGCACAGTAGTCAGTGGTATTTCGGCATTGACTGCAGTCTTTGAGATGTGTCAGAGTGCAACTTTTTCACCAAGACACAGGCAAAAGGGATGAGGACGGGTCCAACAAACACAGGACTTTCAACCAGGAGGCCAGTATTTGAGATCGGTGTTAGTGGTATCACTTTAAAATATTTTATTTAAGATTTTAATTATTTATTTATTTATTAATAGAGTCTGTTCTCTTATCAATCACTCATCAATATCTACTATATAATCATCCACTAGGAATTATTAGAAAAGTATTTATTAATGGTTTATCAGTTATCAGTTGTTGTTTTTTTTTTTTTTTTATTTTATTAGCTATTCGATACAATTCAAGAACATGTCCACAAATCTATTGCCCCAGTGCATGCTGGGAGAGTTCCCAGCACATCACACCCTACTCATGTAACTGCAATCACACGATCAGCACTGAGCCAGGGCCACTGGACTGAGGTTAAATCAGCAAGCGTAAGTGAAAACACACCTTTGGGGGTGTTCAGGGCCTCAAAAGTAACCAGACTTGGAAACACAAATGTACTGGTGGTTTCTCATTGGTTCTTAATAACCCAGGACCATGTTCAACAAGTCCACAACAACAAACAAAAAACATATTTGTGTGCACAAGATTTAAAAAATGATCATATTTCTGGACTTTTAGGACTGGTTAGGTTTAGAGAAAATAAAGTTTAGGAAAGGTTAGGAAAGACGCAACAACCTATCTATCAACTCAATCTCCTTCCTTCAAGGATTTGTGGCTCAACCATAGACTGTATATAAAGATGGACGACATGACAGCTCCCCAAAGGTGACGACGGCTGTGATAAAACAAGTTGGTATTTGACTCCCTGGGAACAGTAATCGGCTGGGACATGTGCCAAACTGAAAAATCAAAGTCCAGGTCAAATACATTTTTCCCAGAGATGGTTTCTGTCATTTTAGGTTGTTGTTATCTCGCTGTTCAAGAGTTCATTTTTCTGACAAGTTTGTTTTTAATTAGTTATTTGATGCTATAAAAGGGGACGAGGCATCACGATTGACAGCTGTAACTGACAGCTGCTTTGAGTGAAGTAGTCGTGCAGCTGGAGGCTCGAGAGGAGATGTTACTTTAACTTTACATAACTGCCACAAGTCTGTGTAATAGAATATGTGATCATAAATGAAGTGAGAGATGAGTAGTTTAGTCTTTTAAGTCAAACAACTACTGTGGTGCTAACGTAGCAGCAAGGTGGCTCACGCTTGTTAGCTTGGCTGCTCACATATCCGGGATATTTGGCTTCACTTTTGAACAGTGGGAGGAAGCGGCGACACATCGTCCATCTTTAAACACAGTCTACGGGCTCAACACCATGTTGCTTCTTCCTGACAGACAACAGGAGTGACTGACATGGAAAAGAAAAGATAAAGTTGTATGAGAGACTATTTCTCATGTTCATGGTTCCTGTCCTGGTGGGCAGCTTCTCCCAGCTTACTCAGGCCCACAAGAAATGAATGCAGCTACAGGGAGTGTTGATTGTGTTACCACAGAGTGAATGCTATGTTAAAATCATGTAGCTTGTGTCTTAAAGTCCAGTTAAACTCCTTCATGAGAACTAACAGAAATAAATTTAGCACTTTTTAATGGAGGACTTCACTAAATGTCACTTGAATGTGTGTGGGCTCCACTGAAATGTCATGGTGTTCTCAGTACTAAAAACAACTGGCTATTTTTGGACTGCTGTAAATATGCAAACATATATCCTCTCTCAATGAAGGCAGTAACACACAACCTTATTGCTTTTCATTGCTTTATTCCATATTAGAGGTGCAACCTTTCATCTTAATGTGTTGGCTGTATCCTCACTTTCTCCCTCATGGAAAAGCCTTTTTATTAAGTTCAGCAACTTATTTCCTTCATTTTATTTTTAATAAAATGAAGGAAATTATCAACTGCGAGGGTGTTTTATAGGACCTTAAAAATTCTGAAATGTCAGTGATATAGTAAAATGTGAAAATGTAATCATGATGGATAATATTGGCCCATTTGTGCCAACTGAAATTTTTAAGTTTCGTTCCTTCGGTGGAAGTGTTGTCTGGCTTATCTAAGCACAAATGTGAAGAAATTTTCAAAATCGGTCAAACTGTTAATTTTATTATATCTAGTCTTTGGGAACATGATAGGACAGCTGTTTTTGAAACAGACTCAAAAGAAGAAGACGAAGAAGAAACCTGTTTTTGTCACATACATACAGTTACATACATGAGATGTGACCTCTGCATTTAACCAATCCTCACTGGTCGTGGTGCTGTGTACAGAGGTGGCAGCCCCTTCAGGTCACTTGGAGCAGCGACCCTTTCACTCTGCTTGGACCTGGGGGTCCCTTCACTCTGCTTGGACCTGGGGGTCCCTTCACTCTTCTTGGACCTGGGGGCCCCCTCACTCTGCTTGGACCTGGGGGTCCCTTCACTCTGCTTGGACCTGGGGTCCCTTCACTTGTTGGACCTGGGGGTCCTTTATTTGGGTTTTTTACTCTGCTTGTGGGTCCCTTCACTCTGCTTGGACCTAGGGGTCCCTTCACTCTGCTTGGACCTGGGGGCCCCCTCACTCTGCTTGGACCTAGGGGCCCCTTCACTCTGCTTGGACCTGGGGGGCCTGCTCCCCCAATCCCTTTGACTGTGGTGCATTTTTCCTTATTTTCCTTATCTTTGGGCACAAAGGGTTAATATTTCTTTGTGATAAACTGATAAACGTTATTTTTCTTTGCATCAAATATTTCTGCAGTGGTTTTAAATTAAGTTTTCAGATGTTTTGACACCCCTGTCCACATGCTTTTGTGTACTTTTGACCTGGTATTGTTGTTCATGGTCAGGGCTACGCCCCTCAATTCAAATGAAGGGAAATCCTAATTGGAATACAGAGTCTGTTATGATCTTATGATCCGATATAGTTTTCCCAGATGTTTTTCCTGCCCTTTTGTTTCCTGTTTTGTCTTTCCTTTGTCTGTCTGTGTATGTGTAAGCAGGTGGGCGTGGCTTCTGACCTCCCTCCATGGGATGTATGCAGCTGGCACGCCTGAGCGTAACCCAGTCATTCACAACCATGAAGTTCAGTCACCCTCCGTGGTGGCATTTGTCCCAGGCTACTATGTTGGTTGCCTCTTTTGAGTCTGTCATTTTTTGAGATTGACATTGTTGTTTCCTGTGTTCAGCTCTGCAACCTGCCAGCTGGTCCCACTCCACTCACTCACCTCTCGCCTGACAACCACCCAACACCATGTTCAGCTACCGGAGGGTTCTTTTGGATCTCACTCCTCACCGCCTGCCGGTTCACCCTCCGCCCATCTCCCCTGAGCCAGAAGCCCCTCTGCCCCCGAAACATCCCCAGCAACATCATTGACTATTTTTGTAATAAATTCCCTTTGACTGAAACTAGTGATTAGTGTGCTGCTTTAGTGTCCTCGCCAAATCATAACAATGCCTTTTTAGACAACAGTGAGCTTCTAACATTGTGACAATAGTTTGTCCGTCTATAAAGAAATAGTTTTCTTGTTGTGGGAGACCTTAACTGGCCTGAGCCCTGATCTCGACCCATTCAACAGCATTTCGATGATTCCAGACCGTATCATCCAACATCAGTGTCCAGCCTCAGTAATGTTCTTGTGTCTGAATGGGAGCAAATCCCTGCAGCCTGGTTTGCAAAGTCTTGTGAAAACCAAAAGAGTGGACGCTGTTATAGCTGCAGATTAATACGTATCCATTAAGCCGCATCTGGTTTTGGAATGAGATATTCAATAGTCACATCTGTGTGTAATGTGGTGTATGGTTAGTTCTTGGTAGTTCATACTGATATCAGCATCGTGGAGGGAAGTGTAGTTTCTGTGTTTGTTTGTTTACGTCTTATCTATGAAAGCCTCCTTTGTACTCAGAAATCAATAGGAAGCCATGAACGATACCGCGCTGCACAGCCCTGATCTCCTTTCCACCTCTGCTCCTCATCTTTGCTTATAATCACAAACAAACACATACAGTCGACAAAGACTTTCTCACTTTCTCCCTCTGTTCCCTGTCAGCACCCACAGAGAGAGACCCTGCTCTGTGGTGAGATGATCTCTCATCTGATATCATCCTCATATTTCCAGAGATCAGCTTCCTGAACACCACACCTCTCACAATAGAACTCCTGTCTGTGCCCGCGATAGGCCGTCTCTATGGCGATAGTTGCCAAGCAACGGCAGTGAAAACATCCTATCTGTGATACCAAAGTACAGTGACCCCTGAGATACAGTAGCATGCATGTGCACAAACAAATATCAGGGATGCAGCTGCAGAGAGATGCTCCAGAAGATGAACACAGTCAGATTCAGACTGAGGGGAAAGGTCAGACCTCCACCAGCTGCTTTAATCTTTTGTAAAATGAAAAGAAGAGACTTTGTGTGAAAAAGATTATTTGGAAAAACAAGACAAATGTGAACATTAAAATACAGCTGAGCAACAGAGCTGAGCTGCTAATTGAGACAAGTTATTTCAGGCATCCAGGGATCCAAAAGAAAAAGGGTTTTCTGGATATTTATCAGCAGAGGCGATGTTAGAGGATATTTAGGCTGGTCCTTTGACTCTCATTCAGAATCTTGATAAGAAACAGGTCAAATTGTCAAGCAAATTTTAAGCAAGCTTTTGAAATTGTGACACCATCTGTTTCTTAAGTTACGTTTGTGTTTTGTTTCCTCTTTACTTTAGTTTCATCTATTTCCATTTCCTGTTTTATTTTGAAGTTACTAACCTCCCTCTCGTTTGAGATCACTGCACTTCCTGCCCTCATGTGTTCCACGCCCCGTGACCTACTTCCTTACTCTGCACGGGTGTTTCGAGTTGTCTGGGCCCCGCCCCTGATTGTGTCTACCTGTGTAGCGTTCAATCACTCCTCTTGTATATAATGTGTCTGCTCCCCTCCTCATGTTGCCAGTTCATATTTGATCCTCGGAGATAATAGTCCTCGCGTTTTTTTCCTCGTGCTTACTACCTGTGTTTCTTGACCCACTGCCTGTTTTCAGACCCTGCCTCTAGCCTAGCCCTTGTCGGAGTTGTTTGCTGGTTGGACTGATTTTTGTGTACCGAACCTTGCTTATTAAAGCTTTTTCTGAACTGATCTGAGTCGTGCGTTTGAGTCCAGTTCTGTGCCTGACCTGGGCGTTACAGTAATGTTACAAAAAAGAAACATGAATTAAGTGCATTTCCATCAACTGGTTCGAAGCGAATAAACTCTGCTACTAAAGCATAGTTTCATCAGAAGTTGCCAGTATAGACTACACTTTACACGTGGCTGTAATCTGCCAGTAATCAGAGTAGAAGAAGAAGAGGTTACGAACTGGAAACAAGAAGTCACCTTGGCCATCTAACCGTCTACGAGAGAAAAAAAAAATGGAGACACGTCTCCAGGAATCTGTGTCAATTGGTCAAGTTGTAATTGTTCTTTCACGTCAGTTAATACTGGCCATGTTTTATATTTATAAACTTTCCACTTACGAGGTTGTGAATACGACATGAGGGGGGCGTTAATATGGGCCCAACTCATAAACATGGTAAACACGACCCCATTTGAAGGCAGCAATAGTATTTACAGCCATTTACCATTTCAAACTCACATATAAAACATGATTTCTCAGAAACAAAATTGAAATAATTTAAGCCATAACACAAACCTATGTAGTTCTGGAGCCAGGGCCTCCTCCCAGTTTGCACCACTATTACGTCACCGCTGGGGGAAAATAAACCAAAACACCAAACAAGGTCGCTCTCTCATTACTTCTATGAAAAGCCCAGTTAGAAGAAAGAACAACTGATCAAGTGAGTGGAGGACAACAACTGTTCAATAGCACATGACTGAATATTCATTGTTAATCCGATCCAGTTTCCCCAGTGTTTTCCTGTGTTTTCTCAGTCCTTTTGTTTCTCGTTTTTCGTTCCTTGTCTGTGTCTGTATGTGTGTGCAGGTGGGCGTGGTCTCTGGCTGGCTCACCTGCCAGCAATCACTAATCATTCAGCGTTTGTAGTACATCTACCTGGGCATTCCTTCCATACGCCGCCAAATCGTTCAGTCACCCACCGTGGTAGCGCACGTCTCCAACTACTTTTGAATCTTGTCTTTCTTCCAGTCTGACACTTTTTGACCTAAACCTGTTTTTATCCAGCTCCCGCTCTTCCATTTGGCGACCATCTCCTGACTACACCGCGCCGTGGAAACCCTCTAAAAGTTCTCGCTGCTCCCCACCTGCCACTTTCTCCACCACCATTTCCCTCATCTTACGAGCCACTACCAGCAACATTAACATTTATGTTTTTCTAATAAACTTCATTTGAGCAGATTCCAGACTGCATGTGCTCTGCTTTTGGGTCCACCTTTTACCAAATCATTACAAAAATATTCCCATAAACGCACACAAACATTAGTAAGGCAGCACACACTGACAGAGGCACAGAAACCTGCACTGGTACTGATAACTCACACATGACAGATCAAAACACCCCCACACACACCTTGGTGTGTTTGTTGCCGTTTCCATGGCAACTGCTTTCTGATCCTGAATGAAGCATATTTGTTCACACCTGCGACTGATGATGATTAGTGTAGTGCTACAGGGACACGGCTGCGTTTTGGTCAGTTTATGTATTTGGGTCTCAATCAGTGTTAAACACCTGACCCGTATGCTGTATGCTGGTCAGTATGGAAACACATGAGGGGCTGAGGGGAAAATCATAAAAATCCAAACTTAAATAATGGTTCTTTTTTGTCTTTGCTTTGTTCTGGTCTAGATACTGTTTCAAAGGATTTCCCATCCTGCCAAGTATAAACATCCGCAGTAAACAGTGAGTGTCCCATTTCTCATTATCTGAGACTGCAGGAAGTAACACAGAACATGAACTAACCTGTATGTGAGCTGTTGGTGCAGTAAGACCATGTGTGAATGAAAAAGACAACTGGAACCATACAGATGGAGCTTTATCGACCTCCCACTGTGAGACGCTTCTCCCTTGACTGTAATTTCTGTCCCACACTTCCTGAATGTTAAAGTAATCAAACACGCTTTATATCGTTGTAAATAAAAGTAGCCTAAATTACACCACATAGTGTTTGATATCATTGAGCAAAATGTCGCCGTTGCCTCACAGCAAGAGGGTTGCAGGTTTGAATCCGACTTGGGGCTCCTCTGTGTGGAGTTTGCATCTTCTCCCCGTGTTAGCGTGGGTTTTCTCCGGTTTCTCCGGCTTCCTCCCACCGTCCAATGAACTGTCTGCATATTTCCACACCGAACTCTGTGAAATTAGATTTGATTTCGACCGACGCACACTTGGTGATTGTTGGAAAGGCTAACAATGATGGTTGAGGTGAGTTTTATTTTATTTCTGTCCAGTTTGAATGAAGTGTTGTATGATGCTCCGCTACGTACTGCTGATCTCAACATGCATAGCTGAATGTAGAGGGGGGCATTCATACTCTCTGAGTGCTGTAGTTTCTTTCCGTGTGTTTGTCTTTGCCCTTTTACAATCACAGCTTTTCTTTTTTTGTCATATTGTTTATCTCGTTGCTGTTTTTTGCTGTTATGTAGTTGCTAGCTGTTCATTCGTTCCATTGATTGCTCTCCATTGTGTATCCATGTACTGACTGTGTGGTCACCTACTCATCCACTCATTATCACACTTTTACTCATGTCATCTATTTTTTGTTTTCCACCCCGTGACGTCACTAGTTTGGCTGTGTTGATAATGAGTTTTTTGATAAATGAATGTACTCTTTTAGCCACTTGTTTCCTCCTGCTGCTTGGTTAGACTTCAGAGTGACTGTTGGTGTGGCAGCGCTGGCAGCCATGCATATTAAACCAGTTCATAATGTTACTTTTAATGGAGAGATTGTTCATGAGCCATTTGTTTATATTACCTCAACTCTGACAAAGCATGCATGCACTTGGCCTGCCAGATTTCCCTAACTAATTAGACCAAATGTTACCCTCAGCGGTGCGTTTCTGGATCAGGAGAGCCTCCGAGGAAAAACTATGACATACGCTTGGATTTATGTTGCTTGTGTTTCTGTAATTGGGAGTAAATCTGGTCAAAATCTTTTAACGTGTATCCACCCTGCCTCTTGAACTCTTGAGTGCTTACATCTGGGTGTAATCTGTTATTTTTGCTTTGATGGTGATAATCAGTGGAACGCAATGAAACCAGAGCGAGAGAAATATTGAAGCAGAGGAAATGAACAGTGAGAGAGGATTTCAGAACGGCTCAAACGTACCTGTTGAGCTTGGCTTTTAGCTAAATTATTCCGGGTTGTGTGTTTGTCATACAGACATATGACAAAGCCTAAAACTATATACATTTACAATGAGAGAAAGTGCATACAAAGGAAATGAGCTTGTGTTTTACATGGTTTCCTGTCCCCCTTCGTAGGTTAACAACACAATATGTGGAACATATTCCTTCTCTGACGGCAGCGATCAGTCACACATAATGAAAACACAAAGAAAGAAGTAAATGAAACAGGAAGAGAGGTCGAAACATGTAAAATGAGCTCATGGTTTTAGCTGTAATTTGAATATACAAAGCACCTGCGGCTGCTCATACATTTAATCAGTTTGTGTTTCACATGGTTTTTGTTTAACATCATTTGCCATGTATGTGTCATGCATTTACATGCTTCTCACCCACAAAATACATTTCTCTGACCTCTTCTCTCAATCATTTATTCATCATTTCTTCCTGCTAATGGAGTTTACTGTCTCCCTGTCCTCCTCATTTACTTTTACACTTATTTTCTTAGTCTTATTTCAACATTATTAGGCTTTCTGTATGTTAAAGCCTCTGAAAACACTCACAGGTGTTTCCAGTTAATTAGGCCTCTGCTCAGGTTGAAGGCAGGTGGAGCTATGAGGAGAATTTATTAGGTCACAAATCTTCATTTACCAATAAGAATGATAAAGGTGTCATTTATCCCGCCCTAACGGGTTCAACAGAGCTAACAGGAGACGGTGGAAGATGTCAATCAATAAGTACACGCCTACACAGTGTTGAGAAGATCAACCAGATAAACTGAAAACACCTGTGTGGGTGTTCAGAGGTTTTTAACTTGCATTGCAGTTCATAGAAAGCTTTGTGTTGCACTGTGCCATGTTCAGAGAGTCTTCTATGCCGGCTGGTTTACACATTTGATATAAGCTTTAGCTGAGTGTTTTGATTATTATGCCTCTGTGATGGCGATAGCTGCAGGAAAAATGTTTCCAGGTTGTCCCTCCGTACATATAGACTGACGTTTTCCCGGTACATTTTTGTGAACACGACATCTCAGGAGCTCCTGGAAGGATTTTCTGCAAATTTTGTACAAACGTGTCTTTGGACTTAAGGATGAACTGATCAGATTTGGGTGGTCAAAGGTCACCGTGACCTCATGTCCGTCCCATTCTTGTGAAATCTTACGAATAGCTTAACTGAATTTCTTCAGTTTGGCATAACTGTACCCTTAGACTCGAGGATGAATTTAACTGATTTTGGTGGTCAAAGGTCAAAGGGCACTGTGGCACACACTTTTAACCATAACTCAAGAATTCATGTCTAATAGGATAAAATGACAAAGTGAATGCAGTCTGGACAGACATGGATGTAAACTGAAACTTGACCGATTGGTGGATGCAAACAGCTGCGAGGTGGCAGTTCTAGTTTTAAGGTTTTACATCTGGATTAAGTTTACATACTGAGGTTACAAATAAATTGCCCTGCGATGGACTGGCGACCTGTCCAGGGTGAACCCCGCCTTCGCCCTATGCCAGCAGGGATCGGCTCCAGCCCCCCCGCGACCCCTAACGGGATAAGCGGTTGACGATGGATGGATGGATGGATGGTTACAAATAAATGATAAATGTTTAACAAAGTCAAATTTGCTTATTTATTTGGGTGAGTCTTAGTTTGGGGGTTGTTGGGAAGGGGGGAGGTAAAAGTCCCAACATGGCCAAAACTGAGTGTGAACTGGTCTGGAGAGGTGCCAGTTATACCTCTTGGGCACTGCGGGGTTGAGCAAGGCACCAAACCCCCATCTGCTGGGGGTCATTCTGACTCTCTCCATTTGCATGTATGTGTGTTTCAGGTCTGCATGTACCATGTACGAGTTTAACAGAGTGTAAATTGAATTTCCCCACTGTGGGACTAATAAAGGTAGATCTTCTTCTTCTTCTTCTTCTTATGGTGTTTATGGTAAAAAACATTTTGCGTTATTATTTTTATTACTTATCTCTGCTTTGTTTCCGGGTTATCTTAAAACTCTGGATTTTTAAAATTGACTTTATTTGATGATTGTCTGATCTGGCTGTTATTTATTTCTATAAATTGTTTTTATGTTTTGTTATTTTTCCTCCCACTAGATGTTTAGTTGCTCCATCACTGTCAGTTGTAATGTTAACGGCCTGAGTTTTCTGACAAACATAGAAATACTCTATGACGTGGGTGTGTGGCGCTGTACAATCATTTAAAAATATATATATTCTGTGCAATGTGTGTTAATACTCAGGGATCTATGTTAGATGTTTATTTACTTATTTGTTTTATGTGGCCACTGTATTGTGTTTTGTTTGTTGTTTTTGTACTGTTTGTTTTGTTTCTGTGTTTTAAATAATAATATTTAATATTATTAAATGAAAATATTGTTAAAAATGTTGTGTTATCTTTAAAAGACATACAGTTCTTAAATTTGCAACTGTGTACTTAAAACCCGGCTGCTACAAACAGCAGCAAAGAGTAACTGTGATGAAATAATGTAAATGATGCTGAATTTACTAACCTGGATCATCTGAATTTTTTCTAACAAAGGGACTTGAGACGATAAAATGTTATATCTTTACAAAAAATGGAAATATGTCCTACTGTGATGATGTACTTGATTCCTCACATTATGAGAATATCAGATTTGGTTTTAGGCTGACAGGATGGCTGTATTTTTAGATATTTGTGGTCTGTTTTGTACTCACTTTACCATTTGTGGAAGTGTGGTGAAGGTGCTCATCCATCCCAGACTGCATGTGTCCTCTGTTCACCTCTCAACCAGACTTACAACAAACAGATTGAGCAATCCCAGTCTGACTCCAAGTGATAAGTGAAGTTACTGGAAGCCTGAATATCAACATGTTCTCCAGAGAGGGAGAACGACGTCAGGCAGCTGTACCGTCTCTAAATATGTTGGTCGTTGTGTCGAGGATATGATCAGTCCTCTGATACAGCAGATAGTTTCAGAGATAGTGGTGTAAACTAACCTCCCTGGTATCTGTGAGGGAAACTGTAAAGCCTTTGGCAGGGTCGTAAGGAAACTCCCTGAAGGAGATATCAGATATATTTGATAAGTGGGGCAGAAATCCTGTTTTGCATCTGGTTATTTCATCTCATCACCTCCTTCTTGATATTATAATTAAACGGTCTCTTTCACATCCCTTTCCTTGATGTTTTTCTCTGATCCCAGCATTAGTCTTTCTGGATATGCCCTAAAACTCTCTAGTCTAGTAATACTATATATTTACTCAGCTTTTTTCGTCGGCTCACTGTCTCCCTTTGTTACATGTATCTCTGCCAATCAGTTTAAGATAACGGTGTTAATGATTCTGGCAACTTTTCTGTTGAAATATGCCGAACAGCCTCATTCAATTAAAGGGCTAGTTAGTGAACGTTTAATGCCCATGACAGGAGCTGGCTGATCATAGCATGTATGCGGGTGATGTTGGTGGCTGACAACCCCTCATCAGTGCTCTGCTGCACATTTAGATTCTGACCATATCGTCTTAAATAAACTTCATGAAAAGATGGTTATGAGCTCAGTAAAATGTCGAGGTAAATACCGTTAGAGTGTTGGTAATCATGGGTTTCAGGACTCTTGGATCAGGCTGTGGTTCGTGGCAACTGCACTTCCTTTGATTGTTGACATGAATGTGCCCAAAAAGGTCCCAATGTAAAGTTTAACACGGTAACTTTGGCTTTAAAGGATTGCTGCTAAGGGAAGAAACAAACCACAGAATTTGGTTAGACTGTATACAAGAAGTGGACTTAGTCAATGTGATGTCACTTCATTGGTTTGTAGAGTGCTGTTTTGAAGGCTTGAGTTTGGCTTTTTGTTTTTTGTGACCAAGAGTGACACAAGAAGGTGGAGCTGAGGACAACCAAACACTGAATAAGACATTTCTAGGCTACCAAAAATATATTCTACTTAACTGAAAAGACACTTTGAAAGGGTTAAATTTGCAAGATGAAAACATTGTGGTAGCGCCCTAAAGCATCCCCTGCTTTATGGTCGATTTGACTCTAAATGGGACCATAATTTACTAAATGAACATCATGTCGTATTAAAGAAGACTTGAAACTAGCGATTGAGACCATAAACTCATGTTTCCAATGTTTACTGAGGTAATAAATCATTGATAAGCAGACTCATTTTCTCATAGACTTCTTTTTGCAACCAGAGGAGTCGCCCCCTGCTGGATATTAGACAGAATGCAAGTTTAAGGCACTTGTGTATTAGCTTCACTTTTCAGACCTGGATGTAGCCCACTGGTTAGTATCTTGTTTGTCCATTCTTGCATAATCAGGCCAGCTTTTAATAGCAGTGAAGTGGTCCATCTGTAGCTTTCCACCAGCCAAAAAAAGCGCCCCTAAATCTGATATAGTTCCACTGCCTGTATCTGGATGGGATTTTTATTGTCTCATCTACAGATCTGGCATCACTGAGGCCACATGGCTTCAACAGAAATTTATTTATCAGGGATTTTAGCCAACTTCGGGGCCTCTAGAGGTCTCATTTATTGTTTCATAATGTGGACCTCATGAAGCCCATTGAGTCTTTTATTGTGATTAAGGGCAATAAAAATAAACTTGATGGACTTTGGGTTTCCAGTTTCTGAAAGACTCTTTATAGCCTCTTTGGTGTCACAGTGACCTTTGAATAAGATATTGTAATATGCACATCGGTCACTAGCAAGATGATTGGTGTTAGTAGTTATTGCATGTAGGGTTTTCAGTCAAAAACAGTTTAAATCATGACATCCTGCTCAGCACTGACATCAACATTGACCTCCTTAATGTGTCTCAGCTCCTCAGAGCCCATCTGCTATCATGTTGCTCTCAGTTTTTTGGCTTTAATAGTGCATCTCTACTTTTTTTTTTTTTTTACATTATCCTCCACTAGTTGTGTTTGCACTTTTATTTGCTTACACCACAAATTTTACAGCAGGCAAAATAATAAAGATCATCCTCTAATGGCTCATCCTGGTACCTAGGATTCTGCTCAGTTCTTGGTAGACCAGCTTTCTCTTATTTTGCGCCCCGGTAAAGAGTAACCTCCACAACATACAGCTACAGGAGAGTTTAAAGCTCTGATTAAAAAAAAAAACTTTCCATCAACAAGGAAATAAAAGCCCCTCGTCTCCGAGGAGCAAATGTTCGATTCACCATCTAGTATCATAAAACTGTAAACATTCAAAATCAACACAGTTGATTTCTTGCCTTAAAAATTTTCAGAGGTGAATTTAGTGATGTGCACGGTGGTGCAGTGGTGAGCACTGTCGCCTCACAGCAAGATTGTCACAGGTTTAAATCCAGCTTGGGGCTCTTCTGCGTGAAGTTTGCATGTTCTCCCTGTATTAGTGTGGGTTTTCTCCGGGTTTCCCCCCACAGTCGAAAGACATGCAGGTTAACTGATGACTAAATTGCCCATAGGTATGAATGTGAGCGTGAATGGTTGTCTGTCTCTATGTGCTATGTGATGGACTGGTGACCTGTCCAGGGTGTACCCCGCCTTCGCCCAATGCCAGCTGGGGTGGCTGGAATTGAGTGAAGAAATAGCTACGAAAAATTTAAAATGGGAGCCGGTTTTGCTGCTGTTGTAGGTGTAACCGTAGCCTGTAGCGGTCCAGCACATTGCATTGTGGGATACAGTAGACTGGTCCGATGCATACTGCAGATTTTCTCCAAATCAGTCTGACATCCGGGTAGTTTTGGCATACTGCAGATTTTACTGTGCACATACTACACATTACATTTTGTCCAAATCAGTACGTACTAATTCAGTGTGTGGTTTCAAAAACAGCCTTAGTGTTCCTCTTAAACAAGAAAATAAAAGTAATGAACGTTCTTGACTTTGGGGACTCCCAGTGGCCACAGACAGATGGGAACATGTGCACCTACACATGGAGCAATAATGAAAACAGGAAAAAGATTAAATACTGATATAAATCATAAAACTTTTGTACAGCATTTTAGAGAACAGAACAGAACCATAAACATGGTAAAATCTGAAAATACATGAGATAAGAGTTTAGGAGAAAAATGTGTGTTTGTGTGTGTACTTGTATATACAGTACATGCACAGAAAAGAGTACAGTGTGTAAGTGAGTGTGTGTTAACAGGTGCTGTGTGTGTGTGTGTGTGTGTGTGTGTGTGTGTGTGTGTGTGTGTGGGGGGGCTTTCGGTTTGACTTTTCATCATTTAAAACGGAATTAAAGCAGAAACATTCCCGTCCTATGTGGTCTGTATCACTCAACACAGACAATTAGACACAACTTGCACAGTGAGACCATGTGTATGTACGATGACGTGTGTGTTTGTATATATTAGACGTGTGTGAGCTGTAATTGTGTGTGAGTGAAAGCCTCCCTTCTCCACGTTCAGAGAGATGCAGCGTGTTGATAAAGCTCTGAAACCGAGCCACAAAAAATCTGCTGTTATAAAAAAAATTATAATTCCAGCTACGATGGAAACATCATTATTCATCCAGACATCAGTGCACATTAAATCTGACTCAGGGAGAGGCGGGCAGAGGAGCCATCATTCTTAAAAACATTTTGCTGTACAAATGTTATGACAACCACATCATTTTTCACATATTTTTGATACCGCAGAAAGTCTTAAATATTCCGTCTTGGGAGAGATAATCTGCTGGTGTGAGTTTTTGACAAAGTGCCAACATTTACAACAGCTTTGACCTTTCTCACTGTGGTGCCTACAGTACCTCCATCCTGCCTGTTCACCTTTAATACTTCAACTCTCCTCTCCGTCCTCCTCCATTCTCCACCTCTCCTGATATCTTTCTGCTTCGCTTTGTTCACCTCCTCCCGTCCTGTCTGTTGCCCTACAATGAAACTGCATGTACATTTTGAGATAAAGGGATTTTATTGTTTTGCTCAACATTATAAGAGCATGGATGCATTTTAGCCTTTTCGAGTGTCATTTGTATGCCATTCAAAACAACCAGCACAGCCTCACAGCGGTTTGTGAAATGAAATTTCAGGTCTTAGGTCATGGGTTTTCTTCCTTTTCATTTTCTATGTGTTCACTTCCTGTTTTATTTTGATGTCCTAACATTTCCTCTGGTTTCAGAGCACTTCACTTCCTGCCCTCATGTTTCCTGCCTGCATGAATGACTGACACATCTGACCTACTTTCTGTCTCCACTCACCTGTGTCTGATTGTCTTCTCCGCCCCGATTGTGTCCACCTGTCTCTCATCAGTCGCTCCCCTCACTAGTATATAATGTGTCTCCTCTTCCTTCTCTACCACTTCGTCTTGTTCCTTTGTGAGAAGCGTTCCAGCATTATTTCCTCGGGTTTGAGCTCTTGTGCCTTTTGATGCTCTGCCTGGTTTTTGACCTCGCTTTAGCCTGCCGTTTTGGCTTTGTTTGCCTGCAATTTTTGAGAGACTGTGTACCGACCCGTTTCTGAAATTAAAGACGCTGATTGTTTGGAAACCTCCTGCTCTCTGAGTATTGCTACTGAGTCCAAGCCTGCCTGTCTCCCCAGTCGTCACACTTTTACCCCGGAGTCCGCTGTTGTCTCGTGTAATCATGATGGCTTTTCCCACTAAATTCAACAAAGTAGTTTTGTTGCATTTTTGTTGTTTTTTTTTCAATATCTTATCATTTTAATTTCTTTTCATTGTTTCATCCCTCCTCTTCCTCTCCCTCAGTTTCTACCCTCACTTCTCCTCTTGTAAAATCATAAAACTGCAATCATGTGTTTTTTTTACTGCAGTCCTCAGGCAGCTCAAATCAAGGAGACCAAAACAGAGAGTGGGGTGAAGGGAGGAAGGGAAAAGATTGAGAGAGAGAAATCTCCAGAGAGATAAACAAGGAGATGAGGAGGAAGATATATATACAGTTTATATACTGTATATGGCAAACATAAATGTGGTGAACATGAACATGACGTGGTTGAAACTGGAGAAACACAGAGACAGGGGACAAATGACATTTTTTCTTAGCGATAGAAGAAGAGAAATCACAGAGAAAAGGTGGTAAAGATGTTTTATTCAGAGTGACAGAGGAAAGATTGAAAAGACAAAAACAAAACGAGAAAAACCTCTTTTTGATCCTTCCCAGGCTGCGGCAACACTCCCCGTAATCCGAGGACTTGATTGAGAACATTTGATGTGATTGGTGTAACGTTAGCCTCTGCGACCTCCCTAAGCACTTAACGAGGAAATGACCGCCACACTCTGGGTAATTTGTGCCAATTAACTACCACGGCAACCACTGATGTAAGGATATCAGCTGTCCTTTAATCAGGCTACGGGCATTATCTCAGGTAACGCTGAGAAACGTGAGAATTTCTGTACACATATTACACACATATACAGTAGACATTCATCAGAGGTCCATGATGACCTCATTGAAGCAAAACAAACCAAAAAAGTAGGTTTTCAATGTGCACATACTTTATGAATGAAAGTGGGATTTTCTTATAATCAACCTCAGAATTTAAAGGAATGTGAATTTCTGTGTTTCTCATCTACCAACCTGATCTCACCGGACGGCGTATAAATTGCACAACATTACAGGGACGTTCTGCATGTCATGAAAATGCATGTTAGCCTTTTTGCTTGTCAATTGTACACCAGTGTTAATTTTGGCAGCTGATGTAGTTAGTCTTAGTCTTAAAATGAAAATGCTTATTAGTTTTAGTTTTAGTACAATGTGTTTTTCATCAGATAATGAAAAGTTAAAATTGTATGTGAAATAAGTTGGACTTAAATGACAGAAATGATCAGAATAATCTGATTTAAAAGACTACATAAAATCATAGCTGACAAAATTAAGAGAAACCATTCTGACTAAAACTGAATGACACTTCAGTGACTAAAACTGAACAAAAACTTTTTGAGTCGTTGTCGACTAAAACTAGACTAAAGGATAAAAATGATTAAAATGTGGCTTAAACTAATAAGCATTTTCGTCTTAAGACTAAGACTAAATCTATAATAGCTGTCAAAATGAACTCTGATTTACACAGAGCATCCACATCAATTCAAACTACAAATGACACGCCAGATGCATTAAAGTCCTTATTGCATTGCACATTATTGTGGCAGCTGCATGCCTTTTTGTGCGAATGGGCTGCTTCAACAGGTAAAGCTAAGACTTCAGAGACCAGATCCAAAGCACAGTGGAGCACACAGGTTTAAAGCAACCGAAGATTAATGTTTCAACGCTATCATCTTCATCTCTCCTGTTACAAGATTGCACTATTTTGTGAGGCCTACGTGGTTGAAACCCCCGTCCTTAACTTAAAGCTGAATTTTGCTGTGAAACCGCCGGGTTTCCTCACACCCGAAGGTAAATAGCTGCAAGGCTTAAAACGGGAACTGTGCACAAATCACATCACCGCCATTATTCAAAATGACGGTTCAGACCTACTGAAGCAGGTTTCTGCTGTTATCAAACACTGTTACAGGCCCTTACTTTTCAAAACACATGCCACAAGAAGGGTTTATGGGAAATGTGGTCTTAATTTTGAGAGAGAGATAAAAAAAATGTTACAAGTAGCACCTTTTAACATACTTTATGAGAATGAATGAATGAATGAATGAGAATCAACTTAACGCCATTGTTCGTGCACAGTAAAGCCTGCCCATGTGGTTTGTGGCTGGACAAACGCCGGCTTGAATTCCCGTACTCGCCGTGGAAATCTGCCTCAGGAAACAATGAGTAACTCTCGCATTTCTATGATATTGAAATGAGCGAGGCAGGTAACCCCCACGGCTGCAGTGCGGCCTAATTATCACTAGAGGAAGATGGCTGTGTGATGCAGCGTTTGAAATGAGGTTGCATGTTCAGCAGAGTAAATAAAGGTTGGAAAGAAAGTCCCGACGTTTCCACCCAGCACTGACTCATCTCTGCTGGAGTTGGTCCTTGTCAGCTCATCTGGTGTCTGGTGGCATGAAGAGAGGGCAGACGGATGACGATTCAGCATGTTTTGGCGGCTACATCCCTCCTCTCTTCCTCCTCATCCTCTGCTCTCGAGTTCTCCACATGGTTTTCATTTTCCGTGCAGGCCGCAATGTCAAAAATCACATTTTTGAACAATCGCAGAAATGTGTTTTTTCATCTGTATTTAAGCTGCTTTTTGGTTTTGAACCCACTACTGACAGATATCTAAAAGATAGAAAAGGGGAAAGAAACAGAGACCCCCGAGGTATCTCCAGTCCTCTGTGCTTCTGTCCATTGTGGTGGAGGGGAAGTGGTTTCTGCAGCCATGTTGGCTACAAATATCAGACAGACGGATAATTACACTGTCAGACGGGGAAAATCCTACTATTGTGCAATATGCAGACACATCCACGCTAATCTGCTATTTGTCTCTGATTTATTTTATCAGAAACAACCTTTTCACATTTAAACAGGGCCAACACCATGTTTAAACCCTGCTAACCCGCTCTTGAATCTGGCCTTTGTAGTGCTTCACACAGACATATTCATTGGCTAAATCCCAAAAGTCTGGACTTCCCCGGGAGAGCTCCAACCGCACTCTTGTTATACTAAGGCGAGTTGGGAGATGTCCCCAAGAAGAAATGAACAACTCCCATGAGAATCTCTGGAGCTCTGCATGAATTATGTGGCTTTTCAGCACGTGACAGTCAGTGTTGGACCACACTGGGTGGCACTATAACTTTCAGAGGACAGATGGGAGGAACAACATGGATGATTCATTGCACTTTGTTCAGAGAATCCAGTGTTACACATGTAAAAAAAAATACAAATAATATAAATACAGTAGATAATGTGAGGAAATACAAAGTATTTGATAAAAAATAAACTTTTTTTTTTTTTTTTTTACCATACTGTACAGTATATGCAGAGGTACATTAGACAGTATATTGGAAAGACAGGCTTTTAATTTTCCTTTTTTGGACTCAAATTATCCTCTTAAAAAGTCTTGGGGTTATTATATATTATTGAAATTTAAATGTTATTACTACTAATAATAAGAAGAATAATAATCTTGAAAATCAGATATGTACAAAAAAATCATCTTAAAATGTCTTGGGTTATAATTTATTATTTATCTTTAAATATTATTACCACTATTACTACCACTACTACTAATAATAATAATAATAATAAAAATAATAATGTTGAGGATCAAATATGTACAAATAATCCTCTTAAAAAGTCTTGAGGTTATTATTTGTATTTCAATATTATTAATATTACTAGTACTACTTAGACTACCATTAAAAATAATAATAATAATAATAATAATAATAATAATCATGTATGTATCATGGATGTATAATCATGTAATTATGTACAAAAACTTATTAAATAACAATAATAATAATAATGATAATAATAATAATAATCTGTTATTTTTATTTTATTGATTTTATTGTTTTTAAGTTGTAATCTTTTATTTTGCTATGATTTTATTACGCTAGTTTACACTGTTATACTTCTTATTAATGTTATTTAATTCTATTTTATTACATTTTTATAATTTTAATGTCTCATGTGCAATGGCCTCAAATTATAACGTTGTTGAATTTTTTTGGTCTTTTCTGTTGTTTCACAGTCCAGACTTGTTTTGTCTCGTTTTCAGCTCGTAAGTCTGATCTGTGACGCACTTTGAACAGCACTAACCTGTTTAAAGGAGCCATACAAATAAAGTTTGATTGATTCATTGATTCATTAATTGACTGGCAAGAGTGACTTTATCAATGAGATGAAAAAATTGGTAGAAAAAAGTATCTTCTCAAGACCTTATAAATATGTTTTTGCTAAAGTTATTGAATTGTTTGACTTGTATATCATTATGAAACTATGTTAACTAAAAAAGGCACAACTTATAAATAGAGAGGTATTTGTGCTTCACTGGTTTCTGACATTATTCCCTAAGACCTGAAATATGTCCTCAGCATCAGTGGAGCTGCTTTGGTGTAGGTCCCTGAATAATAACAGCAGAGTTATGATTGTTATCCTGGCTAACAAGGTCAGTCTTGCTCACATTGTGGAATGAAAAACGTTGAAAGACCTGATCTAAGCCATCATTTGTGTATCTAACTCTCAGAAATGCTATTTTTCTGCCAAGCAGCGCTCGGTCACAAAGATTTAAGCAGGCAGCTCGAAACAATGGTCTCCTCTCAGCTTGATCAAACACTGGTAGGAAAACACAGAGTGGTGAGGCCCAACACACACACACACACACACACACACACACACACACACACACACACACACACACACAAATGCATCCATATCAGGTATGCATCACATACGCATGCATGCTTTAAATTCACAACACAGCAGGCATGCACACTCACATGCATGGATGCACACACACACACACTGCTAATCCTTGTTTCAGTGGTGTAGAAATGACTTCACAGGTTTGCCCAGCGCCTGCTGGAGGTGCTGCGGGTTGTTTGGGGAGCTTTAGACCAGCACAGAGACATAGGTCACATTAAGGTTAGGCAAATCTGGGTCATAAGACAGACAAAAAGCTGCAATTTCCAGGCCTCACCACAGGGTTCAAACTAAAAAGATTATAAAATACTGGAAAAAGAGACTAAAAATAAGCTGTTAAAGTTGTTTTCACTTGCAATAAGTCAAAAAAATCTGGCAGCTGTGCAAGGCTAAATGCTTTTTGTAAGATTTCTTGAAATAAGATGTAAGATTTGGGTCTTTCAACAGAAAAAAAGAGATCTTGAAATTAGCTGGGAAAACTAATTTTGATCTTCAGTATATTTCACTTGTATTATGAATGGTAAATGGGGAAAGGACTTGCACTTAATATAGCGCTTCTCTAGTCCTCAGACCACTCGGAAGTGTTGTGTGTTATAATACCCCTGTAATGCTCGAAAGTTATATTTCATCACTTGACAACATATTCAAATCGCGTTGTCTAAGTCTGTATATCTCACTGAAATATTACCTGTTAAGTGAGATCCGTCATTTCTGAAGTAATGAAAACCTACAGTATACCATGACATATAACAACTTTGAACAGCTTCCACAGCAATAAAATCTCACCCTGAATCCTCCTGACTGACAGTGTGATAGACAACAACACCTGAGCTGTGTGCATTCAATATGACAGACAAGTTATGAAGCGCTGTATCTGAGCAGACCAGGATCTTAAAATTGTTTAGGGTGTCAGCTACCCAAGCTGCCTTGCATCACTCTGAGCAGAGGATGCACCACTAAAATAATAGTAAAGTGAACTTATGTCAGGGTCTGACTAATTTAATAAAGGGTACTGAAAATATAGACTTTGTTGGCATAATAAGGGGCTGAACAGTGAATGTCAGACACCTAATGAAGTTATTATAAATACTGTTCAGGAACAAGACCACAGCTGTGTCTCAATTCGGATACTTCCGTTAGCACACTTCCACGTAGTACACTGTTCACATGGTGTACTTAGTTGGACATCACATCGTATCAGCCAAACTTTGATTCAGATGGATAAATTAACCCAATAATGGCTTCTATCCAACTACAGTATAGTGGTACTTATGGTGCCTTCAAATGGGGTTTTGTTTACTGTGTTTATGAGTTGGGCCCATATGAATAACACATGACCTAATGCAAAACACAAAGCATAAAGTAGTAAGATGGAGCTCAGAAATGGAGGACGAACTTGTTGATTTGTGGCAACAACATGAGCGTTTATTCAACATGTCTCCATGACTTCATCCATCCGTCCTTCCTGAAGTTTCAGTACAAAGTAGTGCAAACATTGCAATTTCTTCTTGTCTGTTGTCCGCCATGCTTGTTTACACCAATGTCAGGTCTGATTGCGAGATATTTCACAAGATTTACATTTTTTCCAGGACTCTCTGCTGTTAGTGTGTGGTGCTGTTTTCGCCAAATCGTCGTTCACCGCACACTATAGGAACAAAACTGGTAAATTTATCATAACATGTCGTTATGTGTGGGGTCTCTCACATTTTCAAAATCTGTTAAGATTTGACTTTTATTATGGGCCAGCTTTAACTCTCTTTTCCCCCGTTTTTCTTAGTTCTCACGATCCTCCTGGATTCCTGGATTTGTACCCGGGAGGATGATGAAGCACGAAGCTCATCGAGGCATACTGCCAGGTTCCAGACGCTCCAGCCACATCCCAACCCCGCTCGGCCTCGTTCATCTCCATGCGATCAACCTCTTTTAATCCCTCCCCTTCACCCCTATCATCCCATCGAACTCGACCCTTACCCAATCTTTCCTTCATCCTCTAGCCACGAGTGGACAAGACATTGCAGAGTCAATGTGTGGCCGACTGGATAAATAACAGGCCAACATGACAAAGTATTTATATTCCATATTTGTCAGGTTAGCATAGTTTAGCACATTGAAGGGATTTGCTTGTTAGTCAGCTACTTTCTCGGTCCAGCTGGCAACTCTCTCTCACCGCTTCATCTCGTTGGTCGTTCAGCAGAAAGTGAGCATTGAAACGTTGATACTGAGTGACGCAGTGATCCCTGTTCTTCAACGTCTGCCAGCTGAGCAGCAAACTGTGACTGTCTAATTCATAGCAACGTAAACTCTCACACTCTGAAAATAGTTATGCAATAACTTAGAAGGGATGTTGCTCCTCCTGTGGAATATCCACTGCTGTGGTTCATACGAGAGGCTGGATAAAGTCTGTCAAATGAAATATGATTTGAAATGTTGAGCATCAGTCATATTAGATGGGTGTTCTCCTTTGCAGCCACAACGATTTCAGCTTTTGAAAATGATCAGACTTCCCTGACTGAGTTTGGCACAGCTAAACTACAAATATATGTTTTGTGTAGTTAATGGCGGCTAATTGAAGCTAATGATAGCAAACAGATAGATGTTGCTGTTTAAATGTCGTCAGTTTTAAGGCAGCATGGCATACAGAATGACATGAAACACTGACAATGGCTCCACTTCAAGTTGCCCATCCCAGTTCTGTGTCAGATGAAGCATCCCGTCATGCATTATCATCACGGCTATGAGGTCTTTGCCTAACTTGTGTGCTATGCGCGGCCCTGGCGCGGCTTATCTCGTGTATTTATCCAGCGCTGATCCACCGTAGCTCTGCCTGGAAGCTGTAGCCCAGTCAGGAATTCAGAGTTGTGACAAGGTTTACGTTGGCCGAACCGCCTGAAACTGGAGCTGAGCGCCGCAATGCAGTCAAATAAATCATCTAAAGAGAGAGATGGCACAGAGAAAGACAAACAAATAGCTTTTTACAAAACAGTGATTTCCAGCAATGGCTTTTTTTTTTTGGCAAGAGGCAGCAAGAGACAGAAAGAAAGAGGCAGAAAGAGATAGAGTTCAAATACATATCAGGTACCCTGAAAGTGAATTTATAGAAGAGACTTTAAGATTGCGTTCCTGAGTGTCATTATGTGGTCAGCGGTTTCATTCAGACCCCAAAGCTTTGTTTCAACCAGTTAGACTGTGTTTAAACAATGGCTGATTTTCTAGGAATCGTCAACTGAATGTGGTCCAGAGAAACAGAGACAAAGACAAACTCACAGACAGAGAAACGGAGTAATGGCGATGGATGGGAGATAGATGCTGATCCGGCTCTAAAAAAACACAAACTGAGATATTTTTTTGTCCATCATACAGTAAAAGGAAATAGGGAGAAAAGAAAAAGGAGGAGTGAAGAGAGACAGATCGAAGGAGAGGAGAAGTAAAGAAAAGTGAATGACAGAGTAGAACCCAGGAGGCTGTTGTAACAACAGCAGGTCTGATTGGAGCAAATTGCTCCTATCTTTTCCAATCAGTTTCAGCATGAATGAATCTGTTCCCTCTGGATATCTGCCATCAAAAGCTCAATGCAGAATTTACAAATGCTCTCCCTCACCTCCACAGTTGTTGTAAAGCTGCTCAATGCCAAATAACAAGACTGTGTTTGCATGTTTTCACTAAGTTACAGGTGTATATACAGCACGACAGCCTCATCCTCTACATTTACATACTAATTTCCTTTGACAAATATAGTATTTTTTCTAGGAAGTATAATTGCTGCCTGCAACACTTTTAGCCCAGGGTTATTATAAAGCTGAAACTAAAAAGAAAATAGTAGTAGTAGTGGAAAATATTTTTAGTAAACTCAAACAAAATAAAAATGATCTTGTCCTTTAAGAAAAATAATAATTCCATGGTTAAAAAAAGAAAGATAAAAAATAAAAATAAAATCATTGTAAATTTATTTCAATTTCAGTTTTTCTTAGATATATATACATCGAAAAAAGGAGACAGCATGATTTTCTGTTGATTCCTGTGACACTGAACCACTGAAATTGATTTTCCAGGAGATGACGCCATGCTGCAATTACTGCCCTTAAAGTAAGGCAAAGATTAAACTTCTCCATCCATGCATTTTATATATAGCTACATATCAGCCATTATACCTGGCCCAAAAACATCATAAAACTAAAACTCAATATATTTCAGTCAGGAGAGACTTATACAGAGTTAGTGATATTTTATTACAAAGTGTATAAAGTCATGAACAGTGTAAAGTCTTTGGCGATTAGGACCCAACGTGTTGTAGAAAGGGGGAAGTGATCCAGTGAAGGAAGTGGAGCAGGATTGCTCTGATGTGATGAAGCTGGAGGTAATGAGGTGGTGGAGGAGAGGAGAGAGGAGAGAGAGGAGAACAGTGTTAAACTGGTTCACAGCAGCAACAGACAGTTACTACAGTTTCAGTGTTATTTTTAAATCAACACTTCCTGCTTACATTTCAAAATAAAGTGTTTTGATTGGACACAACTCCTTCATTTGTTAAAACTTTGATTCTGAAATATGTGCAGGACAGTGTTGTAGAACATGCAGTGACTTGCAGGGATCCATGAACAAATATAAGGTTTTAATTGTTGATTATTACTATTATTTACAAATTACCACTTTACTTGACCTTTCTCTGTTTAAAATAAACATAAATGACATTTATAAAGAAATGAAATGGCCATTATGAAAGTCAGACTCTATGTAGAAAGATCAGCAGCAGCAGAAACGCTGCAGAAACACAGCTGACATGCTGCTGGTGTGAACAACGGATGAGTGAATCTGTGAGATAATGCAGCCACCATACGCTGTTCATGCAGCTGGTCTGGTCCATGAGAAACAGACCCAGAGATAAATCTGAATGAATGAAAGTGTAACGTTGATGTAGTATATGTAAGTATAAAGTGCCATGAAGGTTTTAGACTGAATTCATTCCACTTGTTTACAAGTCAAAGGTAACTTATGCGATCAACTTGCAGAGGCTTGAAACTTTGTTGAGATAGGAGACAGGCCTTTCAAAGTCAGCATCTGATTGTCTTATTATGACAGGCACAGTGAAATAACTGGGAGCAGCGACTCCATCCAATTCTAAGAGTTGACAGTTGAAAAACAAGCATGCTTGATCTTTGTTGTGAGCATGTCAGGAAACAAATAAGAAAATCCTGGCACAGAAAAAAAACACTTTTGTGGCTTTTGTTATTTCTTGCATAAAATGTTGAAGTTGGCAGCAGAATGACTGAAATCTTCAGTGTCGGAGCCCCTTTGAGTGTTTTCACAACATCCCTGTTAGCAGCTGTCAGGAGTTTCATTCATGCCTCGAGGCAGTGTAGCTCCGTCCAGTTCCACCTCAGTGTTTAAACTAAGGCTCTTTCTTTTTTAGGAAACGTCCACTGATGATGGTCCAGAGAGACACAGATAGATGGCCTGACTTTCCCCACACACTCCAAACCCAATCTGGAGCTTTCTCGTGCTGATATAATCCAACCACAATGTGCACTGAGCTTTTCTAAATAAAGATGTGGTCACATAATTAAATAAATACAGAGACTGAAACAAAAGGAAAACAGGTGTTCTCTGGATATGCAGTGATGGGACTTTAGAAATCTTTCTGTTCATATCTTTAACATCACAAAGTTGATGCCTTAAAGGACAAGATATAACTGTTTCTTTTTTAATTTCACAAAATATCTGAACTGGGCTTTAAGATGTGAAAACATTTCCTCTGTCCAGCTGATGAATCCACTGTTACAGATAATAAACATGTCCTGGCTAATGTGAATGTATGAGTGTTGTGACTGAGGCTAATTTCACAATTAGAGGCTCGCTCATGTTCTACTTCCTCTCCCTGTTTCTGTTTTGCTCTCGCCTCCTGATTAATCGATGCTTTAGGTTTAAAAGACTCCCTGTCTGTGCTCTATTCTTCTGTTCCTGGCCTATTGAATGCAGGCTGGGATATCATGCATAAGTCCATATAGCTCTAGTAACTGGAGCTGCCATGTTGGAGGTTTACAGAAATAAAGAGATGATGTTCGATCAGGTGCTCTAGGTGCGCTTGGTAGACAGAAACCTTTTGGGTACACTGGATTTGTCACTAATGGATGGCGGCTAAACTGAACTGGTACTCTCACCCATAAAGTTGGCTTGTGTACAACATCATAATACATACATTAGCAAGTGTGCAACATCATACTATATACACTAGCAAGTATGCAATATCATACTATATACATTAGCTAGTGTGCAATAGCGTTTAATATACATTAGCAAGTGTGCAAGTTACAATGTTTGAAAAAAATCATTGAGGTAGTAAATGTACAAGTGTTGCTGTGCCAAATTCAACATGTGCAAGATTATTACAGACTAAAACAGAATGGAGTCTGGTTGTGATAGAAACAGTGCTGAGGTGTTACAGCTGTAGGTAGGAAAGATTTCCTGTTGAAGCTGAATCGGTCTGTTAGAGAAAGAGCTCCTCTGTCCAGTAGGTCCTCCATATATCTACATCTGAATAGTCAAGTCAAATAAATTTTATTTATATAACTCAAGTCTCTTAGGCACAGGAACAATTATTAAGTCCTTCCAAAGACAAGGGAATTATGCAGCTGTAATGACAAGTGGAAAATGAAACAGAAGATGTCTGAAAAACTGTGCTGTGCAGCTGGCAGACATCTGCTTCTTTCTCCTGTTGTCCTTACAGCTGCATAAGGTCGCTCGTCTTTGGAACGACTCGATAATCGTTTCTGTGCCTAAGAACAAAACTCCAAAGACACTCACTGACTTCAGGCCAGTGGCACTCACCTCTCTCGTCATGAAAAGTTGGTGAATGATGTACTTTTGAACAATGTACAGGATAAGTTGGACCCTATGCTGTTTGCTTATAGGTTGGGCAGAGGTGTAGATGATGTGACAGGGATGCTTTAAAACACGGTTTTTGAACATCTTGTCCGTCTACGTTTTATTGACCTCTCTTCTGCTTTTAACTGCAGCACCATGTTTAAGCAGACAGGCTGAAGAGCATTTACACTGATGCTTTCCTGATTTGCTGGCTTATGGACTTTTTTACAGTGAGGTTGAGAGTGAATGGTGTCCTCTCCTCTCTTTTATTTGTTTTATACTCAAATGAATACCAAAGGCATCATGACGGGCGCCACATTATCAGATTCACAGATGGTTCTGTTATTGTGTCCTTCCTCAGCAGCGATGACTGTGAACATGATCCTGCAGTGAGTGATTTCATTGACTGGTGCAAATCATCCTGTTTAAACCTTAATTTGGTCAAAACGAAAGAGATGTGTATTGATTTTAGGATAAATCCCACTGTGATCTCCCCTGTTGTGATGGACAATCAGGCTGTTGAACTGGTGCAGCAGTACAAACATCTCTGTATTGTGATCAATGACAAACTGCGCTTTGAGCCTCAGGTTGATGCTGTGTGTAAAAAAAGCACATCAGCGTACACTGTTATCATAAGCTTCACAGTTTTAATGTCAACACCACTTTTATGAAAATGTTTTATTCCTGTTTTATTGAATCTGTTCTTATATTTTCTTTTATACGCTGGCACAGGTCACTTTCTGATCAACAGAAAACTCTACATGCAGGATATCATGAAGCAGCAAAACTGCTGGACTAGAACCAGGAGGCCGGTGTTTTGTTTTGTAAGTTACGTTCGTGATGTTTGTCACATGTTTTCTGTACTTATGTTACGTTGTTGAAGTACTTATTGTACTTAGTTTAATACTTATTTTAAGCTCAGGCTTTTCCTAAACCTGAGTGAGTGTTTTCACTGCCAAAATCTCACTGCGGACGTAAGTGTAGTGGCGAATAAATGACATACGAAAAGCCTAAAATGCGTCCTCATGACATGAGGAATATCCTTTTCATGTGCCCAGTATTACAGATCACAGATTTTCCTCAGGGGGTTTCACAATTGGTACAGATTTACAACACACTCTGTCCTCTCCGACCTTTGTTTTGGATAAAGAAATTTAATAAATATCAGATGGAAACAAAATGAGCGGAAATCATTCATTCATTTTTGTAATCACTTTCTCTCATTGAGTTTCCAGCAAGTAATAAATAAAACAGTAAGAAATGAGTAAACTAGCCGTCTCACATGATGATTCCTACTCTCGTTACTATATTCATGTTTTTATCATCACATTGTTTTGACATTGGTACCAGCCCAC
Organism: Pterois miles; assembly: GCA_947000775.1. NCBI lineage: Eukaryota > Metazoa > Chordata > Actinopteri > Perciformes > Scorpaenidae > Pterois > Pterois miles. The sequence goes on from CAMQGK010000193.1 coordinate 11,460,483, forward strand.
AATGGAAAAATATCCAAAGCTCAGAACAATAGCCTCAAACTTTGTACATTCTACTCAATTAAATGTCATTACATGTGTGTAAACAATAAAAGTTAATAGAAAGTGTGATTAACTCAGTGTGCAGGAGTACTCTGACTGTGGTTGGAGTCCGGCTGTGCTGCCACGGCAGTAAACTCCACTCAGGGTCACGGTTTGCAGGCAGCGTTCGGAGAAATCTGGATGTGGGTGAACAGTCGGAGCAGCGACTGAAAACAAGATTAATTTGGAAAAGCTGATCTCTTTCTCTTATTGATAGTCATTTAATCAAACAAAGTACTTTTTTCTGGATCTCGGGCTGCTTCGACTGACACGATAATCACACAATCCCCAACATTTCTTCCCTTTACGGCCTCAAAACCTTTCTGTTTCTGCCTTATCCCACTGAACACCACGTTGTCACCATTATGCACACACAGTATGTAAATGCTGTGTTGTACTTCACACTTTGCATCAATAATAAGAGACATATAGAGAGGCAAAATCCTGCCATGGGACCTTATTTCTGAAAAAATATGAATGGAGAGATAATTTTTTGATCTTGTTTGAATTGAACCATGAATCACAGATATGATGATCGTCAATGTAAAAAATAATTTTACAAGTCAAGAAAGTTGCAGTTTGTTGTAAAGCTGCTAAAGTATCAGACTGAAAGACGACACAACCAAAAGTCGCATAAGTGACATCTCCCTCGCTGTCTACGATGCCTGTGTGTTTCCTGCTGGGATGAACTTACACCAGCATCGAGTTTCACTAAAACACCAGGAGTCACTGGATAAAACACATCAGGTAAATTTACGTTTGTGGCTGGAATCACAGGTGCAGTTTGCGTTAGTTTAGGGGGCTCACTGAACCCCCTAGAAATGCATCTTATTGATTTTATACTAAGGCAGACCTAATAATTTATTGTAATGATGAATAATATCGACCTTTTGTGTTTTCTTATTGACAAAATAAGAAACCAGCAAGACAGGAAGATAGATTTGTGGTATTTTTATTTACGCATAACATCGGACACCACACTGAATACGTTAAATATGCACTTCCTGTTAGACAATGTAAACAAACCATGTACTTATCAGTTGTATGTTCAGGATCGAGACGAGAGATGTAACCATTTAAAAGATGGGTGAGTAGTACTTGCTATCGTCCGACATTTGCATCTCTTAAACAGAAAGCACAGGTTTTACACTGCAGATATTTAGTGAAAATGACATAGGCTACAACAGCCTACCGCTAAGTCAGCTTTCAGGCTCGTGGTGATCTACATCCAACTGGCTGCCACTTTCTTAAGGTATTTGTGGTGAAATGAGGCGATCGTATAGAAAACTCCTCATTTCATCTAAACGACTCCACCGTTCCTCGTCCATTACGATGCTTTGACAGCGAGCGACAGGAATAAATAGAAGCACAGCGTCTGACAAAAATTCAACTCCAAACACGCACGCTGTGCAGCGCTTTGCTGCTCGCTGCCAGTGAGTTCATTACAATAGAAAACAATGCAATCGAACTGATTCTGTCACTGATGCTTACTCGCGTCACATTCTGTTTGGAGGGTGTAATATAGGCCTCTAGGCTACACACATCCCAGTACGTTAGACCTCTGCGTTGTACATATCACATTCCCTCTACATTTTATGAGTGGAACATAGCTAAGTAGCTAGTGTCGGTGACGTCATACAAAACTAAACAATACTACGACAAACTGAGACTTTTTTTTTAAATTTCCTCTCTTCTTGACAAACTTCATATGTGTGATTCATGGCACAATTCAAACAGGATAAAAAACATATTTGTCTCTTGCTGTTGATACCACCAGGTCCAGCGATGGAGGCAGGGCCCCATTCATTCAAGTTGCTCAGTGGCGCCTGAAGGCAAAATGGCTCGACTTCTGTGTGGAAACGTACCCAGATCTTCTGGGGACTTTTGGGTTTTATTGGGCCCTACCGCACATGTCATGATATGCACAGTAACATCCGCCCGGTCACATGACTCGGTCACAGGGTCCCAACTTCACGGCGTCAGGACCTAATGATTTAAATAGGAGCTATTAGAGTGTTCGTACTGGGGAGTTGGTCTACCTCAAAAAAATAATCCCCTGAGTTACAGACGTCTCTTTCTTAATGTAAGTCTATGAGAAAAAGTCTTTTGGGCCTAATGACATCACGCGACACACAGAAGTTGTAGTCATCATTTGGCCACAATGAACATTGGGATCAAGGACTGGTGCTCTTCCTGGGGGCTTGATAAGGTCCCATGGTGTCCATCAGACTCTCTATAGTCTTCTGTACTTATTTTAGTGTCAAAATACTGCAAGTTAAGCAAAGTTCAAGTAGGTTAGGCAAAAAAAGAGTCACTTTATTCCACAAGTGTTGCATTAAATTCAGTAAGTAAGCTGAGTGGAAATGAGGCTTACAAGAGCTTCAGCCTCCGCTGTCACAGGAGACAGCCGTGGAGCCAGAGTGCAGTTTTTTTTTTTTTTTTTTTTTTTTAACTTTCTTTTCACGCCATTTCTACTCCTAACTCGAACCATTCCACCTTGGCTGCCGGCTACCAGAGAACAGAGGTCGTTAATTGTGCTCTCGTAGACTCACATGGACTGATGGAGGACCGCGGCACACACAACATGCATGCAAACACACATCATGCACACACACACACATACACACACACCATGTATACACATGGCAGAATGATAGTAATTGAAATCCTAAGTACTGGCTATCCAGGAGCGAAAGCAGGAAGAAAGTCTTAAAACTCTGCTCTCCTGAGCATCCTAAAACACTTTTATTGAGTCTTTGTGCATGTGTGTGTACAGATGAAAAACATACATATATATGTTTTTTCCTGCACAATGTGTTCTGGCATTGTTGCATGCCCATGACACCGTGGCTGTAAAATATGCACCAGAGGGGTTTTGTATTGTTTGAGGGCTACAGGGAATGTTTCCCTGAGGATCATGGGATTGACTGAGGAGGCTGGCAGAGCGGCTGAATTACAGAGAACAATACACAGACCTCCTCCCGGCGTATAAAATCATTCTGAAAACAAATGATGGAGCAACATTTTGCATTTTTATGAACCCACAAGCTCATGGCCATAGCCTGAAGGAAGTGGCCTTGAGTTCATGTATTAAATATGAAGAATGTTTTTCCTGCATGATGCCATCTCTGTCCTCTTTACATGAGGCAAAAAAAAAAAAAAATATTTCCCCAAAAACAACAACAGCAGAAACTGATTTTGGAGGAGTATTTGATCATATCTATATTAAATTTCCACACACTATTCAGCACTTTTAACAGATTTGCAGTTTCACACTCACGAAACCAAGCCGGCTCCACCAATCACAGTGCAGAGGTTTTAGCTCTCACAGGGGAGCCAGCCAATTAGAGAGACCGGTAATGCGGCCCATATGAGCAGGGGCTTCTGGGTAGTCCCAGCAGGTGTCGCCTTGATTATGATCTGACACTCTTGTCGGCTGCTAACTAGAAGCATGCCTGAAACACAGAGGAGGGAGTACAACAACAGCAGAGTTACACTTGACTTTTCAGTAACGTCTCATCATAAAGATTGTTTTATTTTATTATTTTTTTTAAATTTACCCAGAAACTCCATGAGTTTGAAGAAACTGGTGGTCTACCACAAAATGGTAGAAACTTCTCTTCCTTGGGTCCATACAAAAGCAAGTTAAAAACAAATATGTAATTAAAGCAAAAAAAAAAAAGGTTGAACAAAAAACAAAAGGAAACAAACTTCAACCAAAACAAAACCAAAAATAAAAAAATCCATAAATCAATAACAATAAAACTGCTAAATCGAGGGGCTGCACTGTGGTGCAGTGGTTAGCACTGTTGCCTCACAGCAAGAGAGTCGCGGGTTTGAATCCAGCTTGGGACTCTTCTGTGTGGAGTCTGCATGTTCTCTCTGTAAGCGTGGGTTTTCTCCAGGTACTCCGGCTTCCTCCCACAGTCCAAAGACATGCAGGTTAACTGATGACTCTAAATTGACCGTAGGTGTGAATGTGAGCGTGAATGGTTGTTGTCTCTATGTGCCCTGTGATGGACTGGCGCAGGGAACATGGACTGACTATACCCCGCCTTCGCCCAATGACAGCTGGGATCAGTTCCAGCCCCCCCACGATGCCTAACGGGAGTCAAAAAGTCAAAAAGGAAGAAAAAAATTCCCTTTTTTGTGATGATCAGCTTGAAATTAATTAATCCACGCAATCGTGAGCCGGGATGTATAAAGAGTGACGAACTTCACAAAGTCAGGAGGTCGGGGTGGATGGGTGGGTCAAAAAAACAGCAGGTTTTTACCCAGGAGAAACCAGAAGTCAACTTTGATTTATTTGTCTTGCATCTTGTGTACTTAAGTTACACCACATCCATAGTTGTTTCAATCCAAACCACAGTCTTTTCCTAAACCTAACTAAGTAATTTCCCGTGAAGACATTTTATTTTGACAAAAACATATGTGTATGTATTCATGTAAGAAGTGGAAACTGACGCGTTGCTGGACATTTGTAGGAAAACAAAACACTAAGAAACAATGAATTAACAACAATAAAACTAAAGGCAGCCCAGTCGCACTGTGGTTTGTGAAATAGTTGAAATTTAATGTACAGATTTGTGTACATAGACACTAAAATCCCTTTTTTTGTGATGGTGAGTTTGAAATTAAGTAATCCGCATTATATCATGACCTGGGACATATACAGAGCAATGAACCCCACAAAGTCAGGAGGTCGGGGTGGATGGGTGGGCAACAAAACAGCAGATTTTGCTCAGGAGAAACCGCAAGTCAACGTTATTTGTCTCCTAACTTCTGTACTTAAGTTATGCCACGTCTGTACTTATTTTAATCCAAACCACAATTTTCCTAAACCTAACTAAGTAGTTTCCTGTGAAGACGGATATTTATTTTGAAAACATATGTGTATGTATTCATGTAAGAAGTGAAAATGACATGTGTAGCTGGACACTGCAGGAAAACACACAAAAAAGGAGAAATAACTTTTGTATGATATCATACGAACCATTGTATGAGGATACGTTACACTACAAAATGGTACAGCTAAATTAATCTGTGCATCTTTGTGCAATATTTGTTTCTAAGAACTTGGTAGTATGGAGATCATATGCTATAGTCAGTGATACCTCGTACATGACTATACCCTAAACAGCTTATATAGTTGCCGAAATATAACTAAACCAAGACAATTCCTCATTAATGATCATATAGTCAGATGATATTTAGATTTTAGGAACACACAAGGCTTAGAAACAGCATCTTTGTAAACGAAGTCCAGCCGTTGTTACACATGATAAGGTGATAAAGGCAAAACTAAAGTAAGACTAGGATCATAGAAACTAAAAGGCTTTTAGCCTTTTATAAAGAGGCTTGTGTACGATGTTGGGTTAACGAAAGCTTCTGCTCTCCCACCCTCTATGTGACTTTGGAGATCTGATCATAAAGACTTGTTATGACATCCGACTTGGCCTCACGATGTCTTATGTTCATCTCCCATGGCTGCATTTAATTAAATGCGCCGCCACATCGCTTCTTCCTGCGCCGTCTGCCTGTTTACATTGTGTGTCCTACACGGTGTCTGTAAACATCGCTCTCTCAGCTTTTCACGGAGGAGAAAACAAACGTCTGCTATCATTTCCATGCAGCCGCAGTGATAACACGCATTGCTCTGGAGTTTATTTGCAAGAATATCAATTGTGTTTTCGTTGTTTTATTCCCCACATTGTTTTCTACATGCGCTTTCCATTATACACAAAGCAAAGTAATATGTTCCTACCCGGTGGTTTTTGCCACACATGAGATGAGCACATAATGAGTTTTTGTCTCGATACAGTTTTTCTGTCTTTTCCCACAGTATTGCAAGGCTGTGTGAAAACAATATTTACCTTATATATTCTATGTTCAATATTTTAAAGCTGTAGTTTATTTCAGTATTTATTCACCCGCAACGTGGAGGCATTGTCATTAAAATAAAAAATACATTTCTTGTTTTGCTATTTAAGAATATGAACCGCAAATATACATAAAACTTATGTTTGATAATCAAATGATTTAAGTCCTTGTGTGTTACTTTTTGCAGGTAGCATTTAAATACACAACCTAGTCTCATGGAAAGACATTACAAGGACATTACATGTGAGCATTTTAGCCTTTTTGCTTGACATTTGTACGCCATGTAAACGTCCGCAGTTAGGTTTAGGAAAAATGTCATGGTTGGGCTTTAAATACGTACATAAATGTACATTAAATATGCATGGAAACAACATAACACAACAACTGATAATACGTGACAATCCTCCTTACAAAACAAAACACCAGTCAACAATGGTCTTGAACACAGGACTCCTGAGTTACTAGGAAGCAGGAAGCAGTATAAAAGCACCGCATACTGACCAATCAATGCTCGGTGTGCAGATTGTATGATAATATTACTCAAATATGAAGACGTCACAGTCACAACCCAGGCTAAAAACAGCTTAAACTGGCAACTGCAGGAAGGACAGCTGGCTGCGTATTGCTTTGAATAATGATTTAATATTTATTTTTCGTTTCACACCGCCAGAGATTAGGATACGTTCTGAATGTTTTATGTGTTTCTATTGTTTAATTAATAAATCTGTTTATTAACGCATTCACACATCAGCAATTTTTTTTTCCTTTTACCAGCTGCCCGTCCTGCATTTGGCAGCTTCACTCGTGTAACTTTCAGTCAGGATTGTGGGTTTAATTTCTTTGTATTTGTCTAATATTATAGTTTGCTCTTCCTTTGTGAAATGTGCTGCTCTGCTGACAGTAGACGTGTCCATGTTTGTGATTGGTCATGTGCTGTAAACGCCGCCCCTTTTATGTGAACGCTCTCATAGTCAGATTGAGAAACCTTCTGTTGACTGACGGAGCTTAGTGGGATCTTGTTTGTTAGGGTTAGGTAAGCCAGATAACGAGAAGATACCCTGTTGAAGTCTCCACTGGTTGCCAGGCAACCTCACAGCGATGGCAAGACTCGACTTAATTCTTTGTGCTAAGCTAATTGGCTAATTGGTGAATGAATGAATTGTCTTAAACTATCACTTTAACAAACAGTTCAGCTATTGCCATCAACTTTCAACCATAGCTTAATATTCAATAAAACAGTAAATCTTGACACAATGGGAGTATTTTGCCTGTGTGGTTGCTAAACTGTTGCAGTGTTGTGTCTCTATCTACCAAAACTGTTTACTGTCTTTTTTTTAGCTGTCTGAACTGGTCCGATACCTGGAAGAGACTCAACACTGTAAAAGTCTTTTTTTCTGCAGTGCAGCATGAGAAAAATTTGTCTGCATAGTGATTCAAGAAAAACAAGATCCCCCTCTATCAATCCACATAGTATCACTGACTTCTATCTCCCTGAGTTATATGTAAGCAGTATTTTACACCCATAAACACTATTACTTTCCCCATTCTTCTCTGATATATGTTTGGACATGAAAATCACTTACAGTCTGTTCCTGCAGACATCAGCAGTGAAGATGTTATCCTGTGGCTGCCCTCCCACGGCACAGATAACAAAACAATAACCTGCTGCATTGTAAAGGCTATTTTTAGTAGAAAAATCCTTTTAAAAAGACTTTAACAAGGACCACATGATGCCAAGAGTTTGATTGATTGAGAAAGACGTCCTGCTATATTTCAAGACCTTTTACTTTGGACCAGAAAAGTTTTTCGATCTTAAATATAAAATCTGATTCTCTATGTTTCTCTGAATCACATGCTCACATATATCATCAAATTACTACAATAACTGGTGACTTTTTACTGTCATCAATGAAGGATAAAAAAAACTGCAGTTACACATTATTTTCCCTCAACAGCAGCCCTTTAAGATCCATCTTCATGTTACTCTTAAAATGGCCCTTATCTCTAACTAAGGCCATATGATGCCACAGGGGGAGGTACATTTCTACTGCCTGGTGGTTTCATCTGAGAGAAGTTTGTTAAAGTCATTTATCCATGACATGACAGTCAGACCTCTAGCTGTGGTCGAAATCAAACACCCCCATCTTATCTGCACTTAAAGACCCCCTCCCTTTAACCCTTTACTTTGATCCTGCTGATGTAAAGGGAAAGTTAAGGGGGAAGTCGAGGTGAAGAAGAGGATGAGGGGACTTTAAGATAAACAGGATAGTAAAACTGTTTTGTCCGCTAAACTAAAACATACTGAAAGGGTGAATATGTATTGACAGTCTAAACTTAGTGTACATCTGCTACACCTGTATGCTTAAACAACCCCGCTGTTGGATATTAACATGCTTCCATAGATATGAAGACACCTGAGAAGGACACTAAACCTGATACCTCCACTCATTAGAAATCACTCTGTTTTGGACCAACAGGAGTTTAAAGGTTAGTGTTTGAGGATCAGTATTTACAAGATTACAAGTTGTGTAGTGTGGACTTATCTTAACCAAGAAAAGCTAAAACGAACTTGTACAGACAAAGGGGAGCACACAGACTAACTATGGAGGGGTGATGATGAGGCACTGGTGACAGCAGGGCTAATGAACGACAGGACGAGGCAGGATGTGAAGTATCTGAAACCAGAGACAAAGGTGTGTATACCAAAATAAAACAGGAAATAATAACTGAAAACTAGAAACCAGGAAAACAAAACCTTAGAGGGGAGCGGGACATGACAGTGCACTCTGTGGTGGAATATCCCTTCTTCATCTCTATTAAGGCATTTTGTTGTTCAGCAAATGAGTACTGAAAACCATTAAAGTCAGTCCTACAGAATCCATCAATGAGGACAATTTTCTTATATATCTGTTTGCAAATTAAACAATCATTTAGAGAGAAATCCACCAAAGAAGAGGTATTTCTGCTGACTGTAGCCTCAGTAGACCAGAGTATAGTGCAGCAATGTTTTAGAGATCTGGTAGAATCACATCAGTTATCCGGTTTTACTGTATTTACATGGGAATAGATTTACTATTGAATGCAAAGAAGCCGGTGTGTTGTTGAAAGTCATTGTGGGAAGTATTAATCACTGACAAAATTTAAACTACAGTAGATGATTCTCTCAACCCTCAGGAAAATGTGGTCTGAATGTGCATTAATCTTTGTCCATTAATTGAGTCTGGGACTCACAGAGTTGTACTGATGTTTAATGGTATCAGTCATCTAGTTAATCACTGCCTACATATAGGTGATCTATCTTAAAGGGGCATTCCGGTGATTTAGTACTGAATTTCCATAAAGTTGGGAGAGTCAGATGTTGGGGTAAATATCCTGAGTTTTACTCCCCAGTATGAGTCAGACTCTTAAACCGTGGATCCAATATTTCCCATATGTGTGATGTCATGTTGTTAATTTTAACCCCCAATCCAGAAAGTGGCAGTAATGCACCTAAAAGCAGTTTGTCAACCACCATTGAACAATGAAAGAGAAGAGCTTTTAACCTCCAACCTGGATCTTTTCCTCCATTTCCTGCCCAGTGAATCCAAACAAATGGACGCAAACCAAAGAAAGCATCTTGGTTTCGTTGTTTTGTATCATAGATACAGACACTAAAGTTGGGTGTATGAAATAAACCAAGCGAGGACAAAACTGAGAGTCATTTGGTCCATGAACTCTGCCTGGATAGCACCCAGTTTCAGCCATATTTCAGGCTGACTGTGGTGCAGTTTGATGTATTGCTGCAGAAAATTGGCCCGATCGTCACGAAAGTGGAGACCAACTATAGAAAGCCAATCTCCCCATTTCAGCAACAGTATTTGTCTTCAGTAAGTTTATTTATGTTGGCTTGACATAGCTGTAGCATTCCTTTTGATTATCATTACTGTAGTATCTTTACTGCCATAAAAGACACACTCAAAGTGAGTGCTCTCCTTCGTACTGTAGGATAGTAACGTTACATATATACATATATTATTACATACTAGTGCAGTTACTCACTATAATATTTAGCCATAGAAAGAGACTGTATTACTGTATTAGAAGACTTCTGCTACCTGGTAAACGTCCACATTTTTCAAACAACATGCCCAAATTTGTAACACAGGCTGTTAGTATGCATCGGTCAGCCATAACATTATGACCACTGACAGGTGAAGTGAATACTCTGATTGTCTTGTTACAGTGGCACCTGGCAGTGGGTGGGATATATTAGGCAGCAAGTGAACATTTTGTGCTTGAAGTTGACATGTTAGAAGCAGAAAAAATGGGCAAGCATAAGGATGTGACATGGACAAGAACCAAACTGTGATGGCTAGACGACTGGGTCAGAGCATCTCCAACACTGCAGCTCTTGTGGGATGGTCCCAGTCTGCAGTGGTCATGACATACCAAAAGTGGTCCAAGGAAGGACAACCGGTGAAGCTGCGACAGGGTCATGTAAGGCCAAAGCTCACTGATGCATGTGGGGAGCGAAGGCTGGCCAATGCTGTCCGATCCAATAGAAGAGCTACTGTAGCTGAAACTGCTTAAAAAGTTATTGCTGGCTCCAGTAGAAAGGTGTCAGAACACAGTGCATCATGGTTTGTTGGGTATGGGGCTGAGTAGCCACAGACCGGTCAGGGTGCCCATGCTGACCCGTGTCCACCACCAAATACACCTACAATGGACAAGTTAGCATCAGAAGTGGACCATGGACCAATGGAAGATGATGGCCTGGTCCGATGAATCACATTTTCTCTTACACCATGTGGATGGCCGGGTGCGTGTGCGTTGCTTACCTGGGGAGGACATGGCACCAAAATGCACTATGGGAAGAAGATAAGCTGGTGAGCTGGTGTGCACACTGCAAAAAATGGTTCAAGAATGGTTTGGGACATGCTGAACCTATTCAATATTAGGCAGGTGGTCAGAATGTTATGGCTATTAGAAATATACAGTACAAAACTGTACTGTTTCAGTTTAGTTCCATGACTGAAGTCCAGGTTGGCTGCTGGAGCAGGATCACAGCCTGTGTACAGCTGCTCTGAAAATGGATTATTGACTAATTACATAAATATAAATATAAATACACACATTTATATATAAATACTAAGGCTGTTAATTATGATTATTCAGATGATTGTCCATAGTTAATTACAGGTCACGTCACAACCTCAAGTATTTAATACTCTTATCAACATGGGAGTGGGCAAATGTGGGTACGTATATTGTATATGTTTATTATTGGAAATCAATTAACAACATAAAACAATGACAGATATTGTCCAGAAACCCTCACAGGTAATGCATTTATTATAAATGCTGTCAGCTGTCTGACAGTAAGTGTGTCAGTGTGGAGGGCATGTCTGTAAAGGGGGGACTCGTGGGTACTCAGAGGACCCATTTACATTCACATATCTTGAGGGTCTGAGGTCAAGGGACCATTTTGAAAATGTGGTATTAGGGTTATTTTTCAGATATTAGAAAAGTTCCTCCAGAGCCACAGAAAGACACTGTTGTGCTGGTGTCAGAGTCCTCTTGATGAACTGACTGTCCCTAATGAGTAAAATTCTGCAGAGTGCCCATTTAAAATATGGTTGGAATATTATACATTGAGGGAATCTAACAGCTGAAGAGTTTCCAGGGGAGTGGGAGGTCTGTAAATTTTAAATGGAGTGGCACTTTGGACATGATAGCTTTACAGTATACGTATAGCTGCACGGCACAGTTAGCACACTCTGATTAACTGGTAGGTGAAATAACACTGAAAAGAAACTGTTCTTCATTTTTATTGAGGGACCGCAGGGTTTCCTTCAAGCGCCTCTGATGGGTCCCCAGCCTCTGGTCCGACAGTCGCTGCAGCAGGAGGATGAAACACATCCACCAGATGTGGCAGCAACACTCCAACTCTGCTGGCAGTTTCATCCACACAGACGGATCTAACAGCCACAAAAGGGTCAGTGCTTTGTGTTGGGTTATCAACACACTGAGCAGGACAAGTGGTTCAACACAGTTTACCCGCAGCTTGTGAACTACTCACAGAATTTAATCTATTTGATTTGTGCGCATAGACAGAAATGTCCCTTTTTCAACAACATATTTTTTGTGTGTTTTTCTACAAATATCCAGAAACACATGATGCACGTGTCAATTTCAGCTCCAGTCTTTTCAAAATAAAACTACTTGGTTAGGTTTAGGAAAAGATTGACTTGGCTAGGCTTCGGCAACAAAGTAGTTAGGTTTAGGAATAGATCAACTTGGTTAAGCTTAGTCAACAAACTACTTTGTTAGGTTTAGGAAAAGATTGACTTGGTTAGAATTAGGCAACTGCTTAGTTAGGTTTAGGAACAGATTGACTTGGTTAGGCTAAGTCAGCAAAACTACTGAAGTTTAGGAAAAGATTTCAGTTTGGGTTAAAAAAAACATCAGAAGTGGCACAACTTATGGAAGTTATGTGACAAAAACTACTTAGTTAAGTTTAGTTAAAGTTTGCGGTTCGGGTTAAAATAACTTTGAAAGTGCGGAAAATTTAGTTCGGAAGTTACATGACAAATAAATCAACTTTGATTTCTGTTTTCGCAAGGGACACGAACTGCGGTCTACTGGGTGAAAGTCTTTTGACCCACGAATCCACCCAGACCTCCTCCCTACACAACATTCGCCACACTATACTTCCTGGTTCACAATTATGTGGATTCCATACAACTCAACCATCACTGATGATTACAGACAAAATGTGTGTTTATGTACATGAAACAATACATAAAATTTTGTGACAATTTCACAAACTGCTGCGCAACCGTCCTGGGCAGTTTGATCCACGCAGATGGATCTAACAGCCCCGAAAGGGTCAGTCCTTTGTGTTAGGTTATCAACACAGTGACGGTTTAGTTGGACCAGGACTCAGCATTAGACTGTAACTGAACACAGGTGGGTTTCAGCACATGTGACAGCAAGATAAACACACGTTTAAATTCTAAAATGAGGAGCTACGCAAACACAGGCCGTAGAGGGTGAGGTGGCATTTTAAGCGCTCCTACCTTTGCTTTCACCCCACATCTGAAAGTAATTCTGCGTCTGTATGTGTGTGTGTGTGTGTGGTGGGAGGCCTGCCGGATTCCAGAGCGACCCCCCTCGCCAGGACGGCGGAGGAAAGGGGAAGGAATGGTGGTGGTAGCGGCGGTGGGGAGGGTAGAGGTAGGTAAGCGTTTTGGGAAACGTGGAGGGGAACAGCAATTAAAATCCCCCTTTTCTCCGTCCTTTTGATGGAATTCCCGGCGGAGTCGACTCAAAGCGGGATTAATCACCAGCCCTCATCCCCCTGAAACCTTCATCCCTCACTCCCTCTTTTTCTCCTTCTTCACCTTCTTTCTTTCTTTCTTTACAAGTGTGTGTCATTTCCTCATTAATATCCTGGGAAAGGAAATCGAGGGCCCGGGCAAGGCAATGTAAACTTTTCTTTCTCTTCTGTGCTCTGAGCTTAAATAGTAGTAGAAACTGCAAAGACTCTCTCTGCTCGCTGCAGTAAACTAATCCAAAGATTATCACTAGATCTGGCCTTAATAGACTTTCGGAGCAAAGTTTAAACGTTACAATGATGTGTGTGTGTGAGAGAGGTGAGGGTGTGTGTATAATGACTTGTGTGCTCGCACATGGGCATGGGCCAACCCTCTGACTCGTTCCCTTGTAGCCGAATGGCCTTGTTATCAATGTAAGCCATGCATTGTATTACAACCCATAATTTAGTTTACATTGTGCTTGGGAAAGCACTAAATTACATGGGTCTCTGCTCAAAATGAATAGCCGGCCGCTCCACATTTGAGACAAATGTCTTTGCTTTTGCTACTCGAGGCAGAATTTTTTGCTAACAGTGCTCTGAAACATATAATTTTGTCCCAAACTCCTGGCTTTTAAAAGCAAAGTACAGTGAAATCTAATAAGCCAAACTTTCAAAAGGGGTTTTCTCCTGCTCTGTCAAATTGTTATTTAGCTTTTCCCACTCACTTCTGGATAATATTTCTACTTCTCGTACTCATTCCCCTCCATCACTCTCTTTCTCTAAAGCAAACATCCCAACAAACCCTCAGGAAAACGTCGTTTGGATGTGCAGGCGTTTCATCACTTCCATTAATTGAGCCTGTGACTCACAGACGTCTATTGATGTTTAATGGTATCAGTCATCTAGTTTTGGCATGAGAAGAAGAGACTCTGTTATTACGCAGCCTCAGTTTCTTAATAACTTGCACATTGAGAAACAAGATTTTCATTCCGGTAACACAAAGGAGTGACTTCACATTTTGAGATAGTCTAAATTGTTTAACTTAAGAGAGACTTAGAGAGATATTCGTTATTAATGTAGGTGAGAACACAGTTGATTTTGACTTTGTTACATGCAAAGATTTGTGAAGAGTGTTCCAGTTGTGTGTGAATCATTTTGGGATTAAACTGATCTTCTGGGAAATGAGATTCAAGGATCAGACCATCAACGCCACCCAATAAAAAACAGCCCTTCTTTCCTGTGACCCCTTGTTAAAAGCACTAAAATACAAGATTGTGACTCCCAACTCTGGTCTTAATGTGATGGATTGTTGGAGGAACCTGGAAAGATTCAGATCTTATCATCCTCTCCTTTTAAATCAATAAAGAAAGACAGATTTTAAATGTATGTATAGGAACAAAGAACATTTTTGCCATTACCCTCCATAATGTATACATGATGGGATAAAAACTAACTGATTTGGGTGGTTTCTAACTACACCACAGGGTAAATATTGGACTAACTACACACTGAGTTAATAGCAAGATGTGTTGTTCATTTAAACCAGCAAGTTGGGTTGATCATTCAACCCTAATATTTTCATGTTTCCTTACAGTAAATCTGTAAAAATGTTATTTCTAATAATTTGGAAATAGGCCTACTCTAAATTACTGTACATTTAAGAAACATAGATCCACGAATATAGAAGGTGCCCCTTAGTCTAGTGGTATTTGAATGGTTTTGATGGGGAAGAGTGAGTCAGTCTGAAAGAATAACACCAAAGACCGATTAGCTCACAAACGTGGCCATAAAGAAGATTAAGCAGACATGATAAATTAAGGATTTGTGAATGAGAGGACCTTGGATACTGTGGGAAAGCAGAAAAGGTGGAGCGGTAAGATATAGCAGAATAAACGTTGACAGAGAAACTGTGTTCTGTTACATGGTCGTCCAACATTTCTGAGGGGTAAAATTCACGAGTGTTTCAGCAATGTTCAACTTAAATATCTATCAGCTGCTCGGAAACTCAAACACAGCTGCCTGTGCTGTCTGCGGCTCAGTAATTACTGAAATAAATTATTCAGTGGATAATAAAAAAATCAGAGCAAATCAAGCAGAATAGCAGCATTTCTTTTCTCTCTGAAATCTGGTCCGCAAGCTTTCCGCTAGAGCCACTGTTTGGTCACAATGTTATACCACAAGATCTAATAGCAATTAAATTTGGGCTCATAGTCTCCTGAGGATGAACCCAAATAACTTTGATGGTCCTTCGATCACTGTCAAGCTGAAACTGTACTTAATTTTGGTCATTACATGATCATTTCTTCATCACCTTCCTCTGCTGGTGTATTTGCTGCTATAAGAAACTTGTGCATGAAGGACATTTCCAACAAATATGACAGTAACTCACAATAATAAATAAGATTAATATTCAAGTTCAGGGATGCCCAAACCTTTTCCCTTTGAGGACCAAAACTGGAACTCAGTGGTGGGCCATGGGCCAAAAGAAAACATCTGTTGTACTGTATTGTTAAATCACAAAATGATACTAGGATCCCCTGACTGAATATGATTTTAGCTTTTACATAGTTAACCCCTTAAATCCCACCTGCTGAACACAACTGGGCTCATTTACAGTCATACCCAATTTCCAATACTGTTTATGGACCCCAGTATGCAAAATATTCAAAAACGCCATTTTTAATATATAGGCAAAAATACCAAATTTATACATCATTAAAAAACTGCATGATTTTTGTCTAAAACTGCATGTGATATCACAAAGTGGGCATGTGTGTTAAAACCCATTTTCATTCACATATCTTGAGCTCAGAGGTCAAGAGACCCCTCGTTTTTCCTTGTCAAAATTTAATTTCGCTGCGTTATTTAGCCTCTTCGCCAAGAAGCTAACATGACATAGATGGTACCAGTGGATGCCTTAGCTTTTCTAGTTTCATAAAATATCAATATCTTCACTCGCTACCTCTAACACTGAACCTGTATTAGCCTCCGAAAGACAGTAAAGCTGGTTGGAATTGCTGGCGATCCCCATCTTAAGAAAAAAGCTAAAATGTGGCGGGTCCAAATCGAACCTGATGGCGAGCCAACTTTGTCCGGCTGGCTCCACTTAGATTCTTTCAATCTTCCAGCGACGGCCTCTGTTTACGGTGAACAACCATGCAAATTTAAGTATCTATTGAGGCTCACTGCGTTTCGGTACATCCCATATATGGGTTTGACCTTTGCCATCAGACTAAGTCTCTTTGTCCCCCATGTTTCCTGTCTATATCCTCTGTAAAATAAAGCTAAACCTATCAACAAAGAATAACACGAGTATGAAAGAGTGCTGGTGTTTCCAGGCTGTTTGAAACTGCTCCAAAACCCCTTTAAATCTCCCGTCATGAGAACTTACTCCATCTGAAATCTGCCTCACCCGCTGCCTCCATTGTGTCTCATTTACTCTCTCGACTGGGCCCTCTCCTCCTCATCCTCCCGTCCATCTCTCAGGCTTGTGTGTGGACGATCCCCTCAGAAGCTTGAAATCCTTTCGTCCTTAGTCTTTCCTGCCGCGTTCTATATTTTCATCTTTATTTTTGCTTTATCTGATCACTGCCATCCCCGTTTCAATCTCCTTTATCCCCTCCTCCTCACTCATTCCATCCCTCCATCCACATCTCCAATCCCACCTGAGCCTTTCTACCTCTGGCATTCGATCCAGTTCATCTCCTTGTTTCATCCTCAGGAAGCCCTCCCATTTGGACGTTCTGTCTCTTTTTTTATCTGCTCTATCACATCAGGTCATTCATTTCTTAATTTTCATTTCGTTGCCATCAAACCCGCTTTGTGAGAATTGTTTTAGAGATGAAACAAATTACACATTTTCATTCCTTCAATCTGGCCATCCGTCCGTTCATCCATCCACGTCTCCTCATTGTTTCACACAACGTATTTCCCCGCCTCGCCGAGTGCAGGTGCTTTCCATTATGTCCGCACACACACATATATGCACATACAGTGCATGCACACAAACTTTGAAGTACATCAGCTCCAAACCGCAGGAAGGGAGATGGTGGATCAGAGATAAGCTAGCAGCATGGAGCCGTGGATGTTCACTATGTGTGTGTGTGTGTGTGTCCTGCCATGGGAGCCTGACTCCTGGTGAGTTGGTGTTGGCTGTTACCAGCAGACTGGTGGTTTTGATGTTATGACTTCAGTGTCTCGGCTTCGCTGGAGTAAAAAATGATGGAAACAGCAGTACAACTATTTCATTAGAAGCCAGTCTCATATCTTCTAACAGAAAATGAATCTTAGGAAATCTAACAACGCAGATAAAATGTAAACCCTGTGTGATTTGATTCTTTCAGTGAAAGCGGCACCAATTGTGGCTCCAATCAAACCCTAAATCCTGCAGATATTAGATTCTCTGGTGGTTTATTTGCCCTCACAGACAGTCCTATATTCTATGAGATTGGATGATTATGCCAAAATGGGGTATCGTATTTAACAATGTCACAACCTCCCGTCTTAGAGGAAGCTGTACTTTGAGGCGGAGCTGTTTATAAGGCCGTTGGGACAAGCCAAGCCTCAAGCTTTATAATAGTCTCTCAGGTAGCTGAGTGCTGACCATTAAAACAGCATTGCATTTGAACATTTTCCTTTACAGTTACAGTAATGGTGTTTTTTTTTTTTTTAGATTAATCCTTTCAAAACATTGGTCCAATAATTAGATATTCATTCTCCGTGGCCATGCAAGGTCTGAATCTTACAGTAATTCGTTTTCATCTGACCAGGATATAATTTAATGATGATTTTGCTTGCAAGTTAAATTTCAAGTGTGGTCAAGTCTTTAGGGAATCAGGTTTCAAGTATAGAAAGTCAAATCTCACAGCAGTCACAGCCCGTTCTTACTCCCAAGTGATTAAATATTGTCAGTGGCCTTATGCCTGCAACTGCTATATGACGCTCTGCGTGGCCGTACTTATGGCGGGATTAAAGGAGGAAACCAGGTGCCATGGTTTGAAAGGTGAGAAGTATGCGTAGGGAGGAGGTCAGGGTCAATGTTTGAGCAAAAAACACAGGATTTTCACCCAGGCCAGTGTTTATATTTTTGTTACATCGCATACGTAACTAACAATTCAACAACCTAACTCTAACCAATTTTTAAGTCTTTTAAGTCTTATGTAATTAGAAGAACTAAAGTATTAGCACCAAAATATACTTAAAGTACAAATATTAAAAGTATGCATGGTGCAAAATGGCCCATTTCAAAACAATGTAAATTGGCTGGTGAAAAAAATAAAATAAATAGAAATGTAAAAAAATGAAATGTACTTACTTACTTTCCACCTTTGGCTCTTAAAGGTACAGTGTGTAGGATTTGGCAGCATCTAATGGTGTGTTTGGTGATTGCAACCAACTGAGCACTCCTCCGCTCACTCCTACCTTTCCAAGATGGCAGTAATGTCGGCCACTGTTTACAAAACAATGCTAACACCATCCTCCCCTCTCTGAGGCCATCCTCACTACTACTACACTACTTTAGGACCAACAGAAGTCAGACGGCGGCTGGCGGTACCACGGTTTTGCACTCTGCGTCTCATGTTGCTGCAGTTTCACAAGCGTGTCAGAGAATTACCTTCAGGTAACGTAAAAACATGAAAGTCTCTCTCTAGAGCCAGTGTTTGGGTTGTCTGTTCTGGGCTACTGTAGAAACATGGCGGAGCAACATGGCAGACTCCGTTAGGAGGACCCACTCCCTGTGTCAATATGTAGGGTTAAGCTAATGAAAACACGAGTCTTAGTTTCAGGTACACACTAATGAAAACATAGTTATGAATATTACATTTCTGTTTATAGATCACCAGAAATGTTACACACTGTTCCCTAAAGTATTAACAACAGTTCAGGTATGCATGTCTCCCCAGGTCAAAAAGCTGCATGTTTGTAATCATACCTTCATAAATGGAGCAGATAGCATCACAGGCAAAGAACTGAGGGTGGAAATGAGAAGCTGATAGGGTAATAGCATTACCATAGATCCTGTAACACACACACACACACACACACACACACACACGCACACACACACAGGCCTGTGATGGTATTCCCATGGTGGATCAGGTAACATGCTGTAAATTAGCCAGTGATCCATGCTGGCAGTGAAACAGGGCAGTCAGCTCAAATATGTGTCAAAGTGGTTAAGTGCCCACTTTCATTACAGATTTCTCTGCAGCGAAAAAAACATTTTTCCTCTATTGTCATACAATTCTGATTCTGATGTAAACCTTTAAAATAAAATCTACATTGTGCAACAGGTTTTGCCCGTAAGGTCTCTCTTCTATGATGGAATCAGGACCACACAATTATTTTTGTTATTGAAAATTATTATGATCTTGTGATAGCAATCTGATACTTTTAAAACCACGAGAGCGATATTAATACCAAGCTAAATGCTTTGGCAATGCTTGAATAACATAGAGACCTAATTTTACCTTTTGCTGCTAAATTAAGTTAAGACTGAAATATATTTTCCCGTGTAACACACCCACTCTTGTGCACAAACACACACAAAACATGCACACACTAACACACAGCCCTTTGCTTTGGCATAGCTTTTATATCCGGCCACGATTTATGTCTGTTTTGATTGGCCCTCAGAGTAGAGGGGTTTGGGGGTGGCGAAGAGGAATGTGTCTGTGCGTACACACACACACACACACACACACACACACACACACACATTTATTTTCGCATCACTTTCATATCTCTAAAAACACACACCACCCGCACCCCACAAAAACAGACCCTGTCTTTCTCTTTCCATGCAACACACTCAAACTAAAACACATCCGTTAACTGTCATATCTTAAACTAAAGCCACACACACACACACACACACACACACAGACGCTGACACACACGGACACATAGCAGGCAGGAATGTGTTGTTGTTACGGTGGAGCTGTGGAGCTGCTCAGTGCTCAGCACCTCCACACCGATAAGAGTTTGGCTATCTGATAGAGAAGAATGTAGACAGACAGAAAGGAAAGTGCAGAGATGGATGGAGGGAGGACAGACAGGGAGGATGTGGAGGAGGAGACAGAGAAAGGAAGTTTAAAGGCAGGACAGTTTATTCAGATTTCACACTTTGAACTCCTGGTCTGTGTTAACTTGTCCAGGAGAGTCAGTCATTTTGTTCAACTTTCAGATGTTTTTGAACACAAATGTTTTTATTTCCCAGATATCTCCTCTGCATTCCCGCCATGAATAAATGCAGTCAGAGGCGATAAGTTGTAGGATGAAACGCAGAATTAATTTGTGAATTAAATTGGTAGACACAGAGTCCGACTGTTGCAACACTGTGACACCAATATTTTCACATTTTTAATAATGTGACTCTACTTTCAAACCTTGTGGATTCATATATTTGTTAAAGATACATCATATATTCACTGTGACATGTTTTAACCATTGGGCTACCTCCGGGTCTGAAAAGTGAAGCCAATGCTTAAGTGCCTTAAACTTGCATTCATTTGATATCCAGCAGGGGGCGTCTCCTCTGGTTGCACTATAAATCAGATTATATAGAAGTCTATGAGAAAATGAGCCAACGTCTCACTTGATTTATTACCTCAGTAAACATCATAAACATGAGTTTATGGTCTCAATCTCTAGTTTCAAGTCTTCTTCAGAATAGCATGACAAACAACCACGTCTCAAACACCACATCCTTTATGACGCCCTTTAATTCATCAATCGATGTGAATGTTTCTAGATCTGTGAAAGCTCGGAGATTAGTAAAAGTAAGTGCAAACTGCCTGTTAAATCAGATTCCTTTAGTGTAAATCTGCAATTTGGGATTTTTTCTCTCTTCTGTTGCAAAAGAACGTACTTGGAAATTTCACAAACTCATGAGGGGGGAAAATTACCAAATCATTTCATGCTGAAACATCGATTCTGGCTGCCATTAACACATGACCCAGAGACAGAAAATGTAGCTCCACGTGTGAGATCTGTCTAATAAAAAAATCAACAAAGAGAAAGACAAAGAAAGGATACAAGTTGTGAAATCTTGACTTTGTTTTGGAAGCAGGCAGCTCTGTCAGCCGTCACCTGGTTATTTATAGACCTTATTAGACATCTGGCTTCCAATCAGTGTCCAGTCTCCTTTAACAATTTATCCTTTCATCCCTCTTTCCTCCTCTCCCTCCATTTGTATCACCACCTCTGACCTTTCCTTGTTAGGGAGGAAAAGGAAGAGGTTAACCTCTGCACTGAATACACACTCACATACACACACACATGATTTCAGTGTCCTACAGCCTTTACCGAGGTTCCCCCAAATCTCTATCCAGATAATTAGCTTTCACCTCAAATTAACAGAAGATGACACAGATTAATACAAATGGACTCTTCTAATTGTTGGGTTAATTGAGGGCAGTGGACAATGATATCATATATATTATTTATGTTTCTTACAGACCATTAGCTTTAACATGAGTTGGTACAGCTTCCATTGAGGCATTGCCGGTATGTTTTATTCAAATTATTGTCAAACATTTTGTATAACTACAGAATTACATCTTTGGGATTAATTTGTACATATTCAGTGAAGGCTTTAAAGGATGAATACACTGTCTGGGTGAGTAATATTTTTCTACTTTTTATATTTTTCTATACAGCATTTTTGGATGATTTTTGTAATTTCATATAATAACTCAATTCAACCTGTTTTGTATTTTATTTAAATAGGTATTAATATAAACTTTGGCGTATTGCTAAACTGAATTTGCCTGTATACCTGAAATTATTATGAAATGTTTTTCTTTTAGGGCCAATAATATCCATCCATCCATCCATCGTCAACCGCTTAACCCGTTAGGGGTTGCGGGGAGACTGGAGCTGATCCCAGCTGGCATAGGGTGAAGGCGGGGTTCACCCTGGACAGGTCGCCAGTCCATCGCAGGACACATAGAGACAGACAACATATAGACAGACAACCATTCACGCTCACATCCACACCTACGGGCAATTTAGAGTCATCAATTAATCTAAACAGCATGTCTTTGGACTGTGGGAGGAAGCCGGAGTACCCGGAGAAAACCCACGCTTACACAGGGAGAACATACAAACTCCACACAGAAGAGTCCCAAGCTGGAATCAAACTTGCGACCTTGTCTTTCTCGTCATTTTGGCCACACACTCGTTTACTCAGCTCTGCTTTTTTCCTGTCAGACAAAGGATTGTAAATGCAGTTATCAGGGATTTTGTATGCACATGTGTGTGTTTAGCAGGTTTTTCTAGCGATTGGGGCTGCCACTGTCAGCATGAACAGAAATGTTTTACTTGGGTATCTTCCATTAAATATCTCTCTTTCTCACGTTGTCTTTGCCTGTCTCTCTCTTCTCTCCCTCAGACTTTAAACCACTGATGCAATGGTCAAAACATTAACAAAAGAGCCAATAAAGAAGAATAAATAACTTTTATTTCAGTCTTTGGGCAGCATTTTCTTTCACTGTTCATGCCAACAGTGATGTGATGAAATGAACCAAAGAGGGATTATCCAGAAATGAACTTGTAATTACAAATGCTGAGTAATATTCATCTTTTAAACACACACACGCTCACAGAGACCCGTTTCCTGTCTGACTGTCTGTAGATAAATGCTGTTGTGTCTGTCAGTAAATAGCTTAGAGCTGTGCTATAACACCAGCTTGAAAACACACTCACATGGACGCACACACATTCACAGAGAGGGTCAGCTGTACAGATGTGCTGCAGCTCAATCAGTAGTTTAATCACAGAGGTTAGAGTTTAATGAGTTATTATTACTGAACCCTAAATCACACAAACACACGGCTGGCCAGTCATTAATACACAGTGTGTACTGTATATGTGTTCAAGACCTGCAGCCTGTAACAAATAGCTTTGCAGAACTGTGTTGCGTGGCTTTCTGAATTGTTTCCAGGTTTCTAAAGCTGTGTGTTTGAGGAGATGTTAAAGGGTCAGTTCACCCAAATCACATGCAGCATAGGCAAGCATTTTTAGCTTTTATCAGAATCAGAGTCAGGTATAATTTGTCTTGAATACATAGCAGGAATTTGACTTATGCAGCTCTCTCAATGTGCTTACAGAGAAAAAAAAATAATCCAAGTCAACTTTATTGTCAACTCTGCAATATGTACATGACAAAATATATAACACTCAAAACAAGGGTTAAAGTAATACAAGTATAGGAACTATGAATTTTAAATAAAAAAGCAAGGGAAAAGGACAAACCTGGGCAAATAAAGGTGACAAATAAACAGGACTGTGTAGACAAGTAGCAGAAAAAAAAATTATAGAAATATATATTTAAAGCACCAGTGACCAACAACAAAATAAAAATGTGCAAGTCAAATGTTATTTAAGTGTAAACAATGCAAATAGTGCAAAGAAATAAATACTGAATGGATATGCATGGACTGGGTTACATAGAGTATGTACATGTATACATGTCTATATACTGTACAGGATTTATATTGACAGTGACAGATAACATCTATATATTAAAAAGAAGTTTGTGCATCCAAGACTGTAAAAAATTAGGATTATAACAACAGCAGCAAATATTCATCAAGGTTTTCAGATATTCGGGTTTGAGGCTTCTGCCACCACCCAAAACCATTTGGCTGATTAGATTTTCATTGTTTTTACACTCAAAATTACATCAATCACATCATCAATTACATCGATCATCAAAGAGAGAGAGAAAGAAAGAAAGAAAGAAAGAAAGAAAGAAAGAAATGTCCTTAAATTAGAAATCTCACTTAAATACCACCAGTAGAAGAAAAAACTTGGAAAAAATGAAAATGAAATAAACACCTAAAAGCCTCCCTCGTTCACCCGTTCAAACTCACACAAACCCACAAGAAAGAAAGAAAGAAAGAAAGAAAGAAAGAAAGAAAGAAAGATCTTTCTATGTCTGTCTTTGTTACTCATATCACAAGTTAAAAGATGGATTTAGGAGCTTTTCTTTCAGTATTTCTGAAAAAGTGCAACACACTATAAGAGTATCACTAACTGAGGCTGTCCACAGACATTTGGATCTGCCGCTACAAAATCAGCCTTCTAACACACCACCACCCTAATGTGTGTGTGTGTGTGTGTGTGTGTGTGTGTGTGTGTGTGTGATATTCTAGTAAATTAGACCATCAATCAAACATGGGAGGCAGCAAAAAAAAAAAAAATCCTCACACTGAAACAAAGGCGCTGCAGCAACATGTGGCATTATTTAACTGCCCATTCAAGTGTGTGTGTTTGTGTTTGTGTGAATTCGTAGTACTATGCTTGAGAAAAGCTCTGCGTAGGCTATTATTTAACCCTGACTTTCAGGGAACAGGGGTTTATTAGAGACCTGAGGACTTTTTTGACTTGACATCGTGATATAAAGAGTCCATTCAGTAAACTGGGGTTGGGCTAGTTGGACCGGAGAGTTTAGATGAGGACTAAGTTGGTCAGTTGGTAGTTATGGCTACGTTTAGACTACTTTTGGTACAGCATGTCTGTCTATGCTCCTGATTTTTTAATGTCCTGCTGTGTTTTAGTTGAGCAGGTATGGCTGACACAGTTCACCTATGGACGGAGGTCTCCAACAAGCAGCCCGCTTGCTGCCAGTAGCTCTCTACCTGTTTCTGAGTATGTACATGCACAGATATCTGATAAGACAAAATCACTTTGTAAATTTCTATCCAATCATCTTCACAGACGTCCCACCCTCTTCTGATACAAGATGATTCAGCTGTCAGTTAAAGACGTTAAGCTGCAGTGGCTCTGTAACATTAGGTGATGTTAGCAGACTAGCAAGCACACACCAGATGCACACAAAAGATGTAACATCGCAATGGTTTGTATGTCTTACAAAAAATTACTCCTCCTTTTTTGTTTTTTTTTCCACAGAATGTCCAGCAACACATGTCAAGTTCTGCTCATTACATGCACATAGTCTTTTCAAAATAAACTTCAGTCTTCACAGGAAATAACTTCTTTGATTTAAGCTATAAACCTACTTAGTTAGTTACTGTGGTGGTGCTGTGAAACTTTATTAAAGGACCATTAAAGTAAGATAGAAATAATGTCTTCTATTAATGATGTTGAACTTGGTGCGACTGAGGAGCTCCTGTTCACTTTCATTTTGTCATATTAAATCTCAGAGGAACAAAGGTTGGAGACCCCCTGGCCTGGGATAAGCTGGAAGTGAACAGGTCTCTTGCAAGTTGTCTCAAGCCTATAAGTTCCACCTGTTGGACTGTAATGGCAGATTAATGCAGGACTACAGTTAGACTAGCTGGAGCTGAATATGTACAATAGATGAAAGATGGCCTAGAAAGTAAGGAGTAAAGTTTGTATATCTAAAGGAGGAGGATAAAGTAAAGGATGTACTGGTCAGGGTTTTCCCCCTAAAAATACTTCAAATGTGGTCTGTTGTCATTACACATAAGTATAATTATGTGTGTGTGTGTGAGTGTGTGTGTTCAAAGTGACATGGGGATGTTATGATAGCCCCCTTTAAAAGTTGGCTTTCTCTTTTCTCACTCTGTCTCTGTCTCTCTCTCTCTCTCACACACACACACACACACACACACACACACACACACACACACACACACACACACACACAGAGGAAGTGTGTACACAGTGTGTATGGGGAGATAATAGCTTTGCAGGGGCCGCAGTAGAACTCAGCCAAAGATCTGTCTGGCTAAAGGATCCATTAAACCACACACACATATGAGGACATACTTCATCACTGACATACAAAAAGTAGAAAATTAGGCGAGCAGACACCTACACTAATACCAGTACAAAGCCTCAAGAACACACACACACGCACACACACACATAGTTGCCAGCACACGCACACAGCTGTGAAACGAGGACCATTAATGTGCCATCAGATATCAGACATTTAAATGCATGAGGCCCAGTGTGAAGAGAAGTCCAAACTTTCCACCAATTATTCTCTAATCTGTCCATTGTTGGGATGGAGGGAGAGAGGAGGAAGAAGAGGAGGAGGAGGGACAGAGAGAAGAGCAGAGGAAAATACATGAGAGGAAGAGGCAGGAAAAAGTCAGGGAAACACCAACATTATTACAGCAAAATTTTACACCATATTTGATTAATTTCAGCAGAATCATTGGCAGCTGGGTTTGCTCTCAAACGCAACAGCATACAGTTCAACTGGTGAAGTGATATGAATTCATGTCGTCTTGAGAGCCAAAAATGGAGGAAACTATAAAGCTTTTTGGGTTTTGTGTTAATGACAAGAACAACATACTTGTTTACTGCTATATCAACTTGAATGGTGATAATATGTCAATAGATGCAACTCAATCCAGTTGATTTCATGCACATTTTAAGTTTGTGCATAAAATAGCTGAGGTGGGGACCAAGTCCTTCTTTTGCAAGTCAAAAGTAAGCCTCAAGTCTTTACATCCAAGTCCCAAGTCCTAAACTATGAGTTTTGAAGCCTAAAGAAGTCACAATACATGCAGTCTTTACCTAACGTAACACCATTTTAACAGCAGAGTAGCATAATGTTAGTTTTTCATGGTTCTCTCCTGCAGCTTGATTGTATGCTGTCAGCAAACAAAGTGGATCTGGGGAATTAAGATGTGAGTTGTAGTCACAGTAATATTCAAAAATAAAGGGTTCAGCAAAAAAAAAAAAAAAAACTTTCAGCAATAAACAACAAAAGATTGAAATTTGGAAAGTTTGTTCAGTTCAGTTTTTTCCCCCACGATTAAATCCTTTTCTCAATGATTCAATAAACAATCTCTCAAAATATAATTAAACCCAACTTTACCTTAAAAAACAGATTACATTTACAAGCATCATACAGGTAGGTACATGAAATGTGACCTCTGCATTTAACCCATCCTAAGCATTCAGGAGCAGTGGGCTGCCGTGGGCTACTTTTCAGTGTCTCGCTCTAGGAAACGTGGGCAGGAGGAGCCGGGAATCAAACCATCACCCTTGTGATTAAAGGAGCTGCTTCCACTGAGCCACAGCCACCCAGTACTGGGCAGTTAGTCGTCTCCAAACACACACTTTTTAAATAACATACTTGTTAATCTTTGGGCTTGGGGGAAGGTTTCAAGTATTTTCAAGTCAAACGACTCAAGTCCAAGTGAAGTCATGAGTCACTCAGTCCTAGTTGAGTTGCAAGTCATCAAATTTGTGACTCGGGTCCACACCAGCTGAATGGAAATACAGAAATGTCTTAGAAAAAACTTTAATCATGAGGACCATGCAAGCTTCTGCTTCAGTGAGGACTAAAAGTAGCACCAGATGTGTGTGGAGCAATGAGTACTACAACGTTCCTCAGATTAATATATGAAATAGACAAAAATGTCACATTTCCATCATGTTTTCTACTCTGATTTCCACCTGTTTGAGGTGCTTTTTGATTACAATATCTTGTTGCACCCTCTTCTGTAATGGTTTAAAGGCATCCATCAGGAGAAGTAGCACCCCCGGCTGTTTGGTGATGGTAGTAGATGGGATATGATTCATTAATTTGCATTTTCTTTCACTGATTTTCTTTAAATTCAATTCAAAATGGCTACTGTCGCATTCACAACTTTGTTTCTGTTGCTTCAGTGTGCCTTAAAAAAATATGGCTAACACAGTAATTGATCAGATCTGTAAATTTCATGGTAATTAGGTGATACTTAGCAAGTAACCTATTTGAAATTTCTTTGAATTTGTTGCCAAATGATGAATTGAAAATGTATTTATTATTAATATTTAATAATTCTATTCAACTATTTCTCAGTAGCTGGTAATACAAAGTTAACTGATATGTTTTATTTCCATATCTGCTGGTAAATAGATGATAATTATCAAATAACTTCTTTAAAATTTCTTTCGAAACTCCCTGAATCATGACATTAGCTGCCAGGTTATATTTTTATAGACAGTAAGTC
The DNA here is from genome assembly GCA_947000775.1 of Pterois miles. Classification (NCBI taxonomy): domain Eukaryota; kingdom Metazoa; phylum Chordata; class Actinopteri; order Perciformes; family Scorpaenidae; genus Pterois; species Pterois miles. The sequence goes on from CAMQGK010000193.1 coordinate 11,488,683, forward strand.
CCAATTTTGAGATTTGTGCCTGATCAGAAGTGTCTTCTATTAGTTTTCCACCTCCGATGAAGAGCAGTGCACAGCTGCTTCTCAAGCCTAAAGGCCCTATTTTAACGACTTTATGCTATGTAGCAGATGATTATTCAATAATGTTTATAATAAAGTCATTTTTGATAGATTTTGAGGTATATTTTGGGGTAATTTGGCAGTAATTCTGAGTAATTTCAAATAGGCTACCTGCTAATTATCACCTAATTAACATGAAATTTGCGGACCTGTAAAACTGTGTTAAAGTGTTATTGCAAGTTTAAGGTTTGGAAAGTGCCGCCATCATGGCTGAATATTTCAGAAGGCGAGCGACATCAATGGTAGTTTCAGCTGAACATAAATGTTTAGCCACTCTACAAAACGAGCACATGACATCCTGCATTGGCAGGGCTGGAATATGTCTTTGACTTATGAAGAGAAAACAACAACAGAGAGGAAACTCAGTGTGACAGCATGATATTAATGCGTGCCTTGTTGCCTCAGTGTGTGTGTGTGTGTGTGTGTGTGCATGCGTGAGAGTGTGCATGTGTGTGAGCAGTGAAGCGTGAAGCTGTTACTCCGGTCACTAGCCCGGTCCTGCACCGCAGAAAGATGCTAATTAGTAGCACACTGTCTCTCAGCTCACAAAAATACAGACACTGGGACAAGAGAAACAGAGAGAGAGAGTTACAGAGAGAAAGATGATGGGATAATGGGAAGGAAGACAGAAATAAAAGGAGACAGAATGACAGGAAGAGAAAGAGAGAAAGGTTGAGGGACTAAAAGTAGAGGGAATGAGATGGAGGGTTGAAAAGGGCACCCAAGGGAAAGAAAACTGTCAGGAAAGACAGAAAACGAGAGGGAAAGAGTGGCAGCAGTTATGTGGTGTGAGAAGAACAGCATAACTGCTCACTTCACAAAAGCTTAATTTCTCATTTTGTTAAGCACTCTGCATATTTTGGGGTTTTTCCACTTAATTCACTAAAATAGTGGAGACTGGAATAGTGGGACAAAATGCTCAAGAACGGATCATGAATCACAAAGGTCCCGAGAAATTTTAAACCCTCAACCTCAAAAGTTAACGACACGCATCTTATATCCCAGTGAGCCCAAACAAAGCCGTCAGAGAGCGGTTTCATACACTCATAAGCCGTGGTTTGTGTAGGGAAAAAGGATCATCACTCCTTCATTCTGAGTGTTTCAATGTGTTGTTTTGTGGTACTGCAATTTTTTGTCATTATTTGTTTGCCCAGACTCTCGTTGTATTCAGAGACGGGAATTTTCCAGTTGACCACTTATTTTTTTTGTCTCCAAACCTCATGGAAGGAATTGTTAGTCACTGTTTAATTTTCTCCATTTTAGCCAATTTGCAAATCTTGTTTGCTACTTTTGAAATCACCCAAATATATAAAAATGACATAGATACATGATTGTTTTGGTCCAATTTTCAGACTAGAGAGACTTTTAGACTTTGCTGGTTGAGTTATCCCACTTAGGGAAACCTGCATACATCAACACAACCGACATTATGTTTTTGTGAGTGAAACTACAACAATTAGCGATGAGATCCAAAGTAAAAGATGTAGGTCCATGTCAATCCCCCAGGAACAGCACTGCATTGTAACACTGAATACACACCAGACATTGGCAAAAATTGACTCGCCACACTAATAAAAAAAAAATTCTGAGGCCGGGAGATTCATGTGTTTCAGACGGGATTAAATTCTTTGTTACACAGGTCAGTGTGTCACAGGAGGCCCAGAATCTGCTGACTGGCTGTGGGTCCTCACTTCGCCCACTAAAAGTTGAATTATTTTGTCCAATTTGTATGTGATGTGAGCAAACAGAAGGTCCGCCGGCTCGGCCAGAGGAAATATCCCTCTTAATTAGAGCTGTCAAAGTTAATGCGATAATAACACCTTAATGCAAAATCGTTTTAACACCAATAATTTCTTTAATGGATTTACACAAATTGCGATTTTTAGATTGTGCTCAGTTTTAAAGTCTTAAAACTAGAGTGAAGATGCTGTTATCATATCAAACTAAAAAAATGTGAAGAATCCATTGGTACCAACCATGTCATACTAGCTGGAAGGAGGCTAAATAACACTTCAAATTTGTGCTAAATTTTGGAAAATCTGGAAAGGTCATTTTCAAAGAGATCCCTTGATCTTTGACCTCTAGATATGTGGATGTAAATGGGTTCTGTGGGTACCCACCAGTCTCCCCTTTACAGACATGCCCACTTGATGATAATCACATGCAGTTTGTGTTATGACTCCGAGCAGAGTCGACAGAGGACTCAAATGCAACACAATGAACAGTAGGGCTTGGGCAAAAACCGGCGTCTTTAATCACAGCAATGGTTCGGTACACAGAAGGCAATTGATAAGGCAGACACATCAAAAACGGCAGGCTAGAGCTAGGTCAAAAAGGGCAGGCAGAAATTCAGTAACCGGTATTCAAAATCACTCACTAGGAAACGCTGGAACTCTTGACACAGGGCACAAGACGATCTGGCACAGAAGGAATGGGGAGCACACATTAAATACTAGTGAGGGAGTGCTAGACACTGCACAGGTAGAAACAATCAGGGCGGGGAGATGACAATAGAACGCAGGTGAATGGTGTAGTAACTAGGACAGAGGGAGGTGTTCAATCGTGAAGGCAGGAAGCATGCAGGGCAGGAAGTGAGGTGGTCTGAAACGAGAGGAGAGGTTAACAGGCCAAAGTAAAACAGGAAGTGCAAAACAGAAAAGCATGCAACGTGAAACACAGAACACTAAGACAGGCTATTCCTAATAGTTTGGGGCAAGTCATAGTCAAGTCAGCACACTGACACACTGACAGCTGTTGTTGTCTGTTGGGCTTCAGTTTGTTAGAAGAAGAAGAAGAAGAAGATAGTCCTTTATTAGTCCCAGGAGGGGAAATTTAATTTTTTTATTTTTTTTTTAAATAAAAAAGGGAAAAAGAAAAACAAAAAAAAAAAAAAAAAAAAAAAAAAAAAAAGGGGGGAGAGGGGGGGGGGGGGGGGGCTCCCGGGGGGCGGGGGGGGGGGGGGGGGGTGTGGGGTCCTGGGGGGGGGGGGCAGAGGTGAGGAGGAAGTGAGAAGCACCCCACCACCCACCAAACAACAATCAATTGTTTTTTTGTGGAGGGGGGGGATTGGATCCCCCGCCCCTCCCCCACCAAATCCAAACACAAAAACTCCCCCCCCCCGTTATGTTATGATATGATCATATTTTTATGCTAATTGCAGTACCTGTGAAGGTTTCTGCATAATATTTATCATTGTTTTATGTTAATTGATTGCTAATAATAATATATACACATATATTTGCATAAAGCAGCATATTTACCTTTCGTATTTATTTATTATTATTTAGTATTTATTTTGTATTAAATACTTGACAAATCTCCCTTTTAGGTGCATTTTGAACTGATTAAAAATTTGATTAATTTGTGATTAATTTTTGACATTCATGTGATTTATTGCGATTCAATATTTTAATCTATTGACAGTGCTATTCTTCATACAGCCATCGTCTATGTGTCAGACAGAGTTGCAGAAACTCACACGTGTTTTTGGGACATTGATTTTCTGGTTAAATTACCTGATGAGTGATGAAAATGTAGATATAAAAGTATCAATGTATACCAGTAGACATTTGTCAAAACATTGAACCACCACCAACAAGAGGAGGGACAATATACGGGCAAAACAATAAAACTGTTACCATTGTTTTGATAGTGCTGAAAATCAGATCAGTCTGACTCATGTGTGTGGCTCTGTGTCTGCTGTCTCCTCTTCAGCATCTTCCTTTTCTTTAGTTTACTGTTTCCTTCCCTCAGTATCTCTTTAAATCTTACATACAATGTGCATGCTGTGTCTTTTCTTTATTCATTTAGCGGATATGCAGCACATAAGCAGCACCAGATGTCTCCACAAAACCATTCCTTTTTTTTTTTTTTAATGTTGTTGTTGTATAGATTTGGATGTGCTCTCCTGTCCTCATAGTTATTCTCTGCTCAAGTTCATTTAATCCTTTTAACATTTTAACCTGGAGTTGAATGCTCTTTGGTTGACTCACAGGGTCGTGACCTCTGAATCCAACTGTATGTGACATGATCCACATTGCATCATTGTTAGCAACTCTCTTTTTTTCATAACAAAACCATAGAGATGAGTAATAGCCTATAAAGAGGCGTTTAGATCCGTGATTCTCAAAGTGGGGTCCTTGGCACTCTGTGACGGGGTCTGTGAAATAATTTGCTATTAATTATAAAATTGTGCTGTATCATTAAAAAGTGCATATCTACAGATGGGGATCATTTACACCAATAAAACAAGCATATTGTGTCCATTACTACCACTCACTTTAGCAGTGGGCCCATAGCCCTGATACCCTCATGAAACTAGCTAACGGGAGACCAAACGTTTGTGATATGTCTCCAGGCGCTGCCGAATAAAGCCATGAAGCCGGCCAGGCTAAAACGACATCCGATTACCCTTACAAAAATTTTATTTTACAAAGTAAACATAAGTATAGTTCAATGAATGTATATTCCCAAGTGTACTGTTTGTGATAAGTATACTAATATCAATGTACTAGTAGTACACTTGTAAGTGTACTCCTTCAATATTTCTTGGGACTAAATTGTCCCACTTTTCAGTTTATACTATAAATGTAAGAGTAGTAAACTTTGAGTACACAACGAGTTTACCTCCAAGTTGTATATTTTACTACAGCTGAACTATACTTCAAGTGAACTTATATGTATACTGTAAGTTTACTATTTATATACTTTTAGCCCACTTTTTAGTTTATGAAAGTACTCTTTAAAGTATACTCTGTGTAAACTACTAGCTTAATAGTTTTTACTGCAAGTATACTTTAAGTTAACTTATAGTACTTATCCAAATATACTTTTCTATATTTTTTTTATATTTTCTTTATATTTTTCATAAGACAAATATACAAATATATTTGCCAAGTACACTTAGACTTTTATAATATAAATAGATATAAAGTATGATTTTGTTAAGTTTAACTCTGATAAGTTCATAAAGAATAATCTGAAAGCCTCAACCCTCATAATGTCCTCCTGTTTGCCATACACCTTTTGTCCTCTGGGGTCAAAATGACCCCACTTGGTTTGACTGTTATTTTAAAGCATATAGTATAAATTGTCATTCATTTTTGTGTTATACCTTTAGTCTTACTTCAGTCCAACCCATTACTACACATTTTTCCCTTCATTTTGGAATTTAGGGCCAATAGACCTTATTTACATGAAAGCATACCCTTTTCGGAGTTAAGAAAATAAATGAAATGTGGGGTCAGATTGACCCCAGGACATTATGAGGGTTAAGTTTAAATGAAGTTTTCTAATAACATACTTGATTAAGCTTATTTTTTTGTGAATGTACAAAGCACCCTTAATATCAGGGCAATACAAGGTGGTATTAACAAGATTCAAAAATGAAATGTCTTTCTGTTTATGACCATCAAACAGGTCTGAAGAATTTAGATAGAAAAGTTTTAAAAGACATATAGTTTCAATGGCATCTAAGAGTACAAATGGTAGGAAGCATTATACTTAATTATACTTAATTGTGTTATTGTTGAAGTGTTATGATTATGAGGGCGTCCATAAAAAAGGTTCTCCCCTCTAAGGGGTCCCTGGCTCCAAAAAGTGTGAGGACCCCTGATAAAGACCTTTTCATATGTTTGCTAGAATTGCGCTGCTATTGAACAGCTTGGGTCCATGTTTACTTCCGGTCAGCTGATCTCAAGGCAACATGTGACACGTTTGCAATGTTTACAACTCTGAAATGGTCGATATCAGGCCATGAAGGAGCAGGGACAGACACGTGGGAATATGTGTTAACAAGCATGTTGACATACTGTAGGTGTCATTTTATGGGGAGACAGGGAGATTTCATCATCAACCCCTTTCACACTTGTGGCAGCACAGCAACACAGCAGGCAGGTAAAACATTTCTACTTTGCAATTAAAAGACAGCGGCGTTGTCTGCTTCTCCGCTAATTACGTTTTTGAAGCCTAGTAACGTTTAGCTAATAAGGAGTCAAAAACACAGTTGTTTAGCTGTTAGCAGCTAACGGTAGCATGATAAACACAAGCAACAAGGCTGTAAAGTTACAACGCACAACTATAATAGGTCACAGCTCTTTTAGTTAACACCGTTTTGTACGCTACAAGCTTAATGTCGTGGTAAATAAGCATAAAGTGCGTTGCTGAAATGTCTAAATGCTTCGTCTTAGTTTCAGCTTGACGTTAGCTTAACTAGCTAGCCTGGGGCTGCTAGCACAACAACAGCATACAAGTAACAGCTTTCAACAAAAGGAATAACTGGGAGGTTTTGTTTAACGTTTTAGTGGTATTTAAATGGGTTTATATCTCTATGAAGTTATCTGCAAACTCTAAAGATATGAGTTTATAGACCATATGATATTAGATAGCCTATACAGAGTTTATAGTTTTAGCTAGTTCTAGAAGAAGAAGATATTCCTTTATTAGTCCCGCTAGGGGAAATTCAATTTTTTCACTCTGTTAACTTATACACACACATGCACAAACAGGTCCATATACATGCTGTATATGCTGTTTTGGAGAGGTGTCAGAGTGATGGGGCTGCTCCTGACAAGCGCCCCGAGCAGTTGGGGGTTTGGTGCCTTGGTACCTCGGCAGTGCCCAAGAGATAAACTGGCACCTCTCCAGCTACCAGTTCACACTCAGTTTTTGGTCCATGTCGGGACTTGAACCGGTGACCCTCCGGTTCCCAAGCCAACTCCCTACAGACTGAGCTACTGCCGCCCCACAAAACACTAAAAACACTATGGGTGCTTTGCTTAATCTGTTGTTAGCAGCTTTTGTTGGTGCCTCTATGACATATTTTAACTTTCATAAAACCTCTAGCTGGCTTAGAGGTTTTCCATTTGCTCTTATCAGGAAGTGATGTGTGATTTGTGAGCAGTAATATGTAATGACATTACTGTAATTTTGGCACCAGTATTTCCTGGACAGATTTTGAATGTACTGTTCATTGTGGTGGCCGCGTAGCACAATCTGGCTATTCCTAAATGTTAATGCTTTTGGGATTTGTTTGTCAGGGTACTGTTTCACTGCTACACCCCTGCATGTAAGCTGTTGGTGGTGATAACAACAATATCCAAGTGCAAGCAGCTGTAATGGGTTTTCTCCACAGAGAGGAGGCTTCGGCCCACTTTCTTTGACAAGCTGCTCACTTCTTTTCCTCCCCGGGCATGGCCAGCAGGGAGGAAACCTCAGGGCAGACCCAGGAAACTCTGGAGAGATTTAATTTCCCCTTATGACAGGGAACCCTGGGGATCCCCCAGGAGGAGCTGGAGTTAGTGGCTTGAAAGAAAACTGTGCTGCTCTGTTGCAGCCATTGATCTGACACGACACTGAAAACGGTTTTAAAGCAGCTTAATTTTCTTCAGTCCCTTGAACAGCAAAGGAGACTGTGTCGGACAGATCTTCAGTAATAACTTCTCATGAATTTCCCCCCAAAAAAGGAAAATAGATGATTATTGGAGGATGGAGAGCATATTTAAAAAGCAGACAGGGAATTGAGAAAGGGTTTACACATTATCTATAAAGCTGTCTTTATATATATGACACACACTTACTGTATATTCACATATTAGGTCTCACCTGTGTATGCGTCTGTATCGAAGCTTTTACAATGTGATCGAGAACATAAAAGCGAGCAAACGGTTCAGTTACTCAAGACTCGAATTAGGGCTGGGCAATGCATCATATATTGTGATGCGAGACTATCATCTTTTGGATATCCTAATATAGTGTAAGTGTTTTAAGTGTTGTTTTTTCCTGGTTTTAAAGGCTGCATTACAGTAAAGTGATGTAATTTTCTGAACCTACCAGATAGCTGTTCTATTACTGGCCTTCACTAACTTAGTCATTATATCCACATTACTGATGATTATTTATCAAAAATCTCATTGTGTAAATATTTTGTCAAAGCACCATTAGTCAACCCTGTAATATCAGTCGTATTTGTTAAAATATAGGCAATATCTGATTTTCTCCATATCTCCAAGCCCTAACTTGAAGTCATATTATCCTTAATTAAACAGGAAAAAATAAATAAATCACAAACCTGATGCGTCGACAACTGATAAGTGATGTTTTTCCCTCCTCAGCAACTACCATCAATGTGAACAAGGAACTGAACAAATAAATTGAGCTGGCTGCACGGCACACTAACACCAGAGGACTGGCAACTCTCAGGTAAGAATATGCTCTAACTGACTGACCGTGAGTCAAGCTGCACCTGAAAATTAAAATACATGCTCAGCAGGCATAGGATGTTTCTTCTAAAAGCATTGGAGGATTTATCTCGAACATTACAATTAATTTCTGTACGAGAGTATCTACTTCAGACTTGATCAAATATTAAACTGGCCCAAAATCTGCTGGTCTCTGGTGGGTTTCCAACAAGACAGGAAAACTGATGTTTTAATTAGCTTGTGTCCCTGAAAGAGACACTAATTTACTCAGTTTGGATGAACTTTCCACTGTTCATTATACACTGAAACACTGCTGAGGAAAAATAGTTTCAAATGTTTTGACATTTGCAGCAAAATCCCCCAAATGAACTGAATTAATTTAGAGGACAATTAATGAGGAGAGAAAATATTTTATTTGCTGTAACTGCAATTTGATGAGTCTCCACTATTAGTTTATGAACGTTTTCCCTTTCACCAATAGAGGGCAGCAGAAGGGTACCCACTATTTTAAGAGTATATCAGCACTGAGAAAGTGTACTTACTTGACTACAGTGAAGAAATCTGTGTGGTGATTTAGTGAGCAGGATTATTAATAGTCTGGAAACTCAAATCCAAGTTTATGTCAAATATTTAGGAGTAGTTATGTAATCTTATCGTCTCACCGTAAATATTTGTTTTTACCAATTCAGACTCAATCACTTTAATGCAAGTTTTGATGCTGTTTCAAGTCATTGTGGACTTCATGGTGTTTTCCAACATAATAGAAGATAAATTAAGTTCAACTACATTTTGACACACTGATTGATCTGTCAGCCACGCATGAATCAGTGAAGTTAACACATAAGAGACTCCTCAAGGATGATGCATTGGTCTATTTGGAGAGATGGCGCATAAAAGGCATGGCTCTTAACCAACTATATGATCACAAAGTAAATCGTTAAGATGATGTATGTGCCATGATAAAAGAGGACGAGTTGCTGGGAAATGAGCTAAAATGTGCGCACTGTTGCTGCCACGGACTGAGAGTTTTATTCGTCTGTGTGGGAAAGTATCCGAGTTTATACAGCAGAGAGGGTTTCTACGGGAGGATGAGGGACAAGTGAAAGTTTGTAGAGCTCTCTTTTCTGGTGACATCAACAGAGAGAGAGAGACAGAGAGGGAGGGAGAGGGAGAGAGGATTTTGGGGGAAACCTAAGTACAAATCTGTGCGCCTCTCTCATGCTCACAACCTCCAGGCGTAGGGCTACCAGTCTGTGTTGCGCCTCTGCTCTCTCAACTTTTTTTTCCCCCTGATTACAACTCCTCTGCAACTCTCACTTTTTATCCCCTGGCATAGGAGGGATGTTCCCTGGAAGGAGGTTACACCCCAGCTGAACATTTTCACCTTGGAAAGTTTCGGCTGATAACTTCTTGTCGGAGACTTTGTGAATGGGGAGCATTTGGGGAGACTTTTACGCATCGAGTTGAGTGACGCGCGGTGAAGATGTTTTAAAAGGAAAACGTTTTCTTTGCGCAGTCACATCCGAATCCACATTTTCTGCTCTTTTCTTCAATGGCAAGGGAGCGTTTTAAGGAGATTCTCACTGATCGAGTCTCCTGAGAGAAACTTTGGCGAACTTCTGCAGTAGCGACTGATTTCGGCTCCCATCACCTCTTTTTTTAATCCAACCACACAGTCGAACGGCCTCTCGTGACCTTTTTTCGGGATCCTTGCTTCCACAACGTCCACTTTCCTCCCCGCGGATTTTCAATTAACTTCGGTTTTGGAAGTAATTTGAGTGGATATCATGCCTCCGATCGGGCCGGCGAAGCGGACTGCGCTCTGCCGGGTTTGGGCTCTGCTTTTTGCGCTGCTGGTGTGCGCTGCTTCGGTGACTGGATGCCCACACAAGTGCAGCTGCTCCGGGTCGCATGTGGACTGCCAGGGTCTGGGTTTGAAGACTGTACCTAAAGGAATACCGAGGAATGCCGAGCGCCTGTAAGTGGAATTTCATGACAGCTTAAGCAAATCTCATTGTCTGTCTGTCATCATCTGTCTTAAATATCACAGCGTGCCCCGTGACCTTATGATGCGCGTTTCTTCCTCGGCTTTTACGCTTTAATGCTGTAATATTCCCGTAGAGAAAACAGTGATTTTTATCTACATGAAAGCATGCTGTATGACAAACTGAACTTGTAGGACTCTGGACTGAGCTATCAGAGGTGATGAGATGGCGTAAAACCTGAAAACGGGCATCGACTGGACAAACTTTATGTTAGGTTTCAAGTTAGTTTTTAAACTTCATGTGTTCATGAATTAATAAATACTTATGTTTTCTTGTGAATAAGTAGTAGTCCATCGTTACATCAGGCTACTACTGTGATAAACTGAAATGCGTTTAAACTCTGACCTGCAGTCAGTGATCATTGCAAGGCAAATCAATCCATTTGATTTCCAGAGCAATATTTGTTAAGGGTTTTATTTTGCACTAAAAGTTAAATGTAGGCTTATATAACTCAGACAGGTGAGTAATTTGAGCCATTTCATTAGAGAAAAATGAACTAAACTTTTCTACAAAAGTCGATAATGAATGTAGGTAGGTGCTGGCTTTTCAAACTTCCCAATAAAGCTGTTAATGTGAAAATAACCCACTATTACTAGTCTACCATATATACTTGTGCAAAAAAGGGGTACAGTAGTTTCCTGGGAAAGGTTACAAGTATACCTCATGGCTGAAATCATACCCCTTTGGTTATAATAGATGGTGCACATGAAACTGCCCTAAAATTCACCAGTGACCCCAGTGAACGGAGGCTGTTAACAAAACAGTCCTGAAGCAGCTTTAGTGTGAGTAATTAAGTTTTTAAACAGGTCAAAACGAAAGGTGAGAAGACGCAGCGAGCTCCTTAAATCTTTTTATATTCTTCCACACGCCCTTTTGCAGTAAGACTTTCCAAAGTGTTTCAAAGGTACCTAATGTTGGGGCTAGATCCTCAGTGATTCGTGTGGAATCCTGAACAATGAATTACTTTGAGCGCCTTTTTTTCGAACCTGGTGACAGTTAGGTTCAAATGATATTCACTCCTAAGGCAGAGACAGACCTCTGACAGCCGCTGCTGCCACCTCTAGTCTGATCTTGACACGTATACACCCCCGCAGCCACACACATGCATTCACAAACACACACACCTTTGCTGTTAAGGTATGGAAGCGATTATGCACGATAACGGAGCAGCCAAAAGCCCCGCAGGGGATCAACAACAGACCTAACCCTGAGACAACAAACACAATCAGTAGGCTGCAGAGGGAAGTGGGGGGCCGTGGTTCTTGATGCGTGTGTGCGGAGATGTGGGGGGTACTGGTGGTGGATATGAGCTTATGATTAGCATCTGTGCGAGCATTTTTACTTTGTTTAGTTTGTGTATTTGAGTCTGCTTGTTTGCGCTGGCCAGTGTGATTGTGTTTCTTGTGTGCGTCTGTGTGAGTGTGAACAACGAACCCCATACCTCTTCCATCCCACAGGACTGTTGTGACCTTCCGGGACCTGTTGGCTTTTGCACAGCAATCCCCCGAAGACATTTACACCCTAGGAAAATAAATAATTAGAGCGGGCTGTAATGGGGAGGTGGGATAAAGGGGTCCCCTGCCTCTCGCTGGGGTCCCTGGGGTAGAATATTTGGGGTAGCAGCGCCCCCTCCCTCTCCTTTTACTCCAGAAACTATGTGTTTATGTTTCCCTGATTTATCCAGGTCAGTGTTTCAGCTGTGACTTTGGCCAAGAGTTGCTTTTTTCCTCCCTCTTTCTCTCCCTCTCTGCCTTTCTTCATCTCTGTCTCTCTCTCTCGTCAGATATATTTTAGGGAGTCTGAGATGGGAAACATTAAAATGGATGAGATTCCAGTTCTAAAGGTTACGGCAGATGGGAAACTTTTAGGGAAGAGAGATGAGTGTTATATTGCCCTGAGCAGGGATTTGGGTTTGACAGCTGGGATGAGGCCCATGTGGACAACAGATTCTCGTAACAGAAGTGCCAAGTTTGTTAAGTTATGTGAGTGAAAGCGCTCATTTGCATCAAAGTAAAGTTTCCAAAATTCGTGAATATCTCCTTAACCTTACTATCCAGTAGTTTAGTAATACTGAAGATCCACATGAACAGTGATTTCTTAAGATCTTGTTTCACCATTTTGTTTTTAAAATGTCACATATTTTAAACTCTTAACTATATGTAGCAGTCTAAAGGTTACGACACAGTTTTCAGGACAGTTTTTGGCCGTCGGTGAGTGTCTGTCGGCCTAGATTTTGTGGTGTGCCCCGTACCGCTGTCTCTAGTCTGCCTGTGTCATGGTTTTTTTGGCTGACTTACCATGTTGAATCAGCGACGCCGCCCATCAGTGAAAGAAATCACTCTGATTGGCAGAGGAGAAACAGACATGAGGAAAGCAAGCAAACAAGTAAAGTCAAGAGGAAAAACACAGAAGTCTTCTCATTTTTCATCTTCATCTCATCTGATCATTCCATAACACAGGTATTTTCATAACGACATGGCCATCTGGAATGAAGCTAAGTGGGGCCTGAGCGTAGTGTGAAAATGGTCAGTAAACACAGCTTTGTTTTATGTATGTATAACAACGGCTTGTAGATCCGCCGTCATCGGTCTTCCACTGTCCCTTTTTGAATGATGAATGCAGACTCCCGCAGCCTGCTGGTGTGGAGAGTTATTTCATCTCGAGCAGGTGCAGAACGTACATGGTAGTTGGCTGTCAGCTGTAGTCTGGCAACTTTTTGGCCAAGACAAAGGCACCGTGAGGTCACGCAACTGCTGGCCTTCGTTGGCGCTAGGTCTTTGATGTTGGCTAGTTGTTTCTGCGTCTTCAAGTGTAACTTATGCTTGACACATCCTCAAGGGTCGCGAGTGTCTGCACGGCCAAAGTGATGCCATCAGACACAGCCCGTTGCGAGGGTTCCGTACTGCAGGTTTTTGCCTGTTCATGCACATCCAGATTTTTACATGGATGGACGGAGAAAACAGAGAACTCTGAGGAGCTTTGCAAATTTTGATTTGCCGTCAGGAGAAACACATATGAAGTATGTAATATCCAAAAGTTTCCACAACAACTCATGTTTGTGCGACCTTTCTTGCGGTAATGCTAACGCAACTCTGCTTGCTTATGTTGATCGTGAACAGATCAACACAGCGATGTACTGTAGCTCTTGAAAGTAAAAATTCTAACGGTCATCCATCTTGCATTTCTTTTCCGAATTTTGTCGTGTGGTTTTATCTCATGCTGAAGTATCGATTGATCCACAAACTAAAATGGCAAATGTTTCTTCATAGGCTCGCCATTTTGCAGAAATGTTCAAACAGTTACATAAGGATAAAAATCCATAGAGAAGAGGAGGTACAGTTTTCTTACCACACCAGAATACTATGCAACAAGACCACAAGACATGTGGTGTTTGAGTAGAGGACACGACTCTCGCCTTATCTTGAGTGGAAAATCTTTTGCAGCTACTACTCTACTGCTCCTTTTATCGCTCTCTCTCTCCCTCTCTCTCTCTTTCTCGCTCTCTTTCTCTCTCTCTTTGTCTCTCTCTCTCTCTCTCTCTCTCTCTCCCTCTCTCTCTCTTTCTCGCTCTCTTTCTCTCTCTCCCTCTCTCTCTCTCCCTCTCTCTCTCTCTCTCTCTCTCTCTCTCTCTCTCTCTCTCTCTCTCTCTCTCTCTCTCTCTCTTGAGCCACATGTACCGAATAAAATAAATTCAGACACTGTGCAGGTTACTGAAAACAAATGTAGATAATCACTGTTGAAGAACATGACACACATTGAGGGAAATCAGACCCAATATTTTTACTTTGAAGGCACATGGCAGCCTAGAAAATGGAAAATGGTTGGCACTGTAAAGTTGAAAAATCACCAGCGTGGTACTTTTAAACTGCAGTTAGTCCCCACTTACTCTCTTTATTACACACAGTATATAACTTTGAAACCAGTTTCCTCCCAGCACCTCCAGAAGTAAAGGGTGAGAGCAGCAGTCAGAGTCCACCTGTCATAACTACACAATGAATCTCTTTTAAAAGGCCCGTTTCCTTCACTATTGTAAACAGAGCATTTGGAAAGGTTAACAAGAAAAAAACAGTGTTGGCCTTGCGTGTTCGCTCAACACACACACATGCACTCACAGACAGCCTCACAGATTACCTCAGGCCAGTCAATTCTGTAATGTCCTCCTTGGGAAGCCACTTGAGACCTCATTTGCATCTAATTTGAGTGGAGGGTTTTGGGGGGAGGCTTAGCAGGCTTAACGAGGCTGGGGAAAATGAATTGGAAAACAGGGACGGCTTTTCTCTCCGGGGTCCAATTCACACCTGCCCTACAGGGACCGCATACACACATACACACACACACACACACACACACACACACACACACACACACACACACACACACACCCTGGAGTGTTGATTTTTAGAGCTGCAAATTCCAAACTGTTGCCCCAACTGCAGAGAAATGAGGTGAAATTGATGGTTGTAGTGAACTCTAGAGGGGGAGCTGCAATCAGGAAATTTTTGTGTGGAAGTGTTTGTGGGTGGATGTACGTCTGTACTTTTTAAAATCCTCTTTTATGTGTGATCACATCTGTATGTATGTGTTCTGTATGTCAAACTGTGTGTGTTGATTAGGGCTGGGATGATTCACCTGTCTCCTGATTCAATATGATACTTGGGGGCCGATTTGATATGTATTGCGATTTTTATGTATTGCGATTCTATATTATAATTTTGTTAACTTTATTAACACTAGACCATTAGAAAAAGTTGAATCATTCATTTCTAGGGACTTTTATTTTGGAAAATATCTAAATTGATGCAGTAAAGAAAATCAAAGAATAAAGACATTTCCCATTTTTTTTTAATTTATAAGGGACATGACATGTAATGTTTCACACTTCAGGTGAACATAAGCCATCCATCCATCTGCAGCTGCATATCCTGTTGGGGGTCGCAGGGGGGCTGAAACCGATTCCAGCTGACATTGGGTGAAGGGGGGTTCACCCTGGACAGGTCACCAGCCTATCACAGGGCTGACACATAGAGACAGACAACCGTTCACGCTCACATTCACACCTACGGGAAATTTAGAGTCATCAGTTAACCTGCATGTCTTTGGACTGTGGGAGGACACCAGAGAATCCACGCTAACATGGGAGAACATGCAAACTCCACACTTATGGGCCCCAAACCAGATTCGAACCTGTGACCCTCTTGCTGTGAGGCGACAGTGTTAAATGTAAGCCAATCAATTTAATTTCCATATACGTATTTTGTGTATACAGTTCCCTTTGTTAACGGCTTATTTTGAATGTGTACTTCCGGTAACTTTGCCAAGTCCGTCCCTAGCTCTCCTGATAGCTCCGTTCTCTTTATACATCCATGGTCAGCTACATCGGGGCCCTTTGAATGCATTTAAAATAAATGTCAGTAATATGCAATATGATAATGTTTCCTGTCTATGACAGAGTTAGCATGCAGCTTTAGCCGTGATGTCTAGCTCTGTTTTTCCTCTCAATGTGTGAAACCCAACGTGTGTCCTTTCTTTACTGTGTGTCGTGTTTACCACGTTGGATTTAAAATGTGAGGGTGCAACAACAAAAGCGGTAACTTCCTTCTACCTCTGCATAGACTCAAATGACGCAAATATATTGAAAATGTGGTACATAGGTGAATCGATGTTTTTTTCCCCACCCCTAGTGTTGATGTGTGTGTTTGCAGTACGAATGAGTTCAGTGCTGGAAGCGTCAAGCTGCTTGAGCCAACTTTACACAAACTAATTCTGATTTTAACTGGCTTTTCTTTACCCTCTCTAACGCCACTTTGAGGACGTTTTGGCAAGTTTTTTACGAGCAACACCTTCTCTGCTTTCTGTAGCCCTCGTCTGGCACAAGACGGAGGTCTTTATTTATTTCCCTTCTCAACTTTTCGCAGCTTTGTTTCTCTTTCCAATGTCCCTCGCTCTTTCTTACCATCCCTCTATCTTCCTTTTTTTCTCCTTTGTGTCAATTCCTCAGTTATTTTTTTCCCCCCAACCTTGCTTCACTCTACCTTCTTTTCTGCTCCATCCCCCTTTCCATTGCCTCCTCCCTGCCGTCTCTCTCTGACCTCCTGCTCCAACACTCACGCACCTTCAGTTTGCCAGCAGCATCTCTCTAGTAGAGCTTTCACAGCTCCCATTTCCCCTCAGCGTGCCAACGGAGCGCACAATAAGATCCTGCCACTGTGTGTGTGTTTGTGTGTGTGCGAGCTAGCATCAGTGTGTGTGTCTGTGTGTACAGTGGACACACACACACACACATGTTCCAGCTTCTGGCTCTTATCAAAGCTAGGCGTTGATTGGTCAGTGGACGCTGTAACCACCACACCCTCAGCTATGAAACGGCATACCATAGTGGGAGTGAACTCTTTCTGAGTGTGTGATCTTGGAATACTTTGGTGCTAATCTGAGCATGTAGCAGACCAACTAATTTGTGCTGACACAGTTCCCGTCCCCTAAATTTAGAATAATATGATTGGAATCGAGAACAATCTGTAATCACTGGAGTACTGTGGTGTTCGCTTCGGTTTTGGCCCAGCTCCTTTCAGCATTCGCCTGAAGTCACTGCAAACGACTAAGACGTCTGATAAGTCAAAGATGCATTCCCATGTATCTCTGCTAACCATGCTGTGTTGGTATTTTGCCAGCTTTTGTGGAAACCAGGGAGCTAATTAGTGATGTATTTTGTTTGTACAGTATTTCTGTATAGGCGCGCTACTTTGAGGCAAGCTTAAGTCAGCACACATGCTTTGGTAACTTGGAAAAAAAAAAAAGCCGTCGCTCAGTAAAGACTGTTCTTTACTGTCTGTTATGGGTATGATGGTGATGTAATACATCTGAGGAGCAGCCGAGTGTTATTGCTATAGCAGACAAGTCTAAACTAAGAAGCAAAAACCACAATGAGCTTGCTGTTCTCAAACAGCCTCTTAATGTCACGCCTATCATCTGTGGCCATCTCGTGGTAACCATTTTGTGCCCGTCCAACTTTGTTTGATTCAGTTATGGTACGCCAAATGGCACAAGTGAGGGTAACCAATATTTAGTCTGCAGTTCTAGGTCAGTGGGTGATATTCTCTTCCCCAAGTTTCTCCAGCATGCGGGCAGATGACCTTTTTAAATAATGACTTTCAGGCTGCCAAGGAGGCAGCAAGCTGGCGCTGGCGGTGGGCACTGCCCTTCTGGGAAATAGAGCAAGCTGGCAGAATTAAAACATACTCTGTATGCACATGTACGTTACACACACTGGCATACAGTATGTACAGCCAAATATATGTAGACACATGAATGCACACATTGCATGTATTTATGTACCCATAATTGCGCTGCACTTGCGAGGACCCTCACTGACATAATGCATTCCTAGACCCTATTCGGAACCTTTACCATTACAACTATGCCAAACCTCAACCTAACCTAATTTAAACTTAAAGGGGACCTAACATGCTCATTTTTAGGTTCATACTTGTATTTTAGGTTTATACGAGAACATGTTTACATGCTTTAATGTTCAAAAAACACATTGTTTTTCTCATACTTTCTGTCTGAATATACTTGTAATTACCCTCGGTCTGAAACGCTCCATTTTAGCGTCTGTCTCTTTAAGCCCCTCTCCCAGACAAACCCAATCTGCTCTGATTGGTCAGCCTTCCTGGTCTTCTGCATCTGCGCTGTCGGGTCGTGTATAGAACGGAACCCGCAAATTGCAAAATCTTATCTGAGGTCTGCAAAAACGTGCAAAAACTTGCTGCCTGATGACCTATCCTAACCTTAACTATTCAAGACCAATGCCTGTCCTTAACTATCTTGCGAAAGTTTCCCCACAGTGCGGGTTCCCTTCTAGACACTACTGACCTGTTGCTGCCTTCACAGCCTCACTGCAGCCAGGGACTCACTGGGAGGGTCAACTACACAGCGACACTTCTACTGGTGACGATATAGTTGTGACATCAAAACTTTACAGATGTATGGGCTGTGTGCATTTTTTCAGATTGAGCATTTTGATACTTTTACAGTATCTATATAGCACCCGACCTGCTTTATAATAATGGAAAGACATGGAAAGCTCACTTTCTTCAATATGGTACCTTTAACCCTTAAAAACAAAAGTATGGCTTAATACAACTTGAGTCTTATTTTTGAAATTTTGGTCATCTTCTATCTATTGTTCTCATTACATTTATATGCTGAGATCTGGGGAGCATGAGAAATTAAAAGTCAGATGATCAAACAGGATGTAAACAAGTCAACAGTTAACAAGTTTATCTAAACCACTTTATTTGAATGGTACACCTGAACTCCCATTTTGCACAGAAAAACTGTGTATGCACAAGTAGTGAAAGTAGGGTGGGTCAAAGTTGGACCACAAAGAAGGTCTCTTAACTGTGATGGATGTTCGCAGTGAACAATTTGGGTGATTATTTCACAGTTTGCCTTCATTTTCTCTTCAAAGTAAGTTTTGCTAACCTGGGGGTTGGTTTTAAATCTCTATGATCGTCTGACAGCTTGTGGTCTTTAATTGGTGTCCCTTGGTCTTTAAATTGTGAAACACAAATTCTTCACCCAAAAAACCAGAAACAAAAAAAAAAAAAAGAAAAATTTATTTGTTTAAATGTCACAAATTTCTTCAACGCATTAATGCAACTTACGATTTTTAGGTTGTAGGGGGCTCACTTTTAAAAAGTGACGATACTGGAAATCATATCATATCATATGAAACTAGAAAACCTAAAGAATTTATTCAGGCTAAACATGAATAAATTATGACCCTCAGATTAGGCAAGGCATTAACACAAGTTTGTTTTAATGCCGCTAATTTATTTGATTAATAGCATTAACATGTGGTTAGGTTGTAGTGGACTCAGTTTTAAAGCTAGACTGAATATACAGGTATCATATGAAACTGAACAACCTAAGGAATCCATTGATACCAACCACGTCATACTAGCTTGTTGCGAAGGAGGTTAAATAATGCTCTAAACTTGCACTAAATCTTTGGAAAAACTGGCATGAGCATTTTCAAAGGGGTCCCTTGACCTCTGACCTCAAGATATGTGAATGTAAATGGGTTCTCTGGGTGCCCACAAGTCTCCCCTTTACAGACTTGCCCACTTCATGATAATCACATGCTGCTGGGCTTATGATTTCAGCATATTTTTATGCTAAATGCAGTACCTGTGAGGGTTTCTGGACAATATTTGTTAATTGATATTTCCATTAATAAATATATACATACATTTGCTAAAAGCAGCATATTTGCCCACCCCCATGTTGATAAGATTATTAAATACTTGACAGGTCTCCCTTTCATGTACATTTCAACACACAAAAAATGTAATTAATTTGCGATTAGTCAGGATTAACTGTGGAGAGTCGCGATTAATCACGATTGGATATTTTAATCGTCTGACAGCCCTAATGGAAGTACATATTTGAATTTACGCATGCAGCCAGCCACACACATATAGCACAGTGCCCACTCATCATTAGGCAGCACACACAGTTCGTTCCCATGCTTTCACCGGATTAAACATGCATTTGGTTGTAGTTGGAAACTTTGACATATAACGAGAGAGAGAGGCTGCGTTACATAGAAACTACTCCGAGTCACGAATGACCTTCTGTGACTTTCTGCTCGAACAGAAGTCCTCAGACCGGAGGACTTCAGTGTGTGTGTGTGATACTACAACGCCAGTCTTGGTGTGTGTGTGTGTGTATGTGTGTGTGTGTGTGAGTGTGAGTGTGAGTGAGAGAGAGAGTTTGTGCAGTACGCCTGGAGTCGTTTGATGTTAACAAGCTATGCCACTGTTTTGTTAGCCACTGTCACCAAAGCAACACATTATATCCCTTCTGCGGGGACTTTCTTTTTCTCAGCGCGTGCTTTTGTGTGTTCCTCTCCACTATTAGTGTTTATTTGTGTGCACCGATATGTGCATAGGCTATGAGAGTGTGACTTGCACCATAATTTTTGGTCCAATATTAAGCTAAGCCCAAAGTGAGAGACTGTTTATGAGCTGGAAGCATATGGAGAAGCTGGTTACTGCACTTTGCATGTGTTTCTCCATCGCTGTCTCCCTCAAGATTTGTCTCCATCATTCACTTCCTCTCTCCATCTCTTGTTCATCGTAACCTCTCTCATTCTCTTATCCTCCCTCTTGTTTTTCCTGACTTGGCCTTCGTTGAGGAAGCAGCCGTCCTTGTTCATGTCAAGTGGCCTCTCAGCGGCCAAATTACCCCTCCACCTCCCACCCCAACCCCATTCACTTACAGTACAGCGGTAGTAAATCTAGACAAAAGCAACGCAGCCCTATAAACTCTGACAAAGAAAAGAGCTAACCAAATACAGCGGTGGTTTATAGCCCTTTTGGCTGGCGACTCCAAAAGAAGGGGATGCTTGCAGGCGACTCCCTAATGTGGTCGAACCCGCGTGGTTAACAGCGACACCAAACTATGAGTTTCGTTAGGTTGAGTTGAATTAGAGACGAGGAGGGAGGGAGAAATAAATTGTGACAGAGAAAACAAAGCAACAGATGATGAAACTCAGAGGGGAGACGCATTACTCCCACAGAGTTCAACACAAGCCGATCAGTCTGGGATTTTGAAGACAAAAGATGCATTAACAAGTAATTTAAAAGGAAAAGAATAGCAGGAGGAGTGATGGAAGGATGGCAAAGGATTTAAAGGTAAGAGATGGATAGAAGAGAGGGAAAGAACAGATCTATATGTGAGTTAGAAAATCAGTCAGAATTACAGATACATGCAGATGAGACAGAGGCAGCTGTATTGTGCATCATTCAGACAGGATTCCCCTTTATGGAGTGAAAGCGAGTGTCCTTCAGTCTGCTGTAGAGGAAATACTTTACTGACTAAAGGCTCCTTTATCTTCAGTGTGTCTGCTCCTCTTCCTCGCTCCTCTCCTCTCTTTCTCCCACCTTTTGTTTACTTTCTTTTAGCATTGTTAGCATTCAAGGCCTTGCAAGCATCTACACAAGCAGCTTTTTTTTTTTAGTACAAAGAAAGAAAGATATTTTCCCATTGTGACAAATGTGAACATTGGCCAGATAAAATGTTAAATGTCAAGTGTCAGAATGTTTCTGAGAAGCTTGTGTAGCCTACACGAGAAACAATCTCCAACATGTGGGATGAGTGTGTTGCTTCAGCAGCGGCTGTAAACACATCTCACCATGTAGGCAAAGCTTTGTCTTCTAAACAGATTTCCCTCAGTGGAGTCAGCAAATGTTTGCTTTTGCTGTGTAAATTCCACTGTGGCTGTCTGTGAACGTGTTACATGCTTTTTTATATATATAGGTGGCAGGCTTGAGTAATGTTTTTTGCTTTAATTCAAAATGATTTCATTAACAGCAATTTTGAGTGTATGAAATTATTTATATCTTCATATGTGTGCAACCTCACAGCAGAGGGTTGATGTAAAGATTATGTGTCCGGTTTTAAAGGCACCATAGATGAGTTTGAGAAGGTAACCTTAAAGGGAGATTTGTCAAGGATTATTAATAGTCTTATCAATATGGAGTTGGACAAATATGCTGCTTTGTCCAAATGTATGTATATATTTATTATCGGAAATCAGTCAACAGCACAAAACAATGACAAATATTGTCCAGAAACCCTCACAGGTACTGCAGTTAGCATAACAATATGCTAAAATCATCACATGGCAAAATGAGGCCCAACAGGCAACACCAGCTGTCTGTGTGTCAGTGTGCTGACTTGACTATGACTTGTCCCAAACTGCATGTGATTATGATAAAGTGGGCATGTCTGTAAAGGGGAGACTCGTGGGTACCCAGAGAACCCATTTTCATTCACATGTCTTGAGGTCAGAGGTCAAGGGACCCCTTTGAAAATGGACATGACAGTTTTTCCTTGCCAAAATATATTGTCAGTCTAGGGTGTTACTTAGCCTTCTGTGTGACAAGCTAGTATGACATGGTTGGTACCAATGGATTCCTTAGGTTGTCTCATATGATGCCAGTATCTTCACTCTAGCTTTAAAACTGAGCCGCTACAATCTTAAAATCTGAAGTTATTTTAATGCTGTTAATTAAAGAGATGTGGCATTAAATCAAAGTTGCGTTAACGCGCTCTCTTGTTAACTTTGACAGTCATAGTTTATTCATGTTTTATCTGAAAACTATAAATGCAAGTCTACATAGTACTGATGTGAGCCTTTCAATAACTTGCCAAGTGTGATTTTAAAAAGGACATGGTGTCCTCAGAGGTGGCTTCAGCCCCAGACCTCTTGTACGGGTGGGCGCTTGTTCTCATGTGTTCAGATGCCTTTTGCCATGTGTGTATGATGTGAATGTCCAAAAACCTCTAAGTGATGATTGCTGTGCATCCCAGAGACCAGTTCTGTAATAGGAGAGAGTTCGCTTCCCATTAGCATCACTATGACAGAGATTCAAAACAGCAGTGAACGGTCGCACAAAAGACCAAATGTTCCACAAAGCCCCCAAATTTTCCAAAACTTGTAGATTCTCGTAAACTCTTGTAGACAATACATGGTTTGCAAGCGGAGACAGGGACTGAGCATGTCGTTCTTTTGGACACTTTCCATGATTCCATCTTTCACTCATAATTTAGGTTGTATATTTGAAATATAGTCTTTTTTTTTAACTGTAATAGAGGACTTGTTCTACTTGTCAGTGTTTCTTCTCGTAAACATGAGTTCTTCATGGTAAGTTTGATACAGAAACATGTTAATTAAACTGTTTCATATTAGTTCTGCCACCAGCAGTTGGTCTCAGTTGAACACATGGATGCTAATTTTGAATTTTTTTTCACCAATAACCGACCCTTGTTAATTGAATAACCACGAGTTGTGAAGTATTTGACGTTATCAGAAATAGCAGAAGTTTGTTTTTTCATGTAGTGACATGTAATAACTTAATATTTTTGATTATAATAAATTGTCATTTATTATTTTTCTTCAGAATTGTATAATATCTCTGAGGAAACTTGCCTTCGTCATGTCACCTGCTTGCTTGCTCACTAAATTGTTAGCCTCTGTGGCTTCTAGACTCGGACAGTAACGTTAATATTGCTGTAGCTTAGCAGCGGTATTCTCACGACACGACAGGCACCATTTTACTCTTGTGGACTAACTATACCGTGTACTATGACAGTTTCCTGTATCTATGTCACATGGGTTTCACCGCTGACCTGCCCCTTTAGGAGACTGGCGACCATTTGATGAAGCTTTGACTTGAGTCATCTTTGTTAAAGAGCATCTTTGGTTTAGCTTGCTTCATAGATGTGCACCTACATGCAAAGTAAGACCAGAATAGTATGTTTAATTTTATTTAATTTGAACCAAAATTATTTTTTTGCTGCAAATCTGATGTTTTTATGTTCTGACTGGTTTGGCTTCTAAGCTGCCTTCTCCTTCAGGTTTTGCCTTTTTAAGCTTCATATCAAGCGAGGTTACGATTAGTAATTAGATCAAAAAAAGTCTGAGCAGGTGTTGCTAAATGTCATATCCAAACATTTGAAGTAGATGAATTGCAGCTGCGACGAAAGCTAATTTTGAAGCAGCTTGACGCCTGCCCCCTGCCTCTGGTGACAGATGCACTGTAGAGCATGGAGCTCAGAGGAAAAGGAAGACGGCAATTAGGATTCCTCGCGTAACTTGGAGATTTAGAGAGCGAAATTGAGCGTACCTATCTCAGAGAGAGAAAGAAGGATGGAGTGCAAGAAAGGAGGAATGAGAGAGTGAAGTGGTACAAGAGCTTTGTGGAAAATAACAGGAGATTAGGACAGGAAGCGAGCGCATTCGGAAACGAAGCATTGGACGGAGAACAACAAAGGATGAAAGGGAAAGGATGGAGGGATGGAGAGATAAGGATGCAGAGCCTGATAGAGTGAGAGACTAAGTGGAACAAGGAAACAAGGAAATGTCACAGTGTCAGAGACAGATAGACAGAGACAGAACAGAGAGAGGAAACAGTTAGCAGCCGTTAATCGTTATTCTTCACTGTTGTCCCAGATAGAAAAAAAAAAAAGAGGGCAAAGGTCAAGAAAACAAAAACAGGACAGATTCAGATAGGGGACACAACTGACCAGCCAGCAAGCCAACATGTCAAACATTTTAACTCATGTCTTCTCTTAATATTTCATGGTTTACCACAGCGGCGGTCGGCCCAACTTTTCATTCCACTGAGCTCTTGGGAGTCTTTGTCACCTGATCTGTCATTTGTTAACATTCCTCTCTAATAGTTATTGCTCTGTCTTTTCTCAGTCTGTGGTGTGGCCACCAATAAAGCTGTAAGTAAATCAGGCCCCCACACCCCAAACGTGCATGTGTGTCAAGTCAACCAGTACGAAGGCCCAAGGCAGCCAGACTGTATGGTTCACTGGTTTCAGTGGTCTGGGGGTGAGATGTGGTAGGGAGCTCTGCCTTTGTGTGTGTGTGTGTGTGTGTGTGTGTGTGTGTGTGTGTGTGTGTGTGTGTGTGTGTGTATGGTACATTAATTCCCCGAACACCTGCTGTTTGCATTCTTGTCTTATCCCGTTGTTGCAAACACACACACATGCACACCTTAGCTCTGCCTGTGATGGAAACAAACAGCGGTTAGAGCCTTTGTGCTAAAGCCTCTCGTTAGTTGTCTCACTGCCAGCTGGTCAGTTAAATTTAAAGCGGAGTTAAGCTTTACTGCTGGGTGGGGTGGACACCCACACTTCAGCAGACCAGGTGCATTAAGATGGCTGCCACACTATAGCTTAAAGTCCTTCAGATCCTCTGTGGCCACTTTTATAGACTGAGTTTTTTATCCCTTTAGGTTGGGCAAAAATGTCCTCTATAGCAGACTTATAATGTTTTGAAGTATAATGGCAGCCCGCTGTTTTGTCTTGAGTTTCTCTAGAGTTTCTGCGTGAAATGAAGCCCTTACTGTACGGGATTATCGGAGAATCTCAATGCACAACGGGCTGCACAATTAATCAGATATTATTCACAATCACAATTTTGTCTTCCCACAGTTAAATGAATATTGTCGACTGTGATATTGACGTTTAAAATGTGCGCTCCACTCATAGAGAACTGCTGCATATCAGCTCAAGTGCTTCCTAGACTAACAGCCAGCCATCAGGGGGTGATCGAAATGTTTTGGCTTCACTTTTGGGGAGCTTGGGGAGCTGTGCTTTTGTAGCTTAGCTAGCAGCCCCTCGGTTGCCCTCTCCATCTCATCTCCAGATAGTTTTCCGTATTTTTCCGCATGTCTTGTCTCAGAGTGACAGCTCAAGTTATAGTGTTTGAATACAGCCACACGTTTGTTGCGAACTACGCACACAGCTTTACCACCAAACTCTGCGAAAAGTAGTTCGCAGTCCATGATTCTTTATAGACATGCCACCTCAGCACATTCAAACATCACTCGCATCAATTTACGTCAGTGTCAGGTATGACAGGAAGAAGCACACTAAGGTGGTTGATTCATGCTTCACAATCATCGGCTCACTCACCAGATGTGTTGTTGCACAAGCTGATTAGTCATATCCAAACATATTCAAGCAGGAGCAAAGCTCAGCCGTTATAACCTGACACGTCTCACTACTAATGTGCTGACACCCTTTTCCCTCCACTACCAATTCCCCCTGCTTATGTCCTTCTGTGTATTTTTGATTCAATTAAGATTTAATTTTTGCGTATGTGTTAATTAGGGGGGATTAATTCTCCCATCAGAATTCATGCTGGTGAGTCTATGAGAGCTAAATCAACTGTGCAGCTCTTTCCTATAAATTTCCTATAAATAAAGTCAGTTCCTTGGCGTAATTGGCGTAAAGTTATGCTGTAAAGACTGTTTGTTACAGCTCACTCTTCATTTAGGTTTCTTTGCTTTGTTGTAGTTGTTTATGCTTTTCCATTAATGACAAATGAGCTCACCCACTGTGCCATTTTGCCCAGCTATCAGTTGCAGTGTGCTGTGGTAGCACTGATAAATTAATAAAAGCGATAATAGACATCTTATTTTTAATTTTGTTTCAAATTTATTTGAAATGTACATGTAAAATGTACATGATGGATGCTGGACTCTACTCCAGCGTAAATATCCCACATTGCAATGCGGTAGTGATGGCAACGTTCATAACAGACGTTGACGGTCAGCTTTGTAACATCAGTAATGCTTCAATTTAAGTTTTAGGTACAAGATTTCACTATACCGCTAGGTATAATATAATTTTTTACATTAGTTCTTGCTTTATGATTCTCTAAAATCATTGTTTTGGTCACATGAGGTCGGCACGAATTACCATGGTTACGTGTCTCCAATCGACAAGGAGGCTCTCAGAAAGAGACGATTTTAATTACTGCTCAGTGCGTTTGAAAAGACACACACTACTGTTTATTGAGACAAAAGTATGCTGAACAGTAGTGCTGATGAAGGGTATGTAGTTCATAGTAGTGTAGTGGCCTCGACTTTCTCAGTTGTTAGGCGGTGGCGTTGGATAGGGTGATGCCATCGCGCTCCACCTGGTCCTGTATCCTCACTGTTTGTTTGAGTCAAGAGTGGTTTCCCTGGTGAGAGCAGAAGTTTCCACTGTGAACAAGAGAAAGATGGAGATAAGGATGGAGAGATTAGGGAAAAAGCAGAGGAAAAAAACAGAAGGGTAGGAAAATGTAGCCAACTGTAAAAGAGTGAAAGATTGAGATAAAAGAGGACAGATTAGGGGGAGGGAGAAAAACGGAGGAAGGCGAAGAAAAAGTGTTTAGTCAACTGTGAAAGATAAGACATGAGAGATTGAAAGAGGGTGAGATGCTGTAAAAGGGGGAGATTAGAGTGAAAAAGAAAAAGTGGAGAGGAAGGCTGGGAACACGGGGGTACGCTGGCTGTGAAGGACTGACAGATTGACATTAAAGAGCAGTGACATGGGAAAGGAGAGATGTATGATAGATGAAGGGAGGGAGGGGAAAGGAGAAAACTGAAAGAAAGTGAAAAGATGAGGAGAGACAGATAACAGAGGGGTAAGACAGGGAGGAGAAGATGGATAGAGGTGGAGAGATGTTGAACAGAAGCTCTCAGATTGGATGCTGCCTCAGAGTCACTCAGAAGTGAGTGGATACTCGAAATTACAAATCAACAAGGTAAAAAAACAGTTTCTTTCATCATGGAAGCAGCTCTTTCCTCAAGTTCAAAATGATAAATCAATGCTGTATTGAATTTTTCACCACGTCCAAGAAGGCTTATCAAGCTGCCTCGCTTTCCAAGGAACTGGCAATTACACACATACTGAAAGGCCGTGACAAGAACCAGCAGCATCGAGTCTGGATGATGGGGGAATGGCTCGCTGTCAGAAACTTATCTGGTGTCTTGAATGCGCTGGCAAGATGGATGAGACTCTAAATCATCATGAATTTTCCTTTTATATTTGTTCATGTTGTGGCTGCTTCCAAATGCTGGGATCACATGATGATGTGGGTTTATCTGTAATTACAGTGAATGAAACATCATCATACCAGAAACATCATTTTATTTTTTTGTTTAGTCATTTCAGAGTCTCAGTCAGTCAGTTTATTGACCAATCCGTTTTCCCTTCCAACTTATCAAATACCGCCGCTCGATTAGTGGCCCTCGGCGTCTAATACCGACTCACTTTAGCATCTGTATGAGACGCACCATGCTTTCAGCCAACTCCATTGTAAACCCATCATCACCATTATTATATTATATGATATGTATTATATCAGAGCAAAGTAAAGAGTGACACAGTCTGTGTCGGGCAGGTGGGTGATTTGATGGGTCAAACAAACAGGACTTTTACCCAGGAGATTGCTGTTCATGTCCCGTGTGAAACCATGTCAGCGTTGACTTATTTTACTACAGTTTTATTAACTCCTGTACTTTACTAATCTCACTGCAACATTTTCCTAAACCTAACCAAATACTTTTGTTGCTTAAACCTAACCAAATACTTTTGTTGCTTAAATCTAATCAAATACTTTTGCTGCTTAAACCTAACCAAATACTTTTGCTGCTTAAATCTAACAAGTACTTTTGTTGCTTAAACCTAACCAAGTACTTTTGTTGCTTAAACGTTACCAAGTACTTTTGTTGCTTAAACCTAACCAAGTACTTTTGTTGCCTAAACCTAACTGAATACTTTTGTTGCCTAAACCTAACCAAGTACTTTTGTTGCCTAAACCTAACCAAGTACTTTTGTTGCTCAAACCTAACCAAGTACTTCTGTTGCTTAAACCTAACCAAATACTTTTGTTGTTTAAACCTAACCAAGTACTTTTGTTGCCTAAACCTAAGTGAATATTTTTGTTGCCTAAAACTAACCAAGTACTTTTGTTGCTTAACCCAATTAAGTACTTTTGTTGCTTAAACCTACCAAATACATTTGTTGCTTAAACCTAACCAAATACTTTTTCTGCTTAAACCTAACCAAGTACTTTTGCTGCTTAAACCTAACCAAGTACTTTTGTTGCATAAACCTAACAAAATACATTTGTTGCTTAAACCTAACCAAGTACTTTTGCTGCTTAAACCTAACCAAAAGTAAACCTGCTGCAAAGTTTATTTTGAAAGACACTATGTTTGTAATGAGTGGACACTCGCGAGAGCGTCATAGTTTGAGGCGTAGGGACACTGACCAAGCTGTGGTATTTATTGAGTTGGGAGTGCAGATTGCAAAACTATCTTTACCTTATTTTTTATGGCAATGTGTCGGCAACTGCTGTGGCTGGCGGGCATTGCTCGAAATTTGGCGCAAACGTCCAGTTGGACTCAGGGATGAACTGATTAGATTTTGGACCACTGCGACCTCACAAAACACGTATTTGTCCATAACTCAAGAATTCATATGCTAGTTATTACTATTTCACACAAATGTCTAATAGGATAAAATGATGAAGTGATGACATTTACAGACATGGATGGAAACTGCAACTTGACTAGTTGGCGGAGGTATACAATGCCGGTGGTAATTCTATTTTTTGCATTTTATGCTTTTATTAGTTATTTGACAGGAAATGAGGAGGTGGTTGGGATTATATGGTCAACAGTTAAATTTCAGGCCACAAGTGCTCCCCGACAGATTGTAAAACTTAATTAAAAATGTGTTTATTTGTTATTAAAAATGCATGAATGTAGGAAAAACGGTTACCCGTATGAAAATATTTGAGGGAAAGTAAAGCTCTGGCTTACTCATTCTTAAACTTGCACTAATTGTTTTGACCACCCTGGAGAAGCAAAAAAAGATTGGAAACACAACACTGACTTATCGTCATCTTATAAAATTGTTATGGAGAACGTGTTAGCAAACAGTTGCCTATTTACACAAGCAACAGACATGGGGCAACATTAGCATCTCTTTGGTCCTGGGGCTGTTCCTCGGTCAAAGAAATTCTTAGTCAATTGACACTCATACGATTCTCTCAACTAATCAAGTTGATTTAATCAACAGGTCTGTAAAACTGAGTTTCTCACCAATAAATTGCAGAAAGCACCACCACCAAATCTTGTTCTTGAATCCAGTTTCTTAGAAATAAGTCACTGAGCATGAAAAAGCAGAGAAAAATGAGAAAAATTGATTAAAGAAATCTTCAACTAAGACCAAAATGACCGATTATTTGATAAACAGAGTAAGAGGCAGCAGCTCTGTTTGGCCCCCTGACAAAAATAAGGCCAATATTTAAACTCCTTTTAACGTTTTGGTCTCCACCAACTCATGAGGGAAATATCTGACTCTTTAACTGCAAAATGCTCAAACTTTTGTCCGTCTGTCAATATCTGCTGGACAGTTTGGGCTGAAAATAAACTTGTTTCTCTCATATCAAGGATCCTCAAATAAAAACCTTATTTGACTGGAGCCTCACTCTGAGAACTTGTGTTTTATTGCTTTTGATTTGTACCGCTGTGTCCACTGTAGTCGGTGGGGATCTTTGATCAGTAGAAATTTTATGTGACCTCTTGTTGCATCAGATGAGATGTTGAAATTATTCATTACCCTGGAGCACTTTCAAGGACCCCCGGTGGACTCCTGGACCCCATTTTGGGCTTTGGGAAGTGCTGCCCTCGCCCACACCAGCCCTCCCTGTCTCAGGCTGGGGTATGGCTCTTATTAGTCCTTGCAATGGCAGCTTGGAGAAGCCTTTTGAAACCTAATATGGTCTTAAATCAGATTTATAAATGTTTAGGTGTATTATGAAAAACACACACGCAGGCCGCCTTGGCAAAACCAGACTCTGTTTATGTGTGTGTGTCCGTGAGGGCGAGTGAAAGCTTACAAAGCAAGAGAAAGAGAGTCGTGTGTGTGAAATAGGAGAGAAAATTGTGTGTGTTGTTTGTCTGTGCTCCCTTATGTGTGTGTTTTTTTTTCCTTGCCCTAATTCCTCCAGTACGACAGCGTTTCAATAAACAGCATACCCGTGTAAAGAGAACCAGTCTCACACACACACACACACACACACACACACACACACACACACACACACACACACACACACACACTCAGTCAGTTCACATTGCAGTGAGCATACATCGTGCACCCGTAGTTAAAACAGATTGAATGACAGCCAGGAAACACGATAAGCTTTTAAACTCTGATGATGGAAAGAGAAAATAATTTCATCCCACGTTTTTTTTTTTTTTTTTTAAAGTTGGAAAATTTCTCAATAAGTCAGCGCAGCAGGAGTGTGTGTGCACAGTTTTCCTGGTGCCTGTACGGTAGGAGTGTTTGTGTGTTTTGGTTTCTGTTTATTTGTGTTGTATGTGCATGTGTGAGTGTGTGTGGGCTCATATACTGTGGGGATTTCTCACGCTCCGTCCTACTGCCACATTCACTAATTCAACTGAGCGAGAACACACACTAAGGCAGACATACGTCATTCCTCTCTGATGTGCATTTGCTTTTAAATAGGGCTGTCAGCTGATTGAAATGTTTAATAGAGATTAATTGCATGATTGTTCATAGTTTATCATGATTAATTGCACATTTTGTGTCTGTTCAAAATGTACCTTAAAGGGAGATTTGTCCAGTATTTAATAAACTTATCAATGTGGGAGTGGGCAAATATGCTTACTTAATGCAGATGTATACAGTCGATAGAAAGAAGGTCTACACACACCTGTTAAAATGCCAGGTTACAACACAAAACAATGACAAATATTGTCAAGAAACCCTCACAGGTACTGCATTTAGCATAAAAAATATGCTTTAATCATAGCATGGCAAACTGCAGCCCACCGGGCAACAACAAGTACAACTTGCCTCAAACAGCATGTGATTATCATAAAGTGGTCAAGTCTGTGAAGGGGACACTTGTGGGTACCCATAGTACCCATTCTCATTCACATATCATGACGTAAGAGGTCAAGGGACCCCTTTGAAAATGGACATGACGGTTTTTCTTTGCCAAACTTTTGCATAAGTTTGAAGCTACAGTCTAAAAATCGCAAGTTGTTAAAATGATGGTTATTATCGCGTTAACTTTGATAGCCTTAATCAAAATGTCCTACATGTCTCACTGGACTGAGATCCACT
This sequence comes from Pterois miles, assembly GCA_947000775.1. Lineage (NCBI taxonomy): Eukaryota > Metazoa > Chordata > Actinopteri > Perciformes > Scorpaenidae > Pterois > Pterois miles. Next base: position 11,520,565 of record CAMQGK010000193.1, read on the forward strand.
TCTACGCCATCGGTGCATATGCTCAATTTGTTCCCAGGAGTCATAGTTTTGCCACCACATGACTAAATGTTAAAGCTTTCCACTGAGGTAGCAGATGGTGGACCAGGATTGTTGGGAACATACGAATGAAGTGCTATTTAGCCTTCTTCTCAACAAGCTGGTATGACTGGTGTTGGTACTGATGGATTCCTTAGGTTTTCTAACTTCATAAGATACCAGTATCTTCGTTCTTGCTTTGTAACATGCTTTCAAAATACACTGCATTATATTAAGTTCATACTGTTCATTAAATGTTTTAATATCGATCAGATTTGGTAAATCAGATTTGTAACCTTTGTTTTTTTTCCTCTCTGTAGGGATTTGAACAGAAACAACATCACCAGAATCACTAAAGTGGACTTCTCTGGCCTCAAGAACCTCAGGATTCTGTAAGTTTGTTTCTGTTTTTGTCTCTGTCAACATTTTGTGGTGATAACCCGTTCAGTGTTGCTGAAATGACTGTTGTTAAGCTAGGTTGTTCAAATTACACTGAATGCTTTGGTCTGTCTTTTGGTTCTGTCGTGTTTATTTGTTACTGGGTTCATGTCCAAAGATAATAAGCTTCAAGCAAAAATGTTGTATTCTTGTCCTGAACCTCGCTTCCTTTTTTCTGTTAAGTTTTCTTATTTGAGTTTTCCAAATCAGAGAAAATTCTCAGAAAAATTGGGAACACAACAATTTCTCTGAAATCCCTTGAATGGTGCCATTCAAGAATAACAGATTTGTTCTCCCATGAGGCCTAGTGACTTTATCTGTGTAGCTCTTTTATTAATGGACACGAAATGCTCTGCAAAACAACTACAAAATGTTTAAAACACGTATTGGCATAAAGGAAGCAGATAAACTAAAGTCTCCCACGCATGATCAGCAGTGAAATCGCCGCCCAACTAGTCAGAAGCGCTACCCTTGTCTTATCTGATGAGAGGGTCGTTCTTCCAAGGACAGAGGGTGTTGTATCCTGTATAGATTGTAAATCCCCCTGAGGCAAAATTGTGATTGTGAGCTATACAAAAATAAATTGAATTGAACTTTGACCTCAGTGGCCACTGACCTTTCAAAGTGCAACCAATAGAGTTCTGTAGTAATGAGTCCTAAAACCCTGAAATGAGTTAGCATTTTAGCACATCTGGTTCCCTTCCTCTGAAGTCAATGTGTTTTTTGAATGTGTGTTTAATTAGATGCTTAAAATAAGGTCTGTGATTATAACAAGCTGAAGAGATTTTAACATTTTGCTCTCCAACATAAAATAATACATACCACACCTGTGAATTTTGAAGCTTTTTTGTGTCTTAGAAAAGGCAATTGCTAACAAGTGGCTCAATGAGGCTACTAAACGTGATCATGCCAACTTGTCCGCCTTTACAGCCTTGTTGCATATACTCCGTGGTGTAGTTTATAGGCTAACGTTAGCTTTTTCAATTCTACCGATTGCATTCTAGCTTCAAAAATCATAAAAGTTGTGTTCATTTGTGGGGATTATCTTGCTGAGCAAAGTATCATAAATGTCTGTTTGCCACAGAGCTTATTTTTTGCAATAATCCAAAACCTAATGGAAAAATCCCATTGGCTTTTTGTCGAGGACTCAGGGCGCTGCTAACTTCCTGGCTGGCAAAAAAATATATAATATATATCCCTGGAGTACTCTATGATATGTCAGATGTTTCCTAGCAACAATGAATGTCGTTCCTTGCTCACTTTTCGATGACATATTATACCTGTGAGCAAGCAAGGCTCTTCACCCGTCCTCGCGGTGAGCACAAAGCAGCTTTATCTCCTTTAACTCATTTATTCTGACTTGACATCGTCATGTTGCAGTAATAAAAACTATGTCCAAGTAGGTGTTTGGCCATATAAAACTTATGACTTTGCATCCCTTGTCCAACAACTAATTTTGGTTTCTTTTAACCATGTAGGTGATCTTTCCCTCACTTCGGCCTTATAGCTTTAGGTGTGTAAACATAATTATACCTCAACCACACAAAAACGCTCCTATGAGATGTTACCAAACAACCCGTGCTTTCATTTAGGTATCAGGATTTCATGGTGAATCTACCAGCAGGTCTATTACGACCTCTTTCTTTTTCCTCATTGTGACTTTATATTTGTTTCTTTACAAGGAATCCCATTAACAAAAAAACTTCCATGCTGGAGCAATTAGGCAAATACTATATTTACCTAATAGGTCTGTATATGGCTATAGGGGAAACAAGTCTCTATAAAATAAAGTTTCCCACCCTAATGGGGGATTTCAGAGCAGGAGAGAATGGGTGTCTTATCCAAGGAGTTGAATTTCCTAATTACTGAATATTTACGAGGATAAATGATATAGTAATTATGAGCTGACACGTCAGTAACAAGCAGCAAGTTTCCCCTTAAACAAGCAACAAGATGTTAAACTGGTGCAGATACGATGGTATGCAGAGATCTGCTGAAAAAATGTTGTAATTTCTGAACTGTTAGCCAGAAAGTGTGAGTCACGCTTCATAAGAAACAGTAAAAGAAAAGATAACTCAGAATTCACTCCCATGTTGAACAATAGTTGGGGAAGGCTGAATTTTTTAAGTTTGGCCATACTGGGACATACAGAGATACCTTTGAAAATGAGACATACTGTAAGTAACACACATGTTAGATTAAACAGATACACAAAAGGGATTTGTATAAAGCTATGCACATATAATAAACTACAAAAGTATGACTTGAACACGCTGCTTTTCTGAAGAAATAAAAACCTTACTTTTCACAGTTGCCAATATGGAAGGAAACTTTTGAAAAGTGCAAAGAACAGAATGCATTGAACAGGATACCCACAAAATACACATGCCCATATGTGCATTGAAAGGGTTTTTGTTCACTGTACAGTAATTGTTTCTCCTGTGCATACTGGCCACAAAGAGACCTCCTCTTAGCATGATGCATGACCAACCTGAACTAACATGATGTGTCATAACTAGTTATTCCAACCATTGTGATATACTATCTGTAAAGAAATTGTTTTGTTTGTGGGGGCCTCAAAAGGGGGCTAAAGGCCCAGACGCACCAAGTCGATATCAAAGAACCAGTGGCGATGAAGGCCGACTGTTGTGTCACCTCGTGTCGCCTTTGTCTTGGCTGAAAATCCAGTTGAACACACTGCAAAGACGACAGCCGGCAGCTAGTTACCCCGTGAGATGAAATAACGCTTCCTACCAGCAGGCAGCGGTAGTCTGTATTCATCATTCAATGAGGGAAACCAGAAGACCGAGGACTGCGGCTATACAAGCCGTTGTTATGATATGTACATGAAACAAAGCGGCATCACTCTCGCTCACTACTTAGCTTCATTCCAGATGTCATGAAAATATCTTTGTGTTGGAATGATCAGATGAGATGAAGATGAAAAATGGGAAGAGCCTTCTGTGTTTTTCCTCTTGACTTCACTCGGCTTGTTTTCCTCACTTCCGTTTCTCCTCTTGTGCACTGATTCGTTTAAACTGAACAGCCAATCAGAGTGATTTCTCTTACCGACAAGCTCCGCCGCTCATTCAACATGCTGAATTGGCTGAAAAACCTCTGACACGGGCGGACTAGAGATGACAATGCAAGACACACCACAAAAACTGAGCCGAAAGATGCTCACTGAAGGACCTAAACTGGCCGACGGACGACCGCCGGCTTGGTGTGTCAGGGCTTTAAAACAGCTGAGCTGGACTGACAGCTGCTCTGTTTCAAGGCAAAATGACTTCCAACGCCGATTTACTGACAATAGACTTAACGTATGTTATGTTGCTGTCAGTGAACATCTCAAATGGACATTTTTTTCAAAGTATGAACCCTATTTATTCTAATGTCCTGTGAACACGATTTTACCTATAAAACTCAAAAAAGCAGTAAAGGAGTGTGCTTCTTCCCATCACACTTGACACTGATGTAAATTGATGTCAGTGATGTTTGAAGTAGCGTCACCTGCTAAGACTGCATTGTTGTCAACTAAGCAACATTGTCGCTATATTTAGCAAGTTTTTAGACCCCTCTATTGGTGTAGCGACAAATCCAGCGAGTTTTTCTGGTGTTTTGGAAACTTTTAGAGACTCTGACATGAAAGCATGTTACTTGTCTCTATGAGCAGCGGGTGCTGCCGTGGGCCCCTCCACCGTCCCAAAGTACTGACAGGCAGCCCAGTTCTAGTCCTCAGGCGCAGCAGTCCCTCCAGTGGCAAGTCTATGATAAGTCATGGACTGCTAAGCTTTTTTTCATGGAGGTTGACGGTAAAGCTGTGTGCTTAGTTTGCAACTTGAACTGCCACTTTGACACAAAACATGCAGAAAAATTCAGGAACCTGTCAGGAGATGAGAAGAGAGGACAGCCGAGGGGCTGCTAGCTAAGATACTAAAGCAGCAAGGAGTTTTTACAAAGCTGCATGCACCCAAAGAAGGAAATGTACAGTAAGTGTTAATTTTAACTGAAATGTTAAATGTAAGTGTTAATGTAAAGTTAAATGTTAAATGTAAGTGTTGATGTGAAATGTTAAATGTAAGTGTTGATGTGAAATGTTAAATTAAGTGTTAATGTCAAGTTAAATGTTAAATGTAAGTGTTGATGTTAAATGTTAAATTAAGTGTTAAGTTAAATGTTAAGTTTTGGAAACATTGCTACCCACAACAGTCAGTCTTGTGCAGTTCAGACCCCTGCATATAATGTAATTTTCTTAAAAAAAAATACTGTTTGGAGTGATTTTCAGTGTAATAAATGCTGGAAAATAACTTCCCAGTACGTTTTCTATAATGATAAAATAGAGGTTACGTCTGACAGTATTTGTTTGGCCCCGGCAACAATCCGGGTTTCTCATGTGGCCCCACAGGAAAAATAATTGCCCACCCCTGTCATGCTAAAGTCAACATGCTGATGTTACTAACTGGTCATATCTAAACGGCTGCACTCAGTGAGTGTGACTCCTCGTCTCAGTTGTCCTAATTGACTTTAAGGGCTTGCTCACTCTTCTGCCTCAAGTGGCTCAAGTGTGTGTGTGTGTGTGTATGTGTGTGTGTGTGTTAGGCCTATAATAACTATAATCACCGTTGGCTGCATGCAGCTTCCCTCCTCACTCCGTTTTAACCAGACCGGTAGATAAAAATACATTCCCCAGCACAAACTACACCGAGCAGTGGAAATAAGTTTATGCAAGTGTGTGTTTGTTAGTGTATCTGTTTAACTGTAACCATACTTGTGAGAGCCGTGGTGGATTTATGAACATGCCTGTTTCAGATTTCATCTGTGTTTGTGTTTGAGCAACATACAGAAAGATTAACCTTTATTTGTGTGTCATCCTGTGCACTTGAGACAGCGTAAGAAGGACCAAGGAAAAGAGGCTGTGTGTGTGTGTGTGTGTGTGTGTGTGTGTGTGTGTGTGTGTGTGTGTGTGTGTGTGTGTGTGTGTGTGTGTGTGTGTGTGTGTGTTAGAGAGTGTGTGTGTTTGCATGTGGTGGGCCAGCAGCTTGTTTCATGTGGTTGGTGATAAACTGCTGTGACATTTCCCCACTCTAAATCTCTTAAAGAAATGGGGCGGAGATGGCTTGGGAAAGGAAAGATAGTCTGAGAAAGTGTACACACACACAAAACATGCACACACACACACACACACACACACTGCTGCATATGATATCAAGGGATGAACAAAAGCCCACATGGTAATACCTTATCTGTTGGCATTACTGTTACTTACCAGACCTCTATACCTCCATCTCACCCCCTCATACACACACACACACATACACACACACACACACACACACACACACACACACACACACACACACACACACACACACCATGTTCACTTACATACATCCCATGGGAAAAGTTTGCATGTAGTTAAACGCCTGTAACATTCTTGCCAGGGAAGCATAATCGCTGCGGAAAAAGTATTCCTCTATGGCTATCCCAGCCGATTAGACCGTTGTCAGGTCATTAAATAGGCGTTATCGGTCACATAAGCACCATAGATGTGGGTCAGTAGGGGCCTACTACACCCAATATTAGGTTTTACCTATTGACATGGGAGATGCGTGAAAGAAGTTATAAAATAACACAGTGAAACCTAGCAACTGTAGTGAAAGGAACTAAAAGCAGAAGTCAGGCGCTGTTGTATAGACAGTGAAACTCCATATGGGGTGGAGGTTGTGGGCGATGGATGAGACACTGTACTTTCACCTGTGGGCAACTCTAGGGTCTGAAAAGTGAAGCCATTATTGAAGTGCCTTAAACCTGCATTCTTAATATCCAGCAGCGGGCGACTCGGTTGCAAAAAGACGTCTGATTATATAGAAGTCTATGAGAAAATGAGCCTACTTCTCAATGATTTATTACCTCAGTAAACATTGTAAACATGAGTTTATGGTCTCAGTCACTAGTTTCAAGTCTTCTCCAATGCAGCATGATGTTCATTTAGTAAATTTCGGTCCCATTTAGAGTCAAGTAGACCATAAAGCAGGGGATGCTTCAGGGCGTGGCTACCTTGTGATGACAGGTCATTACCATGGCATTGTCCATATTTTTGTCATAGAATTTTAACCACTACAATAAATTCTGTTAAAATCAATTAAACTATACTTCGGTATATCAGGTGTATTGCTAAATGACTGCTTGTACATTAACACCTCTATGATCACAGAAAAAAAACATTTTAGATGTTAATTTGACTTATTTATTGCTCTTTAAAATCTTCAAACTGAGTATATGACCTCATTAAAGCACTTTAATCAGACTTTCTACCACAAGCCAATTTAACATTTAACATATTGTGTTCATTTAAAAACACGTAATCCAATCCAGCGGTTTGAATATTCTTTAATGTGAGCGGTCAGACCGTCTTGCTGTAATCACACACACAGCTTGTCTCGGTATCCATACTGCATGCGCAACACTTAGCGTAATATCTTTGGCAGCCTCACATCGCAAGATCTCTTCCAGACATGTGGCGAAATCAAGTAATTCCAAACAAATTTAGATGTAGGTGAAAACTTGTGCTTGATATTGAACATTTGGCTGGGGGAAAGTTAATGTGGTTTTACCCGTTGTGTGTAAACAACAAGTGAAGCTGATATCCCCTCAAGTATTTCCTTATTTCCTTCAGACGCCAAGGGCTCCAAGTTTGCCACAAGGTAGCGTGACGTCATTGTGCTTTTTACGATGGTTGCTAAGACTCTCTAATATGGTCGAGAGTCGTTATTAGACACACCAGGCCACACACACATGAAATCAATACATGTTTTCTCTCCTTTCTCCATCTTTCTCCATCTCGCTGTCGATGACTAATGTGTAACACAGAGCAATATAAAAACAATACCTCATTCGAACAATATGCCAGCATCTCCCCACACCATGTGTTTGGCCTGAGATCCTCCACCTCTCTAAACTTCATTCAATAAATCAGTGTGCGGTTGATCCCTCATTTGGACAAATCAACTCTGATAGTTACTCAAAGTTATGTCTTCACTTAGCTTGCCCCATAGACATGCTTTGTTATCAGGGTGGAGAAGATATAGGAATACTATAATAAACATGCCGTAGTAATGCTAGCTGGAGTGTAAATCATGACTGATGGGATGCAGTCAGGACTGTCCATATATGTTTACAAGTATTAGCTACCGGGGCATAACTCTGTGCCTATGTTTTCTTTTTACACACATATCTGACATTGGTCATTAGTGCTGGATGTGTGCTGCATGGCTATGCATCTTCTGTGCTGTATATATTTGGTTTTGGTGCCTTCAAATGGGGTTGTGTTTACCGTGTTTACGAGTTGGGCCCACATGAACACTCCCCTCATGTTGCATTCATGACCACATGAGTGGAAAGTTTCTGAAAGCTCTGAGTTCACGATGACGTGTTTGTTGATGTGAAAAGTGGTGGAGCCCATGGAAGTTCATTTAGCAGTGCATAATCAGTTAATATTGAACAGAATATTGTAATTTTAATCATATATTGTTTTTCTTGGTAGTTTTATATGTCTGAAGAAAAAGATGATATTCTCAACGACCTCATCTTTATCCTCTGACATTATGTTATTGCGTTTCCTGCATTATGTTACCCATTTGCTAGCTTGCTAAACTGTTAGCCTCTGTGGCTTCTAGACTTTGACAGTAATGTTAATATCGCTGTTGCTTAGCAGCGGTGTTCTTATCGACTTAACCACTTGATGTCGTGTTCACGACTTCCCATCTTGTCAACACAAGTTCACGAGTTCTGTTTGAAGGCACTGTCTGTGGCAAATGTTGAGTGTTTCTGTGTATAAACTGGTCTAAGCATGTTGGATGGGTACTTCGTTTTCACTAAGAAAAAAACAAAAATATTTTTCACAAATATTTGGTGAACATATGATTGGTTTGAAATAGTCAACACAAAATTAATTTTAACGCCACCAGTTTCTTTAATGCAACAATGCAGTTAATTTTTGAGGTAGCTCAGTTCAGTTTTGTAGCTCAGTTTTAAAGCTAGAGTGAAGATACAGGCATCATATGAAATTAGAAAACCTACTGAATCCTTTGGTACCAACCATGTCATACTAGCTTGCCAGAAAGAAGGCTAAATAACTCTCCAGTGTCATGCCCCTTAAGTGGATATACAGAATGGCTGATGTTGTAAATCTCTGTTTAACCCAGATTTTTGTATTATTTTATTTTTTGAGTCTTTCCATGAAATCAGGAGTAAGTGAATAAGTATGAATGCATTTATGCATGTGTGCATGTAAAAGTTATTTTCCTGATGTGCATATCCATGAATGTTTGAGTGTCTGAGTCTGTTATCTTTCAGCCAAGCGCATGCTTCAGTCCAGCAGATTGTGTGTGTGTTTGCATGCGTGTTTGTGGAAAGAGCCGGCATGACAGACCACAGATTAATGGCTGTAATACAGCTGCACGTCTGTCTAAACATTTTCTTTGAAAGAATATTTAAAGGACGGTCATGCCAAAACAATTCAAAGTCCACATGGCAGGCCAGACCTTGTCTCTTTTGATACGGCTTCTTCAGTCCTCCTCGGCTTTCTCTTTCTTTTTTTTAATATGTCTCTCACTCACTCAATCCATCTTTTCATCCGAGTCTCCTTTTTTAAGCTCCTCTCACATCAACGACGTTTTCCCCTCCTCTCTCTCAGGAGATGTCACTCTTAACATCCTCAGACAGAAAATATAAACATGCATATCTGCGGAGATGTTCTCTCTCCTTTACGCGTCCCATCTGGAAAACCTTAGACCGCCCCCAAAACATGACAGCACACTCAGAGCCGGGAAGAGGAGAAGAGAGGAATACGCATTACACTGGGAGCAGCACTGGGAAGAGAAACGGAGAGGATATCCACTGAGGGGTGGAAGAGGGATGGGTTGTTAATTGTTTGTTCTGGCTCACTTGATTGTGACATTTGTGAAATGCTGCGTGTCTTAAACTTTTCAACTGTTTGCTTGATGCCAGATTAATTTGTGCAGTGCACTGATTCCTTGTTTATACAACCAATTTTTAAAAAGTGCAAACGTCTCTCTCAGTGTTTGAAATCTCTCTATTTCTCTCTGGCAAGCAGCTGGTGTTTGCACTGTCCAGAAAATTAGATTAATCTGGTGTTTCTGCCTTTGGTTTGAACTTTAAGGTCAGCCTGGAAAGCTGGCTGTGGATAGGGAATCCCAACTACATAGTTGTCCTGAAGTTTGATATTTAAATTAAGACATTTTTTAAGAAATCCCTGCAACTATGTAAGGTTATTGATTATTTTTATTGCCTCTTTTGACACACAGTTATTGATGTTATTTCTCCCTTGTCTTGACAGTCACATAGTACTTCTGCTGGATTTGTTTGATAATGATAGTAACTGCAACTGTTGTTCTCTTCTCTGTTTTTATATCTTTCGCTGTAGTCATCTGGAGGACAACCAGATCAGTGTCGTTGAGAGAGGAGCCTTCCAAGACCTCAGGCTGCTGGAGAGACTGTGAGTACACCATCCTGTTTGGCTTTCTGTTGTGTGTGAGTGAGAAAAATGCCAAACAGCTGATGCAAACTATAAAGGTATTTCAGGCATGTAATAAACCCACCAGGCTACAAAAATGCAGGCACATGAACATCCCAAAATATGCACACACGCAAACACGACTCGATGCACATGCTAATATTTGACTTCCTATTCCATTTCACCATTCTGTAACACACACATGCAGTCACACCAAGAGAGTACATGGATGCTACCCAAGTCCATCCACTTCACACACAACCCTGGAATCTCTCATATACTGTATATCGCCTTGTTCAGTGTGTGTGTGTCTGTCAGCTCACACCAAGGCTCCAGTCAACAGAATCAAGGTGTCAGTGCACAACACAACACTTCCCACACACACACCTGCATGTTTATAACTTTTAGCTGGAGGGATGACAGACAGACTGACAACTCTGCAGGGTGACGGCTGCACAGTGTTTATTGTGCTGTGGCATGAAATGAAAATGAAGAGCAACACACTGTATTATTAGATGCTATCTCCTAAAATTCAACTATATTTTTATGCTATTTTAAAAGGTGGCTTCCAGGTGATGTAACGTACCTATATCTGCCCTATTGGAGGTCTTAACTGAGGAGGACAGCATTTCTAAACTTAGGAACTGGCTGTCATTGCTAGATGCTGAGAGGATACGATAATTATCTCACTTATATGTAGGGCTGTCAATGCCATTTTTTGGCTTCGAAGCTTCAGTGGGAAATATTCGAAGGAATTCAAAGCTTTGCAGCAGCAAGTTGACATGGTCTGTCCATTTCCTTATATCCTGTTTCAGTGTACATACAAGCACCTCTTAAACAAAACAAACAGCAATATCCATCTGAAAATAACTAATAATGGTTCATACTGAATATGAAAGATGAATAATGTGGGATTTTTTCCATATTTCATGGGCTATTTTGGGATTTACACATTATCACAAGCCTATATATAAAAAAAAACAACAAAGAAACCCAGAAGTATTTAAATACTGATTTGGAGGTTGATTACCATGGCAATGGTTGAAGCAGTGGGGTCAGCCCTGGCAGATAGGAGCCTTTCAGTCCAACTGGGCAAATGTTCCTCTGCTGCAGCACCACCACTAACCATTGGGGTTCCCCAAGGTTCCATTCTGGGCCCCACCCTCTTTTCTTTGTCTATGCTGCCCTTGGGGTCCATTTTTAAGAAATATAATATTCCTTTTCATTATTTTGCTGATGACATCCAAATATATTTGTCTTTAAAAACAACCAGCAACGACTCTTTGCTGCCTTTGTTTAACTGTCTACATGACATCAGAACTTAGATGGATCTAAACTTCCTCAATCTTAATGAAAATAAGACTGAAATCATTACATTTGGACACCCAGACCTATTAGACAATTCAGGTGATATTCTTGGCCCTTTGGCCTCTCATCAACTCCTGTTAAAAATCTTGGTGTATGTGGGCTTACAATGGTCGTCTCTTCACCGGCTGCAGTTTTTACAAAATGCAGCTGCTCGCCTTCTGACTGGAAAAAGAAAACGTGATCACACATCACCAGCTCTGGCCTCCTTTCACTGGCTTCCTGTCTATTTCCGGATTGACTTTAAGATTTCATTGCTTGTTTTTAAGCTTTTAAATGGACTAGCACTCTTTCAGAACTATTGCACCTTCATACTCCAGCTAGACCGATCAGATGCTCCTGGACGTCCCCAGAACTAGACTCAGAAATAAAAGGGCGACCGAGCCTTTGTGGTTGCTGCTCCTAATCTCAGGAACAGTTTAGGTCTTCATATTAAAACTGCTCAGACCGTAGAATCAGTTAAGAATCATTTAAGTCGCTGCTGAAGACTCACCTCTTCTCACTGACATTTGATTAAGTGTATTTTCTGTTGTGCTGCTGCTCTTTAACTTCTGTTATGTGCACATTATGGTTATTGATTTTACAATGTCCTTGTATTGTCCATTGTATTAATTTTATTATGTACATGTTCAGCACTGTGGTCAACTGTGGCTGTTTTTAAACATGCTATACAATTAAAGTTGGACTTGACTTGATATGATAAATTCAGTTTTTAGCTATTTACACATTTCAGTTGCCATTCCTTATTGTACTTCTGCAGTATCACAATATGAGTAACATAATGGCATGTGATGTGGACTATATAGAGCCAAAGATTTTGTCTGCCGTGACGAGCGGACTTAAGACATTACAAGAACGAGGGTAAGACGTAGATGTCACAGATATGTGACCGAGACGTACAGACAGACAGAAGCACTTAATTCAGTTCAGGTGACAGCAAATGTTGACTGGCAGCAACATGTGTATCTTGTCTCTTAATGGAGATCCCACATCTGATAGTGAAAGCGAGAGGTGATGGGCTGCTTTAATGTTAAAAGGCTCTTTCATGCGGTGTGTCAGGAAGGGTCAGGGGTGAGGGGTTAGCAAGGGGGAGAGGTTAGGAGGCAACATAGCTTTGTGTCAAAACTCTCACAAGAGATGGCATTTCATTTGTCTTAGGCATTGTGCAACTTTAATGTGTTTATAGCTAAAGCTGCATGTCAGTGTAACAGGGCCCCCTCTTAGTCAACCAAACGATTCTTCTGGTCTTAGTCGACTAAGATTTTTATGCTTTTTCATGCTGAATCACTTATTTCTATGAAACTCATGGGCACATCTCTGGTAAACACCAGATTTATATTTCTACTGGTGGAGGAGGTCAGTTTTACAGATCTGTCGGTTAAATCAACGAAGAAATCGTGTGAGTGTAAGTCATCTAAGAACTTCTTTGGTCGAGGACAGCCCAACGATTTAAGTATTATATACATCACATCGTGTACAGATGACTTTACTGTCCTATGGTCAATCTAAGGAAAAAACAACAGTAACTTTTCTCTGTTTTGGTTGCATGTACTGTATTAAAGAAAACTTCTGTAGTGATGATAGTACAGTAGTAATCAGGGTCCTGAGTTTTATGGTTTTCACTTCAATGACAGTGAAATGCTTTTTAACGTGCTTAGCTGACAGGGTCTCTGATGTTTTGGCTGTTCGGGGTGAAAGTTGAGGGGTGAGAGGTCGTGGTGCTGAGTCTGTGTGATTTATGGCGTCACAATGTGAGAAATGGAGCTTAGCTAGTCATCTCCTCGGGTGAGGACATTCATGTACGTCAACACATGAATTATAACGTCATGGATACGGACATTTCCCCTCATGTGGCCTTTTAAAGACAAACAAGGACTCAGATTTGGCCTGAAATGGCATAACGTAGCTGATATTAATCCTGTATTAGGTTGTAATTGATGGCAAACAGAGGGGGATTTTTCAAGATGTGCATTTTTATTTTGTTCTTTACAAAAATATATCAAACTTCTGGATTTTGAGGTATACTGGCCCAGTGAGATTAGTTCCCTTCAGTCTCCAAACCATTTCTGCTGGACTTTTCTGTGATTCTGACTAATAGGGATAATTTTCCAAATTTAAAAAATATAGTGCCCTTTGGATCTGTGGTCTGGTGAGATTTCAAAGGTTCCAAGTAGAAGAAAGTCGTCATTATTATTTGAAAATACACAAAGGATTCTTCTCTTGAAAACCAGAACTGTTTTATGGGTGAACATCTTAAAATGACTCATAACTGTAACAGTAGCCGATCAGGCGCTTTCACTTTTGTACCAGCAGTTATTTTCTAGGAGCAAGGGTCAATTATTTCAAATGGAGGATATCTCTTTTTGGGCTGCAGCTCTGTTTCCATTGGTGCACACAAAAGTGAAAGTCAGGGTCTTATTATCATTATCAGAGGGGTTAAAAGGTTGGTGTCTGTGTCTTCTCCAGCACAGATTCTACTTAGTGACCCCGTGACCTCCCCCTCCACCCTCCTTGTCTTTTCTTTTCCCCTCCACGCCTCGTTTCTCAGCCAAATGCTCTGGTAGCTTGATAACACTTTCACTCCCTCTCCTCACGTTGTCCTCATCTGTCTCTGCTGCAGCCAACCCCACCCTCCTCCTGCACACACACACAACACACATCTGTCACTTCACCCTCACACACACGTCTACCTGTTGCCAGTCTTTCTCTCATTCCTCTGCCATGTGTTCATTTCATGCTCACTTCAACATACTCGAATGAGGAATGGTATTTACACGTAAAATATAAGACGGCATTAGTTTTCATGTCATATTAGTTGAGAAACAGTCTTATATCACAGAAAAAAACATGTCCCAACAAGTTCCTTGGAGCCTTTAAAATATTACCAAGAGTACAAAACCACGTAGACTGGAGGGCAGTGCATCCAGAGGGTCTTAATTAAGGTTTGTCTTTAACTTGTTTTTGTAAAATTTACTGTTATCCATCTGGTAAGTAATGAAAGCCAGCCCATCCTTCTGTTGTTTTCACTTTTTGTTGTGTGCATATAAAGATAAATTCTCGTGGGTGTATGCATACTAGGGCTGTCAGTCGATTAAAATATTTAATCACGAATTAATCACATTTTTTATCTGTTCAAAATCGTACCTCAAAGGGAGATTTGTCAAGTATTTACTACTTCTATCAATATGGGAGTGGGCAAATTTGCTGCTTTATGCAAATACATATATATATTTATTATTAGAAATCAATTAACAACACAAAACAATGACAAATATTGTCCAGAAACTCTCACAGGTACTGCATAAAAAATATGCTCATATCATAACACTGCAAACTCAGGCTGTAGCAGGCAACAACAGCTGTCAGTTGACTACGACTTGCCCCAAACTGCACGTGATTATCATAAAGTGGGCATGCCTGTAAAGGGGAGACATGTGGGTACCCATAGAAACCATTTACATTCACATTTCTTCAGGTCAGAGGTCAAAAGACCCCTTTAAAAATGTCCATTACAGTTTTTCCTCACCAAAATTTAGTGTTACAAGTTTGGAGCGTTATTTAACTTTCTTCTTGAGCTAGTGTGACATAACTGATATCAATGGATCCCTTAGATTTCCAGTTTCATATGATATACAGTATGTAGTGTCAAGTCAAGTCAATTTAATTTTTATCGCCCACAGTTCCAGATTTGCTTTAGGAGACTTTGCAATCTGTATAGGGTACGACACCCTCCCTATGAGGAGAAACTACCCCCAAAAAAGCTTTAAAACTGAACCCGCTACAACCTAAAAATTTACGTTAACACCTTATTATTGCATTAACTTTGCAGGCCTAATTCAAGTCCATCACCTTTTCAAATTGGTGATTACTTTTGGTCTGATAGCCTATTTCAGAATTACACAGTCTGTGTTCTGCAGGCGATGGTCACTTTTTTCATGTTCACTTTTTGCACATGTAATAAATACTATTTTCATCTGAAGAGCCTCATAGTTTTTACTGATATTAATCTGACATCTGACACTACCTGTTGGAAAGCTTGGGTTCAGACATGTTTGCCTTGACCAATACTAGTGCAGGATGAATAAGCTATCCTTTTTATTAGTGAGAAATGTGAATCAAATATGAATCTTTAGGCAAAGCTCTTGCATTTTGGTCTCATGAAGACAATTATGATGAGGCTTATTTTTCTCTGCCATCTCTTGTAACCCCCTAATTGATCATATGGTCTTCTTCTTTCCATAAAGTGACAACAAAATATTTTGAAAATGTACTGAGTTTTGTGAATTATCCAGGGAAAAGTGTTTTTTAACTGAACACATCTTTCAACTTTGTGCCGATGACTGGAAGACATCAGGAAGCTTAACTTGTTCCTCCTTTCAATCCCAGGTCAAAACACACATGGAGGTGATAGTGATAACTGTCTTTAGAGAGCTACAGCGTGATAACCTGTAACTGACACACACATACACACAGCATGATAACCTGTAGGTCATGATCACAGGAAACCAGGCAGACTTTCCCATGAGTTTGACCTCTGAACCATGAACCCGCTGACCCTCAAGGTGATCCAGTGGCCTGGTTGGTGATAGTTCAGTCAACACAAAAGCATGACTCGGAGTGATTTATGAGAGTGGATTTGCCCTCTTCTGCTCATGCTGAGGTTTCTCTTTGAGTTTTACCAAGAAACCATTTTAAATGAGCTGTCTTTCTTTTTCTCTCCACAGTCGCCTGAACAGAAACAAACTCCAGTTCCTCCCAGAGCTTCTCTTCCAGTCCAACCCCAAACTAGGACGACTGTGAGTGCATCTTTCTTGTTTTTCCATCCTACTTTCCTCAATTCTCTGTCTCTCTCCCTCCATCACTCCCCCCTTGCTTCGTTCTGTCTCCTTTTTGATGTGTTACACGATTCATTTGAAAACACATCCACGATGCAATGTCAGAACCTTTATCCGGGTTGAGGGTTCAAGTCCCTCGCCAGGTGTCACAGTGCCGCTCTGTGCTCCCGTGGAGAGGTGAAAAAGAGTGTGTGCATGTGTTGTGTGCGCACAGTTTTAAGAGGTGAAAGCGTGCCTGGAGCGAATGTTTTGCTTGGACCTGTGAGGAATTTTTATTCGGGAATATGGAGTTTTCCCAGAGCATTCAGAGTGTAGGAGCAGGTCATACTGATGGAGTGAAGACTCCCACTTGCTCTGCTTCTTTCTCTTTTTCATCTCACATTCCTAGACATACTTTCTCTCTCTCTCCCTCTTTCAGTCCCATCGGTGCACCCACCCTGTCCTCCTTTTCCTCCCCTGTGCTCCCTCTGTCTGCACTCTTTCTTTCCACTCAGGTTTCCTATTTGTCTTATCCTCAGAGGGGCTCTGTCAGCTTAGGTTGAAGGTTGAAACACCTTCTAAACCTCATGGTTGTTTATATTGGGCTGCCTTCAAGTAAAGCCAGCGGTAGACACTGTGTGTGTCTTGTGCATGCTTGCTTTTGACTGTATATCTGCAGTCATTTTTCTATGCAATATTTAGCTTATTTATCGTGTAAGTGTGTGCATGCATGCATTATATTGATATACTGTGTGTGTGTGTGTGTGTGTGTGTGTGTGTGTGTGTGTGTGTGTGTGTGTGTGTGTGTGTGTGTGTTGCGAGGTGTCAGGACAGTGAATACCAGCGCTGGGACATTTAACTTCTCACTTCTCTCATTTTCTTTTATACTGTTTCCATGAGGCAGGATGCCTTGGAAGCTTCTTTAACCTTCCTTTGTTGTTGAAAAAGCATAATCTTCTGTGAAAGGTCGTTTTGTTTTAGTTTTTAGGAGATCAAACAGCAAATTAGACCAACAGAAATTAAAGGAATATTCCACTGAAAAAAAAAAGAATTCAATCCATGCAGTCTAAAACAAAAATAGGTCTGGTAAGTTTGTAGTTTGCTTCCTCACAGCGACGGCATCTTGGGTTCAAAACAGTTACAGTATATTTTAGAGGTGTGCCAGTCATAGCGTGTCATAATATATCAAAACTAGGGCTGTCAGTCAGTTAGAATATTCAATAGCGATTAACCACAGATTAATCACATTTTCTTATCTGTTCAAAATGTACCTTAAAGGAAAAACTGTCAAATATTTAATACTCTTATCAACATAGGAGTGGGCAAATATGCTGCTTTATGCAAATAAGTGTATATATTTATTATTAGAAATCAATTAACAACACAAAACAGTGACACATAATAATGATGATAATAATAATAATAATAATAATAATAATAATAATAATAATAATAATAATAACACATTTTATTTGTAGAGTACTTTTCAAGCCCAAAGCACAAAGTGCTTTCCAAGTAAAAACACAACATAGACAGCAGAATAGAATAAAACAGAAATAATGAAATAAAAACAATACAATAGGTGAATAAAGAAACATGCATATATGAATTCGTACAATTATATATGCACATACAGTATGCACATATACATCAGCACACACATATTGTCCAGAAACCCTCACAGGTGCAACATGGCCACCTCAACAGCAGCTGTCAGCATGTCAGTGTGCTGACCTGACTATGACTTGCCCCAAACTGCATGTGATTATCATAAAGTGGGCATGTCTGTAAAGGGGAGACTCGTGGGTACCCAGAGAACCCATTTACATTCATATATCTTGAGGTCAGAGGTCAAGGGACCCCTTTGAAAATTGCCATGCCCATTTTTCCTCGCCAAAATTTTGCATAAGTTTGAAACGTTATTTAGCCTCCTTTGTGACAAGCTGGTACGTGAGCTCGCTACAATCTATAAAATCGCAAGTTGGGTTAATGCGTTCAAGAGTTTTGTGCCGCTAAAATGTTTTTCCATTCAACTTTGACAGCCCTGATCGAAATGTCCTAAATGTGTCACAGGACTGAGATCCACTTCTACGCCATTGGTATGTATGTTTAATTTGTTCCCAAGAGTCATAGTTTTGCCACCACATGACTAAGCGTTAAAGCTTTCCACTGAGGTAGCAGATGGTGGACCAGGACTGTGGGGAACAAACTGAGGATCACTCGGACTGGCAGTGGCTTATGATGCTGTAGTGTCAGTTACTGTAGTCATTTTTTTGACACATTTTTGTTGTGAACCTTTGAAAACACTGAAATCTATTCTAGCAGCTGAAGGAGCGGTTTACAAACTTTCACAGCCACCTTTCCAGCCTGCAGGCAGTGACCATTTTGATACTCAAAACATGTCTCCGCTGCAGTAAATAATAGATCATTGCTGTCCAGTGAAAACTGTCTGTCTGCATATTTTACTGTTTTGTGGGCTCAGGCAATTCTCCTATGTGTTAGCTGAAAAAAAAAAATCTAAAAACCCACTGAGTTATCTAAAACGTATCCTTTTTTTCTTACATCATAATAAGTGGACGTGTTTAAGACATGGTTCCTCATTGGACAGTGGCTCTTCAGGCTTGCAATACACTGAAAGAAATGTAATAATGAAAATCTCTTTCCAAAACATCACTGTTTTGACATTGAAACTTTTATTTTGAAACACAGTAAAGGAACAGTTACAACAAATACAGTAATAAATATAATGGTGGTTTATGGTGATGACAATAAATCGTATTTTCCGCAGAGCTTTCTCAATCTGATCTCTTGTGTTGGCAGAAAAGCCGCAGAAAGATGAAATCTTCTCGGCGGGGTGCACGCTGTGAAACCTCTATTTAAGACCGATCGTGTGTTTCATATATTTGTGGTACGTGATGTATTGCTGAAGACAGCAAAGTCGACCGTTACAGCTGAAAAGCAAATTGTCATTTACGTCAACTGTGGCTTCCAGGATCACACACAGTCAAAACCCCTCGTGAACGTCAGGGACACACACAGTGAGGGATGCAAAATCGCACACACTCCATCATACATCTACACATAGCTACACTGGGTTTGCCTCTTATTTCCAACGCTTTCTGTTGTTCTCCATGAGTGACAGCCTTATTTCCTCCGCTGCCTGGATTACTATTCTATAAAACCTGTAATTGGTCTCGATAGCTCTTATTTATCAACGGTCAAATATGGATCCCTCGAGTTCTCAGACAACTCCGAGTGGAAAGGCAGAGCGTGTTCCAAACTTAACATTATAAATCTCATGTTCTTTATATCCCTACTTTGCCATCAGCACAATCTAAATTACAGTGTCTGGAGTTTCCTCCTGCTCTTTATTTTTTTCTCCTTTTTCCACTTTTCTCGTTTTTGTCGTCTATTCCTCAATACTTCACATCCTCGCTGCGAAATAAGCAAGTGGCGGTAATGTCAGTAGCCAGGTATGTAGATGAGAGAAGAGGAAAACATGGATGTGGACTGACAGGAGAAAAGTTCGAGGGAGGCAGACTGAAGGACAGAATAACAGGATAAGAAGGAGGAGTCACTGGTGGGTTTCTGGTTTAGGTTCATAACCTTCCTCTCTGTCAGCCTCGGTTAGATATTAAATGATGGCAGTGTGATAGGAATTACCTCTTAACCCTCCTATTAAAGCCCTGTGGTCTGAGGTTTGGAGACGGGAGGAGAGGGAAGTAGTTGGACTAGCATCAAGAGAAAATAGGCATGGGTTGGAGGTTTTGCTCTCGAGGAGGGTGGGAGGTAAGAGCAAGAGGTATCAGGCTGGATAATAGTTTTTACCAGAGTCTTGGATCCCGCAGATATGCACAAAGCATGTGATTCAAAGGCTAGAATCGAAGAGGCTGGTTCTGTGTCTTATTGGAAAGTGTCGGATGGTGAGTGCCCGACAAAGACAGATGGATGATAGGTATTGGAGAGGTCATGTGACGGAGGGTGATGGATGGATGAAAGGATGCTGGTGGAGGATGAAGGGAGCGAGTAGATGGATGAAGCGACTGGAGTCCCAGTGACCCCGCTAGGTGCTTGGTCGTTGGGTGGGGGGGAGCAAAGATAGGGATGGTGAGATAGATGGATCGTGGACTGGAGTCTGTGGGTTTCAGTGTGTGCAGTCTGTGGTCATTTCTCCCCACAGTTTGCAGAGACTGTGGCTGTACAGCACATGCACCCAGACGAAGCTCTGAGCAGAATACATTTACTAGAAAGGCAATGAATTTCTGGTTTGAAGAGCAACAATCTCGATGGCTCGGATGGAAAAATGCAAGCCATCGGCTCGGTCGTGCATCAGTGCACATCACAGCGTATCAGAGAGGTTTACTTTGCTAAGTGACTTGATGGCTGTTAGTCTCCTGTCTAATAACACTGACCCAGACTGAGCCTCATCCTGTTATCTTCACTTTCTGCTCTGATAGTTTGTGTGTGTGTGTGTGTGTGTGTGTGTGTGTGTGTGTGTGTGTGTGTGTGTGTGTGTGTGTGTGTGTGTGTGTGCCTGCTAAAGTGTGCGAGTGTATGTTGCGTGCAGGGCCCCCCAGTGCACAGTGTGTGCATTTGAGCCAGCGCTGGTTTACTGCCAGTGATACTCATGAAGCAGCATCATTAAAGCCGCTCAGGTTACAGTTGATTGGTTTGCATGAGAGGAGAGGGGTGCGATGAGAAGAAAGAAAGAAAAATGAGAGTAACGTCTGACTCGAGACATATTTCCCCTTTTCCTTCCCCACTACGAGGGCCTCAGATGCTGAGAATTACATAATGCAGGAGGTGATTTTTGACCATGTTTCAACATTTATGGACACTGAAATAAAAACATTTTCTGACTGTCAAGATGCAGAACTTTTGTATTTTTACGTCATGTTATTTCAAACAGGAATGCAGAGATATGATCTCCAATCAGTGCTTCAACAACATACTGACCTCTCCTATTTAAAACAAATAAAACCCCAAATTATACCTTCTTCCTCAGTTCAGTACTCCTTACCCTCTCTTTTGATTTTCCATGAGTAAAAGTTGAGGACAGTACCTGGTATTTTTTGGTTTCAACTCAAGGTTTCAAGTGAGCTGAGCTGATACTAGAAGGTGAAGTCAGTACACTGCAGACTAGGGCTGAAACAGTTTTTTAAAAGGAAACCAATTGGTTGTTAATTTTAGGAGACTTGGCTTATTTTTCTTTTGTACAGTATATTGACTATTGAATGAAGAAAAAAGTGTTTTTAATCTGATTACCTTGATTTGTCAATGGAATAATCGTCATCCATCCATCGTCAACCGCTTATCCCGTTAGGGGTTGCGGGGGGGCTGGAGCTGATCCCAGCTGGCACCGGGCGAAGGCGGGGTTCACCCTGGACAGGTCGCCAGTCCATCGCAGGGCGATGATAGATAGATATAGACAGACACCATTCACACTCACATCCACACCTACGGGCAATTTAGAGTCATCAGTTAACCTAAACAGCATGTCTTTGGACTGTGGGAGGAAGCTGGAGTACCCGGAGAAAACCCACGCTTACACGGGGAGAACATGCAAACTCCACACAGAAGAGTCCCAGGCCGGATTTGAACCTGTGACCCTCTTGCTGTGAGGCAAGAGTGCTAACCACTGCACCACCGTGCAGCCCTCGGTAGATTACTTATTACTGCCTTACTGCAGACCACTGATTGGTCGGAGAGAATGGCCACTACATGGGACAATTCCTCTGTTTTTAAATAACCAAGCTACCGTCAATAGCAACTGTTTTCGTATTCACTCGATCCAGATTTTTCTAAATGTCAGCCTGAAAAACTAATGAAAGTAGTCGGTGATTGTAACGCTGGTGATGATATCACAGCGTATTCACACAGCGTCGCTACAGTGATCAGCTGATAATCCCACCGACACTGTCCAAAAGTGTTGAGTCGATTCAGTGCAGTAGCTATGAGGCATCGGTCTGGTATGACCAGTAGCCAAGGGTGGCTAATGTTGGCTAATGTTAACGAATGTCAGCAAACTGACTCAGTTTCCTCACTTTATGTCTCTTCTCTTCTTGTGCTAAATTTACACAATGTTTTAAAATTTGGTTTAAAATTATTTTTTATTGAAAATTACAAATGTGTTCATGCAAAAAAAATATATATCTGCAATGAAAAAGCTAATGTAAACAATAAAAAGCTGACAAGAGAACCTGTTACCCAAGAATCTAGCCATCAGATTTTAGTTTTCTGACATGCTCCAGTGTTGTAAAGCTTGTAAACTCCTGTGTCTTTTTTAGTTTTCACCCTCTTCCTATCCTTTAACACTGCTGCGCTCCCCTAATGTCCTAACTGCACCCTATAAAATGCATCACAGCAGGGACACCAGCAGCCAAACATTCAGCCTAAAAGGGGTTTTTGGAGGCGTAATGGAAAGAAAAGTGAGTTCCTGCCCAGTGGGATGCTGGTGAAGCATTTTATCCAATCAAAGTGTCCCAGAGAATGATGGTTAATCTCTGCATGTCTGGATAACAGCATTACATAAGTTCCTAAAAAGTTAAAGTGTAACTCAAGGTAAAAGAGAGAGAGCTGTGGGGAGGTGAAAATGGATGAAACAGGAGTAAGAAAGAGAAGGATGGATATATAACAGGAGGAAAATGTCCGGCAAGAGTCTAATATTCAACAAATCAGGACCTGGAAGGTTGCCAGTCTAAACCCCTGCACTGATGAGTGGACGATAATGAGGCATGCTCTGCAGCACCATTAGGTTACCCTTGAGCAAGGCACTTAACCTTCAAATGCTTCAGTGGAGCTCCCAGATGTGAGGGGGGGGGGCTCCCCAGTTACTGTAAATACAACACTGCTGGTTAAGTCAGGGGGGGAAGAAGCTGGATGGAGAGAGAGAGAGAGAGAGAGAGAGAGAGAGAGAGAGAGAGAGAGAGAGAGAGAGAGAGAGAGAGAGAGAGAGAGAGAGCGAGAGAGAGAGAGAGAGGAATGAGAGAGGGAGGGCAGGCTGAAGGGAGCGGGGGGTCATTTGAGATGTCTTTTCCTCCTAATTAAGTTAATGGAGAAAGACGAGGAGGTTGCCTTTAATCTTGGCTAATTGTCCATTTAGAGGCGACTGCCATAGTTTACCTGCTGGAATGCTTCGGTTAGTGTTACAGGAAGTGGGTGTACTCGATGCGTCCAGTGATTGGCTGCGACAGACGGGGCCGCAGTGGCGATTGGTGGGAATGGTCTGGAAGGGTGAGGGGTGAACGTAAACTGCCTTTGTGTCTCCTCTTTTTCATCACTGGCTGGTTCACTTATTTACTTTTTTTACTCTTTTCTCTGTTTTTCATATGCATGATTTTTGTTACACACACAGAGAACAAACAGCTCTGTTGTTTGTGCTGCTGTCAGCAATTGAAAGATGGTTTTCTTGTCACTGGGCTCAGGGCCCATTGTTTGGTTTTCACGCCACCGGGTGTTGGTGAGAAACAAATAAGTCTTATACACACACACACACACACACACACACACACACACACACACACACTCACTCTCTCACACCACCTTTCCCATTGGTTTAAAGTTAAGGTAAGTTAAGGTTTAGAGTTTCTGTGTGTTTGTGTGTCAGTGCATGACAGACTTTATACTAAACTACACACCCACGATGACAGAACTTCCTAATAATTAAACATGACTCAGAAGGACAAACCATGGTATGTAGCTGCACCACAAGGCTTGTAGGACCTGACGTGCAGCTGCACCACAGGGCCCATGCACAGCAGTACACTGTGTGAGGTTTTTAGTTTATCAATCATTTTCACATACAGTCTTAAAATTGTACTCAGCATAATCGCTTTCTAAAACGAGAGAAAACAGGGCACCAGGTTTGAATGCAAGAAGGTGTTATGGCATGAAGCTGCACCAGAAGGCACATGGGCTCCAGGATGGAGCTGCACTACAGGGCCCACACTGAAATTCTGGTATTCAGGGAAGTTAAGGTACTTTTACAGAGGGAACCTGACCAGAGCTCCTCTAAAAAAGGCTGCTGTTAGCGGCTTGTGTGTGTTTCCCACAGCCCAGACAGCAGTGTGATTTTGTCCCAAGACATATTTAGATAAGTACATGCTGCAGAGATACCGAAAACCAGAGACAGAGAGAGGGAAAGGGAGAGAGAGAGGGAGAGAGAGAGAGAGAGAGAGAGGGAGAGAGACAGTAAATGATATTGAGATAATTTTATGTAATTTGAGAGAAGTTTCATTCAGAAGTTTCATACTTTCCTTCAAGCTCTCCTAAAAATAATGTCTAACATTAGAGTATATAATATAATACTTTATATACACTAAATTCAACAGGTTACTGGTGTAACCGGATTTCTACAATGTCATCTAAACAAGAAACCCTGTTTCCATAATGAAGGTTAGAGGATTAAAGAAACCTGATTTGTCAGTGAGATTTCTCCTGTAAAAACGATTTCTTGGCCATTTGTACACAGAACTGAATCTGTACTTGTGGTGAATGGGTCACACAAACACAGGACTTTCCCCTCAAGTGACCGCTGTGTGTCCTGTGTGAAACTTAACCATAATGTTTTTCATTAACTTTAACCGAGTAGGTTTGTTGCCTAAACCTAATGGTTTCAGTTTACACCATTAACCACTGTTTAAAACAGATTAAAGCTGAATTCAGGAGGAAATACATTTTGCAAATGCAGTTTAGCTGTATGGGAGTGTAATGTTATAGGAGACAGGGTTGTACTGTCACAGCAGTCCAGCAGAATAACAGAAGAGATACCACACGGTATGTCATGTTTGTGTGTAACCCTTTCTCTTGGCTTCTGTTGACAATACCTACGCTGACATTTGAATCCAAATTTTATCGAAATCGCAATATAACCTACTGCAACTTTCAGCTGCGGTTCTCAGGATGAGGACAAAATCGCAATATTTGTTAAAGGAGAAATGTGTGTCAGAATACCATTTTAAATGAAATAATCATGCTGTTGATTGGCATGAGAGGAGAGGGCAGCGATGAAGAATGAGAGTAACGTCTAACTCGAGACATATTCCCCTTTTCCTTCCCCACTAGGAGGGCCTCAGATACTGAGTATTACATAATGCAGGAGGTGATTTTTGACCATGTTTCAACATTTATGGACACTGAAATAAAAACATTTTCTGTCGTGCTGCAGAGATATCCTGGCATACACCTCATGTTCTACAGATTTAAGATACAGATCCCTGCAAAGAATCATTTTAATGTTTTTCAATGAAAGGCAGAATATCATTCCCTCTAATATTGCAAATGATATTGCACTTGCAATATCAATCAAAATTATCACAATTAGATATGCTTTCAAAATTATGCAGCCCAGTTGACAATCAGGTCTCTGCTGCTCACATATGCACATCTTGCTTCACTGATATTCTTTTAACAGCGGGAATATGAATGAAATTGCTTTACATATTGAAAAACCTGCTGTTAAAATGACATTTCTTTTGTTTTGAAAACGGTCCATGTTTTGTTTGTGTGTGTGTGTGTGTGTGTCCACATTTATTCATCTTATTGTGCAAGCAATCATTCTTAAACACTTTGCAAAGTGTATGAATAAGAATGTGCAAGTTAAGTTAGCCTCTCTTGCTGTGAAAGCAGTCAAGAAACCAAACGTTACAGAGTTTGTGTGTGTGTCTGGACCTGTGTGTGTCTTGTTATGTGTGAATAAAACAAGCCAAAGTGTTTCTCAGCAGCCAGGCGGTCACCAAGCAGGCGGTCTTAAAGTTCACGGCAGCAACACCTTCTCCCTTTCAGCTGCTTACTTTAGCAGCTAGCTAGCTAGCTAGCTTGCTTCGGGGCCAGAACCTATGAAATGTTCGTGGGAGGCTGGGGGCCTGTAGATTTTTTTTTTTTTTCATGGCAAAGAATTTTTATGTGCTTACACTGAAATAGCACAGAGGCTGCATGTGGTTGTAATTTAACCTCGCAAATAAAGGTGAGCTGGATGGGGGAAGTAGTCACTGAGCTGCTACGTAGTACATGTAGTTAAAACTTTTCCCCCTAACCTGTTTACTCTAACCGGCAACAGAGATGTGTGTACTGTGTATCCATGTGTCTGTGCCCTGACTGTATGTGTGTGATTGTGATTGAGCTTGCATGGCTTAACGTGTGCAATTACAAATATGAAAACACAGCATGTGTGTGTAACATGCAAGTCTACATGTTTGCTTATATGTTTGTATACGTCATGCATTTGTTTGTACGTGTCTGCTTATATACATCTCTGGCTTTGCTTGTGTGTGTGTGTTTTCTGTACATATATTTAAGAGAGGGCAAACTTGATACGAGGCCAAATGTACTCACACAGTGTTTGTTTAATCACAATTTAGGTTTACATGAGAACGCTAATCAAAAACAGACTCTGCAAAGCTGGAGGAGGAGGAGGTGGAGGAGGTGGTGGAGGTGGAGGATGGAGAAGAGAAGTGAGGGAGAGGAGGAGATGGATGGGGAGGCATGAGGGGAATGGAAGCAAGAGGAGAGCAGAGAAAACAAGTCTGGGTGACAGGTGAGGACAAGAGGAGGGAGAGGAAAAGACAAAATAAAATGAAAAATGGTCGACGAGGGGAGGCCAGAGGAGGAAATATGGTAGTCTCTTTGAGCAGGAGCTTTAAGAGAATAGAAGCTTTTGTTGATTGTTGACCATTTTTTTCCTTCTTCCAGATCGCCCTAATGATCTGGCTCTGATTTTAGATGCTTTATTTTCCCTAAAGGATGTTTTAAAAAAACCTGGCAACTGGCGTCTGTCCTGCTTGTGTGTGTGTTGACAGGGTGGGTTTCAGCAGTAAAAGCACAATGGAGTCGTATACACACTGCACTCCATCACTGACAGAAGTCATACCACTAAATAAATGTAAAGTCCCCCATAATTACATTCATGTGTGTCAGTTGATAAAAAAAAAGTTTGATTCTTTCCTCAACAAAGCTTTCAGTTTTATGTCTGTTGCACTTTTATAGTGAAACTCCAGACTGCTTGTTTTAAAATGTTTTTTTTCATAGTTTCCCTGGAATTACAGTAGATTAGTGGGCAGAAAGTACGACTTGTAAAGCAAACGTCAGATTGAAATTCAGTTACTCAATAGTCAAGCTTTAGCTAGCTAAATTATTCCCTTTGAAAAGGACCATTATCCCATGAATGATTTTGTCGTGTCGTGATGTTCACAAATGTTTCTGTGCCTAACTTTGTGATAATGTTTCAGAAAACAGAATTCGTAAAACTGTAGTGAAATGTTTGTAAAGTGTTCAGAAAACATTTAGAAAACAATGCTCGTAAAACAACGCTACATAAAACAACGCTACGTAAAACAACACTACGTAAAACAATGCTACGTAAAACAACGCTACGTAAAACAACGCTACGTAAAACAACGCTACGTAAAACAACGCTACGTAAAACAACGCTACGTAAAACATTTGTAAAGTGTTCATGAAACAAAGGAAAACAATGCTCGTAAAACATTGTTACGTAAGACAATGCCAGTAAAGCAGCACTACGTAAAACAACATTATGTAAAACATTTGTTGTTTGTAAAACAACAAAAAAACGGAAAATAGCATTTCTTAAACAATGTTTGTAAAACATTGTCTGTTAAACAATGCTCGTAAAACAACATTATGTAAAACATTATGTAAAACAACGTTACGTCAAACAACACTATGTAAAACAGCATTTGTGAAACATTCGTAAAAAATTGCGGAAAACGTTAAACCACATTGCCCAAGAAAGTCCGCTAAGGGCAGTTGTTATTTATTTAGGTTGTTACAGGTTTTACGGTATTACATTATTACATGGCTTTGTTGAATACTCAATTCTGATCGGTCAAATTTCTTCATAGCAGAAATTTGCTATGTATAACAGATTCTGGTGGACTGTTTTGGTGTCAAATTATTGATTTCTTATGTAAGTAGCCGTGTAATAAGCGGGATAATGTACAGTTAGCAGGTCATTGTTGTGAAATAAACCCCTTCAGGGTGATGCAAGACGGTTTATTTCACAACAATGAGCGGCTCGCTGTACATTATTTTTTACTTATTTTAACACAAATCGTGATATATTTTTTCTAACCGTAACCAAAATGTTTTGTTGCCTAAATCCAGCCAATCATTTCACAATGTTACCCATGCCTCATTGATACGAGGCTGATATGAAACATGTTTTATGAAACTTGTTTTGGTTCAGAAATGTTGATATTCAATGGATCATGTGGTTTGCAGAAATATACAATGGGAACATTTATTCTGGCGACTGGGTTGCCCAGAACAAGACGCAGAATGGTGGCTTAAAATCTTTATTATGTTTTTATAATATAAAAACAGAAGTAAGAGGATCTAAAGTTTGGCTACCTGTCAGTATACGATACACTATGCCTTAAAGATATCAGTTTGATTTAATTTCAGGTTGTAAGAAGGTCTTGTTTTTCATGTGGTAGTTTTCTGATGTCAAAATAAATCTCTTAAAGTATTGTAGGAGTTGAAACCTGACCTACAGTCTTAATGCTGTGTAGAGCATCAGTATGATGGTGTCATCTACAGTAAGGGTTTCTGTCTTCAGTCTCCTCCTGAATTCTGGGAAACAATCTTTCCAGGTCATTTGCTGTGAGGTGACATGTGGGCCTACAGTCAGGATAAATTGAAGCTCACTCTCAGTGTGGGGTCATAAAAGTGCTGAAAGCTCTCTGTGTCTATATGTAAGTGACATATTTTACAGGACTCTCACATGGCCGAATGTTCTTTAATGCAGCTCTGCACTCATGGGAAAGTCCTGGGAAACTACAAAACTGACCAACATGTCCTAAAACAGCCCAGTGCAGTATCCCCAGGAATTACATCTATATTAGATGATTCAGCACCATACAATTTACATTCAATGCCAACGTTTAATCTGACTGCAGAAGGTAAAGTAATGGTGTGATGGATGGCGTATAGCGCATGACTTTCTTGAAGGTGACTAGTTTGTGTCTTCTTATTAGCCATAATGTGAGCAACAAAGCCTGGTTGTTTAGAAAAGTGTTTTCTAAACAAACAGGTTGTTACATTAACTGTCACTGGGATCACAAGACAGCAAAATTACACTTGCAACTGACTTTGAAACAATCAATTTAGTCCATACTGCAGAAGTTTTAGATTTCAGCTGTACAGAGGTTAAGTTGAAGTTAGGTGTTTTATAAGGACTTTAAGTTGATGTGTGTAACTTCAAGTGTATCACCTGGTGTCAGCGGTAGCCTTGGCTAACCTAACTAGTCTTTTAAATTTAATAATAATTTTTAAAAAAATCCTAAAAATTAGTCTCTCAGTTGTCAGACGTGACCTGAACTTGTCCTAGAAATGTTAAGTAGGCTTACCAATCACACATTAAATTATATGATGAACTGCCTTTTAAGTTATAGTGAATGGAAGTCAGTGGAATTGTTGTAATTCATGTGTGCGTTTGTGAAAGAGGCTTTTTGGGAGGTCGACATATCTACTGCTCTCATTGTTGACCAGTATTATGGCTACCAGCTACCTGGTTGGAACTGGCTAATGTCACATGTTGGTGCCTAGAGAGTCATACTTTCTGTGTTTGGCCCTACGAGTGAACGTGTGCATGTCAGAAGTTAGACTTGTGATTTATGCTGTTTAAGTAAAGTCTGATTGTTACAAATGAACTCAAACTGTTATTATTGCTCTGCTGCAATCAGAGTCGCACACACATGGACTGACCCACAAACACTGTCTGTCACACACAGTAACAGAAACCATACAGATATACACATCGACCCACGCGCTGTGGAGAGACTCAAACAAACACAAACCAGTTCTGTTGCTCTTTCCTTCTCTTCTCATCTGTCTCGCCATCATACAAACACGTTCCTGTAAAGGCCGGGCTCACTTATGTTGCAACGGTTTCTCAACTGATTTAAAAAGCTAGTAGCTTTCAAAGCTCCTTTCATCCTTTCTAGATGTGTCTCTCAATGAAACAATATTAAGACTATGTACATTTAAGTCACCTAAATAAACCAAGGATTGTAAAGTCTTTACATTATATGCAACTCCGCTCAGGAATGGATGAATGAATGAAAAACTGTTTTTCTGGCACAGTGCCAAACTGGTTTGAATCCTGTCTGAAGGATGGGGACTACTTTGTGTCAACTGGTTAAAAATTGACTCTTGGAGTTCCTCAAGGCTCCATCCTCGGGCCTCTTCTGCTCAACATGCTCCCACTAGCTCGTATTATAGAAAATAACAAAATGCTTAACCATAATTATGCTGATGCTCACTTTATCATTTATGTATATATTAATGTATTGGGGTTTTAAGATACATGGATTTGGATCGATATATTAAATCAATGATCAACAAAAAATGTCACTGATGCAACATGAAAGCATTGATACATATCTTTAAGATACACCCTTATTTTAAAATGATTATTTCCCATGGCATGTCTGTGTCCTCATTTTCATCCGAGTGCACTTCCGTCCTACAGAGCCCAGTAATTCAATTGTCAAATCATATTGTAGTTAATTTTTGGGGGTATAAATGTTATTATTATGCGTTAAATAGGCATATGATATTGTCACATAATGATCGCAGACCCCTGCATTAAATCAAATCACAATTGTATTATGGCAGACTTTGTGATATCAACAAATATTGTATCGTTGTCCAAGGAATTCATATTATATTGTGTTGTGATGAAACTAAACCCTATTAATAGGTGACTATGTTCACATCGAAGCAGTGACTGCATTGAACAAATCAGTGAATGGACACAACTGTTACAATACGTTTCTAATCTGCTTCTATGTTTTGAACCCTCCAGATCTCTAAAGTCATCTGGGACACGTCTGCAGGGGCGTTATTAATTGTGTATTATTATATTGCTTTGTGCTTCTTGTCTTAATACCTTTTATGTCTTATGCAGAGCACTTTGAATGGCCTTGTTTTGCCTGAGTAAGTTTAACACCTTTTATTATAAATACTGAGGATGAATTCTTGCTCAGATATTTCCTAAATACATAATATTTTGGAAATAAATTCTTTCCAAACTGCAGCGTCATGCAGTGAACTGCACAGTGTGACTGAATCAGAGTTTGTCTGTTTGTCATTACGTTATGGTACAACATGCTGGATATGAAGACCTAACTAACTCTGGGAGCTGGAAGCTATGATGTACCGCTGCATGAGTCAACAGCTAAAATAACTAACATAAGCTGCAACATGCAATGTTTTAACATCACTAAATCATGTCCATATTGAGGCTGAAACAGTAGAATAAACACTGCAAACAAGAAAACCCACCGCCAAGAAGATTGGCAGCTCCAACCCAGTCTCTAAACTGACTTCATCATTGTGTGCCACCTTGTCGATTTGGCTGGAAATCTGCTGGATTGCTTCACAGTACAAAACTAGAGGGGATTGCTGCTGCTCTTCCAACATAAATGGAGCTAAAGTTTTAGAGTTTCAGATGTCAGTGGAAGATAATAGACTGAGTTAAGGACATTTTGATAAATCACTTCCAACATTATTATTCTTTTAAGAGAAAACCCAGAACAGCCAAAGATCCTCTTTGGGGATGTAAGCAGGGGGGTTAATGGGAAATGTGGTCTTTATTTTAGAAATATTTCCATTAACAATACCACAGATGTACAACCATAGAAATAGAATAGGAGTAGAATGGACATTCCCATTCAACATAGCAGGATGCTCAGAGCGGTGGCCATTTTTACTGTGTTGCAACCGTAGTAGCGGGCTAACTTCTGTATAAGCGATAGCTAACTAGCGTACAGATAGTTCGTGAGCTAAATTGCAGCGGGCCGGTGGCCAGCGGGCCGGTGGCCAGCGGCAGTGCTGCACCTATAGCTAGCCATCCATTTTCACCATGAGCTGCGTCCATTCTCTTCCCGGTGAGTTGCAACCACACTTTACGGCCCACAACCGTGCGCTCTGTTGTCACCAACAACTAACGACAATCACCATTTTCTTTTGCACTATAGTACAATAGACACATATGTTTGAATATAGTCAAGGGCTGTCCTCAACCAATGAAATTCTTAGTTGACTGAGTCTCATACGATTTTGTCGACTAATCGATTAGTTGATTTAATTGACAGATCTGTGAATCTGACTTTCTCCACAAAGACTCCCACCAAAGCACCACTTTAAATCTTGTGTTTACCAGAGATGTGCTCATAAGTTTCATCAGTTTTAAGCCCTATATTTTAACTGTACAATTTTATGCCTGAGATCAGGGGTTGGTGTTTATATGCAGGTAGTCTTTTATTTCGTCATATTGATCTCCCACACCTGCTCTACCACAGCCACTCCATGAAACCGGTCCATGGTACAAAAAAGGTTGGGCACCGCTGCCTTAGATTAGCATTTTGCTTTTACTTTTACATTTCCCCTTTTATATATACCATATTTTTTGAGCGCTGTTGAAGGAGATCAAAGATTTTCACTGGAATTGACAAATGACAAATAAAGAACCTTGAAATAAATCTTAGTCAGCTAATAACCAAAATGACCAATTAGTTGAGTAATTGTCTAAGAATGACCAGCCCTTCAAAACCACAAATAATAAACTGTATTTTGGAAGAACGGCGTCCATCCTTCCAATAGAGATCCAGAGACTAGATGAATCTGTGCCAAGGAGCACTGAAGCGAGGCTCGTGGTGAAACAGCACCTTGCAATTTGTGTCGTTTTTTTTTTCCTTTAAATTGTCACCCATTTGTTTAGTGTTTATAGTAATTGCAACAAAGAAGGAAATGTATTTTGAGAGATCCTGAAAGCTGTGCATTCAGTAATAGTATAGTAGTAATGATGGTTGTCATGAAATATGACTGTAAATCACTTTAAAGGCCAACCAGATCCCACGCAGATATACAGCAAACGAGTACAATAAAATTCCTACATTGTCAGAAGACCATCTAAACCTACTTCACATTCACTTCCACTCTCTTAAAGCACTG
Organism: Pterois miles; assembly: GCA_947000775.1. Classification (NCBI taxonomy): domain Eukaryota; kingdom Metazoa; phylum Chordata; class Actinopteri; order Perciformes; family Scorpaenidae; genus Pterois; species Pterois miles. The sequence goes on from CAMQGK010000193.1 coordinate 11,553,730, forward strand.
AACGTAGATGTCGCGCAGCCTTGTGAATGAAAAGAAAAGAAAGAGGATGATTGACGCAGCCGTTTGGATTTGCAGTGCATTCATTGTGTGATAGAGGAAAGACAGAGGGAGAGGGGGATGAAGATAGAGGAAATGAAAGAGTGAGACAGAGAGAGGAGAGAGAGTCAGCCACATGAATGGGGTGAGAAGAGATTTAACCAGCCTCCTCTAAATACAGAGCACCGCAAAGCCACTTTAAAACCTGTAGAGATATATTTATACATCACACACACAGACTTGAATACACACTGTGCAGTTTTGCTGTTTGTTTCTCTCTCGTCTCTAAAACAGAAACACACTCAAACATTTTCTGATGGGATTATGTAACAGTTGGGGCTCCACCTGTTGAACGCAAACATGAAGCTTTGAACTTTAAAATAGCTCTACATTTGTTAGCTTTACATCTACATTCAACAAACATTTGCAGTGTTATTTCATGTCCATCTCATCTACAAATGTCGCATTCGAATCCAAGTCTTATCAGTTATGTTGCATATAAAGAGATGTTTAGAGCTGAATCTGCACCTGCCCAAATAAAGGCATACCGCAAAGGGACATTTTGTTAGGACGACGAATGAAAAGATAAGTGAGTGAGTGGGTTATTTTAGGTTGAAAAAGATAATTAAAGATCCTAAAAAGCCATGACAGTTTGTGTATGTTGTTGAAATCAAGTTACAAACACGAGGGTTTATCTTATTTGGGTTGGAAATTCTTCTCACGGCTGAAAATGTGTGCAGACGTCACTGTGTGTATGTGTGTTTGTGTGCAAGACAGACGTAGTGTTAGCTGTGTGTTTGTGTGAACTAAACAAGTGAAACAGGAATGTGCATTTTTGTGTTTAAACAAAGAAATATAAAACCATGAAAAAATATCCTTCTCTCCCCCTCTGCTCTTTCCTCTTATCTCTTCTTCTTTCTTTTCCTTTTCAGTCTTTCGCACAACCTTGACATGCAAGCATGGGGCTAATGTTATGCAGATAACCTGTCAGAGCTGTGTGACTGTGTGTGAGTTAATTACTTTATGTATGTGCAAGTATGCATGCATTTATTTTGCAGTGTTAGTTCAGCAGCAGCATCTGGTTTTGATCTCTGATCTGTCAGTTGCTCTGAAGCCAAACAGCAGTGTGTCTTCCACAGTTGTCAGATATTCCCTTGCTGCATTTAAATAACCGAGTCTTTTCCTCAGATGTGTGTGTCCATCCCTGTTAGCTAAACACAGCTTGAAAACTCACAAACTCTCAGATTTAATGTAACACTAGCAACAGCAAATGTAAAGTGTGTAGTTGAGAGAGAGAGCGTCCTGGTCTCACCAGATGGCGTATGAAAGACACGGTAGGTTGTTAGTCATTGCGCGTGCAATGACAACACGTTTGTTGCTTTTGACATGTCATGTATACACCATGTAGTCTGTACTGACTGCAGTGTAAATACATCCATGTAGAAATGCTCTGCTCAGAGCTAGTGACCCAGAAAAACATTGAGAAAGACTGCTAATAGTGGGCGGAAAGATGAGGGGTCCAACAAACACAGGACTTTCAACTAGGAGACCACTGTTTGTGTGCCAAAGGGTTGTTGAGTTATGTTGAAGTTACATTAGTGACGTCTATGAAGTGTTCTCCATACTTACTTACCTAGTTTACGTACTTATTTTAAGCCCCAACATGATGTTTTTTTTTCTAAACGTAAGTGGTATTGTTACCTAAACCTTCAACATATCCTCATACAGCAGTTAGTATGATATCTTATGAAAAGTTATTCATCATTTTTTGTGGATTTTCCTACAAATGTCCAACAACATTTGACACACGTCAGTCTTTTCAAAATAAACTTCCGTCTTCACAGGAAACAAGGTTAGGATTAGGCAGCAAAACTACTTAATACATGGCTTTGTTGACCACTCGATTCTGATTGGTCAATCACAGCGTTCTACGGTCTGCTGTTTCTGTATTGTAGACTGCTGCTATGTATAACAGACCATTGATGGGGTGCAGTTCTGATCTTAGACTCTGATTTCTTTAGTAACTATCCGTGTAATAAGCTGTAATTAGCCTTCAGGGAGCTGCAAGACCCCTTCGCTTCACGTCAGGCTTTATCTCACTACTTACTGTACATTAGGTTTAGGTGAAACAACTACTTAGTTAGGTTTAGGAAAACAAATTTGTTTGGGTAAAATAACATTGGAAGAGGTGTAACATGAGTATGGTAGTTACGTAACAAATAAAAATAAGTTGATTTTGGGTGTCACATGGGACACGAATAGCAGTCTCCTGGGCAAAAGTCACTGTATACTTCCTGTTTCACGATTACGTGGATTACATACAAATTGAGTATGTGGGATAAATATGAATTACAGTGCATTGCTTTTCTTAGGTAGAGCTATGAACAGTGAATGAGAACAGCCGTGGTGCCTAAACATAACGGTAACGGCGGGGTTTTGAATGACACACAAAAAGCCATTTGACAACGTTAAGCCTGTATCATGCAAAGTACACGCAAAAAAAAAAAAAAAAAAAAGCGTTCTCATGACGCCGAAATGTCCTTAAAATGATGTATGATTTATACGCCTTCCAATGAGAGCGGTTTGGAAAGAGATAAAAGAAGTGAAATGTATATTTAGAAACCAGAGCAAAAACAGAGGAACACACTACACAGGCAATAAAGACTGTGTGTGTGTGTGTGTGTGTGTGTCTATGTACTCTGCTGCACACATTGTTTTCTGTAAAATTGTCATCCGGAATTTCGGTCACTTTTACAAGCGCAGCGTCACGCTCGTGGTATAACCCCGTGGCCTTCTGTGTGTCTCGGCGTGCCTGCGATAGTCAAAGACAATAGGCTCCAGAGGCCCGCCCGCTAATTAGTAGCTTAGCTTTATGAGGCCACCAAGTCACCACAGCCTCTCCAGTATAAAACAATGGAGCTGTTACACATCCAGCTTTCACAGATTATCTGTACACTACTTCACTTTTGTACTACTGCTGCTCACGTTTGACATAATCTTTTGGAAACTCTGCAGCACTTATAATGAATGTTAGAGCAACATTTCCCACAGAACTGTTTCCTTGAGTCTGTAATATTACATTAAAACCTGCGCTCCAAGATGTGTACTATAAACAGTCTGTCAGCTTGTTTTCAGCTATGATAATGGTATCTCTCTCAGGTTAATTTACATAATTTTAGAAACGCAACACGGCTGTGGTGAGCTGCATTGTTGGTCCACTCTTTACCAAAATCCAGCCGTTAATGTCTGAGATACGGTACATTATGGGGAAGAGGGATGAGTGAAACAATAAACAAATATGTGACGGAAATAAAATGCCATCTGCGAGAGGGTTTTGACTCCACAGCGGGTTTTATTTTCAGCTCCAAGTCGATTATTCTGTTTTCACCACGACCACATCCCAGATTGTTCATTATATTTTGGATTCAATGGAAACCTTGTGTCGGCGCTAACTGAAATAAACACTAATTTACTGCCCCATTAAGTGGTAGAAGCTGCAGCCTTGTTAAAGCCAAAATAAGTCATGATATATGTGTGTATGCTTATGCATAATAACTTAAAAAGTTGGTGAGGTCTCTGTTTTTAGGTAACAGGTATTTAACACACACAAATAAATAGATAAATAACAGTAATGATTATGAGTGTTCAGCGTTCTGTGTTATACTGTATTCATGATACTCTGGTTGCTGTAAATGGGCATTTTTATATGTAGTTGGCCAAAAAAGCAAAAAGAGGCTGAATCAGTGAGAGAGAAAGAAAAATAAATTTCAAGTGCCAGCAGGAGATGATGATTACGGAGGAGGGATGTTTGATGTGTGGAAAAGTTTGTCTCCACCACCGAACATCAATAAACAGCCGGCTGCAGTTACCAACACTGACAAAAGAGAAATAAACTGTGGAGATAGACACGCATACCGAGAGATGGAGAAAGAGGAAAAATGATCACAGCAGAAACAAAAGACAGGGAGGGGAAAAAGAGAGTGAGAGGGGCAAGAAAAGAGAGACAAGATGAAAGGGAGATAAATTAGAGAGAGAGATCAACATGTACTGGAACCAGGTTATTATAAAAAAAAAAACATGTTTACATGCTGCGGATCAGAAATCAGATTTCTCTCTTTGTCCCAATCCGAACCTTACTGTGTAGCCATGCCTTACTTATTCCAAGTGTCTGGGTGATACAGGAGGTTGCTTGCGGATATAAGACAATGCACCTCATGCAGCATTTTTATATTTTTGTCTTTACTCTCTCTTACTTTTGTTCTGTGGGCTCGTGTGAATGTATAGATTCAGCAACCCTCCTAACTTCAGGTAACAATGTAAACATGATGGATGCCACCTGTGCGTAACTGAGCGTGTTCATGAGAATTTTAAATTATGATACCATATAAGGTTATACGTCCTTCCCCGTTCATCTGTCTGTGCCAATATATCAGCATGCTGTCTAAAGATATGCTCTCTTCCAAGAGCCTGACTGGTTACACTTCCTGTTGACATTATATAGAAAGACAAGTTGACCATCAGTCAGAGCATAACTTGATGTTTAGGTTGATATTGTCGTGTTATACAATATCATGACTGGCCAATTTAAATTAATGATAACATTATGCTATGAATATAGTTAACATTATATCATAATCAAATTGCAGACTCAAATAGAATAATGTCAACATATCTATGAGTTGTGATTTATGTAGGATTTTATTTTTTATTTATTTATTTATTTTCTATGAACTACACAATCACTCACTCGCTCTCTCCCTCATCGTCGACCACTAGGTCTTTCCAGCCCTCATGACCATAGGTGAGAGTAGGAACGAAGACTGACCGGTAGGTCGAAAGCTTTGCCGTCTGGCTAAGCTCTTGTTTCGTCACAGCGGTGCGGTAAAGCGATGCTGCTCCGATTCTCCAGCCAATCTAAAGTTCCATTGTCCCCTCACCTGAACAAGACCCTGAGGTACTTGAACTCCTTCTCTTGGGGTAAGGACTCATTCCCTACCCCGAGTGGGAAATCAATTAGCGAAAACCACTTGTAAATTGTGTTTGTACTTACCTAAATCACTCATACAAGCCACTTAACAATGTTTGTGCGAGTCGTTCGTGCATGAGCCCAATCTGTCTTTTTAATATTTTCCGGATATTAGAGCATTTCAATCCACATCGTAGTGACAAAATAAACGGAAATGTATCACGTATAGTATATATGTACTGTACAGGGATCTTTCCGTTCATTGTTGCAGATACATTCACTGACTGCAGTATGTTGTCATACACATGCACGTAAAAAGCTGATTAGAACACATGTACATAGCTTTCATGAGGAGAAACTAATAAATGTGGGGAAACGTGGTTTCTATAGTCCCATACCTCTATTATGAAACCAGATTTTTTGTTTACATGACACTGAAGAAATCAGATTAGTTTGGATTTCACAAAAGAGTAACCTGGTCACTTAGTCCATGTAAATACACACATACACAGAAAAAAGAGCGAACCAGAGAGAACGACAGGCCGACAGAAAAAGACAAGAAAGAGTATAAAAGCTACAAACACAGGGACAAGAACAAATAATGAGGTTGTTGATAGTGAGATGGAGAATGTCTGGGAAGGACACATGCTGTAGCGGAGCACAGAGGAAATGACGGGAACCAAACAGAGAGCGAGAGAGGGAGATCAAGAACCAAAGGGAGGGAGAGCAAATAAATGCCGGCACCAGTTAGCATCAGCGATAGACCAAGCTAAATAAACGGCCACAGGCGTCAAGTGGTGCCGAGCGCTACTGAAGTCCACGCCACCCACTGCCTGGCGGCCGCTTTCAAGTGGTCACTTGTGAGATGATGTCACCGGCCGCTCCTTGGCTGCTGCAACTGCTTCAGCTCCTCCAGTCATGTGAGAGGATTAACGGGCTGATTCACACCAGATTTGTCCAACCAAAGGGATCTAGGAGCACTTAAATGGGCTACGTGTAGCATTTTACCATCAGTGAGTCATTAGCGTGGTCAATTAATTTACCATAAACACGTGGCCTTCACAGAGCGATATATTTTGATATACAGTATTTTGTAATTATGTAGATTTTCCATTTTCTCTTTCTGAAGGCTCAAAATATTCAGTCCTTTTTCTTTTTTGCAGATGGAGGTATTGGTTACGCGCCTTCGTCGAGATATATGACGTAACTGTGATAGTTGAGGGAAATGAAATGAATCCAACCCACTACCACAACTGTTGGCGATCAAGCTGTCAGTCATGTTACAGTTTTACGACACCGTTTGGGAAGAAAAGACGATTTTCTGGGGGGAAAAGAAAAGAAAAGAAAAAAAATTGAGTGTCTCTCTTTGTGAGCAGACGTGAACAGCGTTCTTTACAAGGTGTTGGACGCACTGCTGAGGAGCTGTTGGCTGACAAGAGCATGAACATGTCTACACACACACATGTAGATACACACACATGCACATAAACACATTCATGCCACCTCACTGACAGGGTGCTCGCTGATCCTGCCATCACATGTGTGTGTTGGCGTGCGTTTCATCCACCACAACGCTTCGTGCCAGCCACAGACAGATCAGACGTGTGTCAGTTTGTCTGGTAGATTGCACTCGTGCATTCGTAGCCAATGAAATCACTCCGCAAAGTTGGGTTGCAAAAAGTACGCCGATGGCAAACCTATTAAATGTTAAATAAAAATGTGGAACAGTCTTGTGTTTTAGTTTAAATCAACGGGCCACTCATGCACTTAAGATCTGCTATCAATAATTAGGGTTTTGTTCCAGTTGGGTCAGTATTGTAACTTTTGGTTTGGTGTTTCACTCTCCATCTACCTCTCTCTCTCTCTCTCTCTCTCTCTCTCTCTCTCTCTCTCTCTCTCTCTCTCTCTCTCTCTCTCTCGCCCTCTCTCTGGCATATTTAGCATTTCTTCCATATTTGCAGCGAGCGAATCAAGCCTGAGTCACACACACACACATGTGGCTTCCATTAAGCTCCTCTTTGTAGTGTTATTAAGATGAACGGATGCACACATGCGTGCACAAATAACACAAACACAGACAGGGGAACATATGGACGTACATCCTCAGGAATCTGCAGCGCATGTGGTCATTTTGTTTTCTGAAAGGTGTCTCGGCGCTGTTGGAGGAGATCAACTTTATGTGCGTGTGTTGTGTCTGTTTGAGGAGTCATTATCTCCCCCAGAGTCAGCAAGACAACATTAGAGTAAACACATGTAATTGTGCAGTAAACTCACTGTGGACGTCATTACGTCAGAACTTCCTCGTCAGATTTATTTTCCTTTCTAGAAAACAAACTCAAGGACAGATCTGAATGAAAAATGATGCCATATTTAGTTGATTATCTTATCCAGAGTAACAAGGGGTACAAGCAACATTTGAGATGTTTGACGCCTCGATAATACAGAAAGGTAACTATTAGTTTAAAGCCGCCCAACATATGATCAGTGGTAAAATCGCTCTGTGCTGGCCGCCAAACTACTACTCTACACACAGCAAACGGCAATATCCATCTGAAAATAACTAATAATAATTGTTGAATATGAATAATGAATGATGTTGTGGGATTATTCCTTACTTCATGGACTATTTGGGGATTTATACATTATTAGTTCATACTTATACTGTATATAAAAAAACAAAAACAAGGTATTCAAATCGAGGTCGATTACCAGCAACAGTCAAAGTATGAAGCTTCGGAGCATCTGGGACAGTTCTAGTGGAAGCACTACCTTTAGTATGGCGCACCACTGGAAACTATCGAGCACAGAGCTCAGAGTTCATCTTATTTCACCTCTGACATTGGTTGCCGCTGACCTTTCAGTGAGCGAAGAGCAAATTTCTTATCCTGTGAAGGAATCTTAAGAATCTAGGCATCTAGGATTTATTTGTCCCAAGAGGTCCATTTGTTTCCACAGCCAGTTCACAGAAACATGCAGATAAGACTCAATCAGATAACACTCAAGTGGTTCACAAAATCTTCATGTGTGCACTCATTCATCCAGTTTGCAGCAGTATCAGTGAAACAGCTTGTTCAGGGCTGCTACTGCAGAAGGAACAAAGCTCCTGCTGAAGCCAGCTCTTCTCCATCTTAGTGGCCTCCAACTCCAACCAGATGGCGGTAATGTGAAGTGTCGGTTTTGGGGGTGAACAGTGTCATTTGATATTGTGAAAGCGAGGCATGTGATGGCTCTGAGGTTCATATCTGATGTGTGATGAGACTTAAAATGAACTAAATTTCTTCTTTGTGCCTGTTGGGAGTTGAGATGGTTAAAATGGTCAACCTTTCTTGGAGAATTGTGCTTTCTGTGGACGTGTTACATTTTGTAAGTTTGTAAGTGACCATTAGTTTAGAAATGTGTCAACTCAAATTGTGGAAATCTGGGGCGGCAATGCAGTGGTTAGCACTGTCGCCTCACAGCAAGAGGGTCGCAGGTTTGAATCCGGCTTGGTGCCCTTCTGTGTAGAGTTGCATGTTCTCCCTGTGTTAGGTTTTCTCCGGGTTCTCCAGCTTCCTCCCACAGTCCAAAGACATGCAGGTTGTCTCTAAATTGTAGGTGTCTGTATGTGTCAGTTCTGTGATGGTCTGGCGACCTGTCCAGGGTGTACCCCGCCTTCGCCCAGTGTCAGCTGGGATCAGGATAAGCAGTTGCAATGAGACAGTGTTATGCCATTCAGCCACTAGATAAACCTCCTGACTGATGTTTAATTCATGAGTAGAAAATGACTTTGAATGTGACTTTTCCAAGTTGTGGCAAAACCACTTGCAAAACTATTTTGTCTGTCTCTTCCAAGACAATTTAAATGCATTGTTGACAACAATCAGTCTGTTTGCCAGTTGAAGTTCAAGTTTCTCATCCATGTTAGTCTCCATTTCCATCACAGCATCTATCGGCTGATGAATGTCATATGATCGCATCCAAAGCTCTGTGGTGGCTACCAAATGGACCTTGGTTTGCTTTGCTTTTTCAAGATCAAGCTAGTGCTGTGCAATTAATCAAATCAAATCCTAAAGGCCTGAAATCAGAGAACCGCTCGGCTCTGTACAGATCATCATTGTTGTTTGAGAGACGCCAAACAATCAGACAATCAGAGGAGGACAGAAAATCAAGAGGCGTCGCTGACGTCACAACTCAGCAAACACAAAGGATTGTGGGAGGCATAGAGGCGGGAAGAATTTAACACTGTTGGCTTCAAGAGACCGCAGAGATGCTAGAGATTTGTGTGTCTATCATGTTTTTTTTGTGGCTCTGTGTGTGTGCTTGCTTTTTAACATTTTGTGTGTGTGTTTGTTATCGTTGTGTTGTGTGTGTGTGTGTTATCGTGTGTGTTTGCGTGTGTGTTTGCGTGTGTGTGTTTGATGACATGCAATAATGTCATGGATGGAGAACATAGCTCGGCTCTGAGGCTGTTCTGATTTTAATTAGCACTGTCTCATTAACACACACTCACACACAGTTACACAGTCCTTCCTGGAACACTGTGGACCTACCACACACATACTGTGTATGGATCATGTTTTAGATGACGGGAATAAGGCTTTCAACACACAAACACACACAGATGCACACTTTGGGGCCCTGATGCCCGCTGTCTTTCTTTGGAAACCTTGCCAAGTCTAGAGTGGCAGACATTGTGTGTGTGTGTGTGTGTGTGTGTGTGTGTGTGTGTGTGTGTGTGTGTGTGTGTGTGTGTGTGTGTGTGTGTGTGTGTGTGTGTGTGTGTGTGTGTGTGTGTGTGTGTGTGTGTGTGTGTGTGTGGCTCCACTCTCACCGTCTAAAACATATCAGTGTGTATAATTACAGGCCTCTGGTTGGCCAGAAACATCTTCTGGAGTCAATTGGAGTGTCTAAGTACCCAATTTAGCAAATGCAACAGCGTGTTCCAGCACAACAGTCATCATCATCATCATCCTCCTCCCTTGATTTTTTTTCATCGTCATTATCTTTTGCTTTTTTTTTTTTGTTTTTTAAAAATGCTTTTATTTTCTCTCCCTCTGTCTTTATACTCTCAGTAGGTAGTCTTTTGCGTCAGACTGCAGCAGCGACAGTTCAGTGTATTCGTGTCTCGTGGGTTTCTCCAGGGCCCCCTCCCTTTAGGAGATCAGTGGCAGGTCCCGAGTTTGTTAACTCTAATGGGAGAAGTGAACGTAAACACAGATTATGACTGATTCTTTCACCTTATAGGTCCCAAAGTAAATGTTGGACCATGTGTCAAAAGCCACATATCTTCTGAACATCCTGCCACTAAAACTTTTTCGAGACAAATCAGGAGAAAATTAACTTTGAGACCTTTCTCTGTCTCAGCAATACACCATTGTGAACATTCATGAACGCCCTAGCTAACTAAGTTTTGTAATGCTATGTATGGCTGTTAACTGTGTAAATATCTAAAAGAAAATATACATGCATTATGCAAATACAACCCATGGGACGAGAGGTGAGCATGCCATGATCATACCCACTTAGGAGACAGAAAGTGTATACCTTTTCAAACCACTGGCAGAGCTTGTAAAGAGTAATCTTTGTTATACAGTAACTTTGACCTTGTGCTTCATACTCTTCTTATTCTTTCTCTTTTTTTTTTTTATTACCACAAACTGACCTAGACATTTGTGAAGTAAACACCATCTTCACCCACAAAATGACAAGTTGTATATTAATCACCTCACATATTACATTGAATTCTTGAAGAAAACATATTTGTTTTGCGTGCCTCCACAGTGAACAGAGTCTGAAAACATCAGAAAACAGCCGAAAACTGAGTAAAACCTTTATGAATTAAAGTAAATGGGGGCTGCATTTAACAACAGCAAAACTACATCAAAACATCCGTTTACAAACTCTCATACAACTCATGCAGTTCAATCATGCATTTTTGTCAAAATTTTACTATTTAAAACACTCGCGCAAGTGTTTTAAATTGTATGATTCTGGCGAAAGTACACGCATCTGGGAAATAGCAAGCATACAACTATATGAATGAGACTTGGATTATACTGCATGAGTTGTGTGAGAGTTTGTAAATGGATGTTTGGATTTAGTTTTCCCGTTCAGTTCATCAAGGGTTCTTTGTTGGAGGCATGGAAGCAGTTTTCTTCAAGCATTCATGGTAACATACCATGAGTAATTCATATACAAATGGTCATTTTCAGGGTGAATTATTCCTTTAAACTGGGACTCAAATGCGCCACAGACCAGCAGTACTATTGACGTTGGCCATCAGATGTGCTGTGCCACAAATTTGGACATTGATCCATTTATTTAGCACAAATTATAATAACAATAATGATATGTTAAATGATAGGAGATCCTATGTTGAAATCCTCCTTCGGTTGGTCCTATCAAGGGAGGTGAGAGTTCAAAATCACCAGCAGACATTAAGCTAGGAGACATTCAGCTTTGGGTTGGCTGTTTGCATGGTCTCATTTTGCATGTCACCATTTGTTTTGTGCATATAATACTAAGTTTCTACAACTTGGAAAGTTAAATTGAAATTGAAGGAAACCAAATTGTGATTTAATTAGTGTCCACTTTAACCGTCTGCAACCTTTCCTATTTTCCTCTCCATGTAAGGGCTGAGTGGCAGTCTGTGTGCATGCTGACGGACTTTAATTCACGGGGGGAGGTTGTGTGCTCGTGTGCAGAACAAAGCTGAAATGAGAGCGGCAGACAACGAAAGACGAGCGAAAGAGAAAGATAAATGGCAGAGTTTGAGGAGGGAAGAGAGAAATGAGAGTGAGAGACAGCGAGAGTAAGTCAACAATCAACACCAGTGTAAATCACATCCAGCTCTTCTTCTGTCTTTCCTCTCCTCTGCTCTTTGTCCCCACAAACATTTGTTGCCAGAGGGGCTGACATCCAGGAGAGGTGCAGGTCACCTCCGACACCGTGTTGGTCCTGACATTTCACAAGATATAGATCATGTTGGAAAACATGCGCTGTGTGATATATCACCTTAAAACAGTCATGTGGTATTTGTCCTGCAGAAGAGTGGTTACTTTCACTAAGACGTGTCTGGATTTGAGAGATATTCAGGCTGGTGTCATAGATTGTTTATAGCTATACAGTGAACCCTCGCTATAACGCGGTTCACCTTTCACGGCTTCGCTGCTTCGCTGATTTTTTTTACAGTGCATTTATTGTGCTCTGAATCCTGAATGAAAAAGAAAGAGTGCCACCAACTACCCATAACGATGTTCTTCTCTCGGAGAAAGACTCCTGCGCAGCCTGCAGTTGAAACAGACGCTACAGCGCAGCGGAGTGAGGACGGAGAGGCTCAGCTGGAGGGACTGTGAAATACGCGAGTGACAGTGTTTCCAACCTTGTATTCATTACTATACTATACTGTATTCAAATTATTGTTTTACAATACCATTCTTTAAACTATCATAGTTATTTGTAAGAAAACGTTAGTATTTTTATTTCTTAAACAAATTTTGGGCCTGAAAACAGGTTTTGATTTTTGGTTTCATTCTATAGTACAGTATTGCATTGTAAAATAATGAAATAAAGCTGACTACTTCACAGATTTCACCTATCGCGGGTTATTTTTGGAACGCAACTCCCGCGATAAACGAGGGTTCACTGTACCTACGAAAAGTAATGCGCTGTAATTCATATATATCCCACGTAATCAATTCGTGTGTAATTCACATAATTGCGAACCAGGTCGGTTCGCCCAAGAGACTGACGTTCGTGTCCAGTGTGAAACCAGAAGTCAACATTAATATATTTTCTACTTCAGTGCCGCTACTTCTGCAGTTATTTTAAGCCAACCCACGATCTTCTCCTAAACCTAACTAATTTTGTTGCCTAAACAAGTTGACCTTTTCCTAAACACTAGACTTTTAACCAGGAGACCCGTGTTTGAGACCGTTGCTGACCGGTGTTACGTTAGTGACACTTGTCACATGTTTTTTATTGACATTTGTGATGTGTTTTTCGTAGTTGTGTCAAGTTGTTTCTGTACGTATTTTAGTATATTCTGAGATATTCTTGCTTGGTGTACTTATGACATGCAGAATATCTGTTATATCATGGCATTTATTCCCGTATTCATTCAGATTTCAGTGACATCTCTGATAGCTCCTAGCAGCCTAGATACAGTCATCTCAGTTGCCTCCTCTGGGATTTTTGGGATAGTTGGATAGTAGTTCCTTCCAGGCCATGTCTGTCTGTCCAGTTCAAGAGGTTGACGCTCACTGTCCTGTCCGTGATCCTCATGAGTGCTTTTCTTGTTCATAATCCACCCCCGTTTCCCTGAATGTGTTGCAAATTGTAAGTGGAGGTTGAAGGAAAAAAAAAAATGCACATTTGTGTTTCAGATACCAAAATATTGCCACCGCTTTTCAGCTAATGAGCTCCTGACTGTGAACAGTGTGTCTCTCACTGCTAAGTACCTTTCACTTGTACAGAGAGACTATTAGTGACTAATATAAACACAGTGAGAGGTTTTTGAGTTCGTAATTTTTGGAGTGTTTTTCCCAGAGAGTGGCTCATAGATAGAAAATACCACTTAGCTTGTTTCACATGTCCTCAGCCTAAAATACGGATATTAAACCTTAAATCTGAAAATGGAGACAATAGCCTGATTTTGCTTTGGGAAAGTGGTCATTCTTCTGTTTGTTTAGATTCTCTATATGACCATTAGCCTTGAGCTGTATTGCAAATCACACTTTTGTGTTTGAAGTGCTGGGATAACTGCAGGAACAAATGCTCATAATGTATCTCTGGATTTCTATAAAGAGGGACTAAATGGTTCACTTTGAGGTTTAAAATACTTAATGGGCAATAAAACGAACGTCTCTCCCCCTCTGATCATCCGTCTTTCTCTTGTAAGTGTTTCCTCCTCTTTGTACTACTTTAAATTACGCTATGCACACACACACACACACACACACACACACACACACACACACACACACACACACACACTCTATAGACACATTATACACACACATACAGAGCCTCTATTAATCACCAGTCTAAATCTGGAGGTAGATGTAGTAATAATAGCAGTTTCAGCTTCTTGGCAGAGCTCCGCTGGTAAATAGACCATTCTACCTTTCCGGAAAAGCCTGCGAGATGAAAGACTCCTGGAGGAGCCACGTTAATGAAATCTGCTGAGTGAAAACTGAACTGGGAGGAAGGGCCCTATACATGGAAACACACACACAAGCGGAAGCAAGAGGCTTGCAGGTAAGCAGGCATGCAGATAGACACAGAACATACGCACACTGAAATATAGATTCTGCATGACGTGCACACACACACACACACACACACACACACACACACACACACACACACACACACACACCTGACTGCAGTGCTGTGGGAGCTCCCTCCTGTCGTCAACGGGTCAGTGAACAGCAGCCATCCAAAGACGAGTACCAGCTTCCTGTTCGTTCTGCTCGCTCTCTCTCGCTGTGTGGCATTTCTAAGTTAGTTAGTTAGTACAGGCACTCATTACGGCTTTAAATACAGCCCATAATTAGTCTACAGTCTAATTGGCCTGATCACAACTCAGGCAATCTTTGCTGTGGAAACAGTTGCCATGACAACACAGTTAACTTTTGGTACAGTAGCTGCTTTTTTTAGATTTATTTACCTCCCTGAGGAAACTCGTGAAAGATGGTGTAGTTTTTTTTTTTGTGATTCTAGTTCACATTAACTTTAAAGGGGACGTATCACGCTTACCTCCAGGTTCATACTAGTATTTTGGGTTTTTCTAATAGATAGGGGTGTCACAAATTTGATTTCAAATAGGGGAACAGATGGAAAATAGCTTCAGAGCTCGATCTACTGGTGTGCATTGGAGGGAAAAACAGTATACATCTGTACTCAAGAACTGTAACATGGATGAATGAGATATTTGTGGTTAAAACTATAAACCTGCACAAAAAATGAGAGAGGAAAAACAAGACAATAAAACCGTATTTTTGTAAATTACAGCAGACTTGAAAAACAGTTTGAAACACTTTCTATTAAAAAAAAGGGAGTTCAGTTGTCTTTGCAAAGAAGAATTTTAAGATAAGATAAGACAATCCTTTATTAGTCCCACTGTGGGGAGTCGAAAAATCTAGTCGAGTTGTGACTTTAAAATCAAAAGTCAAATTGAATTGTAGATTTAGAGAATGGCGTAAATGCTTTTGTGTTCAAAAGACATATTATTTTTCTCATGCTGTCTGTCTTAATCTGTCTGTTTTAGCGCCTGTCTCTTTAAGACCCCTTCCTGAAAAAGCCCAGTTTGCTCTGATTGGCTAGTAAGAAAAATATGGTGCATCTTTGTAAAGATAGATCTCTATATTGTAATGAGCCTGCATGTGACATAGGAAGAGGAGCCAAATCTGAATGGCTTGTTGAATCACATGTTTTCTGATCCAAGCAGGCCACAAAAATCTGACTGGGTCGTCTTATTTCACAGTCTGTGGGGGGGTAGGTACTCCAGATGCCCAGATGTATGATAGTTTTTCATATGTCCCCTTTAATGTTGCTGTAATGTGTTTACAAGCGTAAAAGCTTATTTGAAAAATGAGAAAACTTTGCTTTTCTCTTTTGTCTAAACACCTGTTTTATGTTTCTTCTGCCGTCGTAGTTGTGTATTATTAAAGAATCAGTTTCCACCACAAATTGTAGAGTATATGTAAGAGCACTCGTCCAATCATTTCTGGTTCCCTTCACTGAAACTATGATTTACTGAAAATGCTTTCCCTAAACAGGTACACTGATATTTGAGTTTGGGGTTATGTTTTTATGGCTCCGCGCCAGTGACAGCCGGAGGCATTATGTTTTCAAGTCCAGACCATTCTTGTGAACGCCATATCTCAGGAGCGTCATGACGACATTTCTTCAAATTTGGCACAAACACCCACTTGGACTCAAAGATAAACTGGTTTGATTTTGGTTGTCAGAGGTCAAAGGTCAATGTGACTTTATGTCCGTCCCATTCTGGTGATATCTCTGGAACGCCTTAAGGGAAGTTTTTCAAATGTGGCACAAACGTCCACTTGGACTCAAGGATGATCTGATTCGATTTTGGTGTTCAAAGGTCACTGTGATCTCACAAAACATTTTGGCCATAACTTAAGAATTCATAGTCTAATTATGACAATTTCACAGAAATGTCAAATAGGATAAATGATGTAGTGATGACATTTTGAAGTTGAGTGGTTGGTGGAGGCATACAACCGTAGTTTCAGGCTGCATCCCTTTTAAAGGGTTAGGTCGACCATAAATGGGTCAGTGCTGATGTTCTGCCATTTTCTCTCAGTTTAAAGTCCCCTCCAGACTTTTATTTTCCAGCGCTGCTGGGTTTTGACCTTTTCACCAAGTAGCCTTGGATTCTGTGTCTTAGTGGGTTTCTGTGTGAGATGACTCTGTCGGGTTGAATTTGTTTTTAGGTCACAGAGGGAAAGGTCAGAACAATGACCTTCTCCCTGATTTCACATACCTTCCAATGTCCTTCTTTGTCAGATAACTTAGCAGAAACTTTCAGAGACCGCCTTCGGTGTTGTTGAAAATCGGTCACGCTCTGGGGTTAAATGTCAAGAGCAGGCAGCACTGCAGACGCCAGCGAGGTAACATATGACTCCCATGATGCCTTGCTTGCAGTGCTTACCCAAAAAGCCATTAAGACGTGTGTGTGTACGTGATGGGTCAAGGCTGCGGCAAGTTGTTGCTGTTTCAGCATTTTGTCCAAGTGCTCTTCCAGACCTATCAGGGTGTTTACCTTTAACATGCATGTGCACATACGTGTGCGCCTGAGTCCCTAATAGACTTAACCGCTCTGTTAGCTCTGTGTCGAGGCGGGGGTCGTTGCATACTTTGTGAACCCTGAAACAAGCGTTCTGCTGTCCTCTCCTGTAGACCTTTTCCCTTCTTCTCCATCCATCATTCTCTTCCTTTACACGTGTCCTTCTTCATATTCTTCTATTATTCTTTCATATAGAGCTGCTGGTTTCTTTTTGCCTCCTTAAAAATGATCCAAGGTGTGATATTTGACTGGTTAGTGCTGCAACAACTGCAATCTTTTGGAGGAAACAAACTACATAATCTGATTTGAAAGTGAACTCTGGGAAGTGTAGTTCACAAACACAGCAACAAAGTGTGTCTTATAACACATGGAAGAGTCTGACAGGACAAATATTTAATAAAGTTTTCAAATCTGCTTGTCTCTCTCTATCCTCTGCCTTTCTGTCCTCACTCTCTTCTCTTCCACTCTGCGCAGACAGCCAGAAATTGATTTCTCCTGACATTTGTTTTCAATCTAAAGCATCATCCCTTCTTTTTCCACTCTGCAGACTTGCAATAATAGAATTAACCTACGTGCCGGTGTAGACCACAAGAGAGTATCCCTCCGTCTGGTTTCTGTCCTCCTCCCTCGGCCCTCTCTGTTCCTCTCTGTCTGTCTTTCTGTCTACCTGTCTGTCTCTCATTCTCTTTCAGTCAGGCTGATTTGGCATAAAGTTATTAGTGCGACAGAAAAAGCCACAATGCAGGTGAGCTGTATGTGTCTATCAGGTTTAATAAAGATTGATGGATTAATAAGATTGTCATTAGGGCTGTCAAAGTTAATGTGATAGTAACGTGTTTATGCAGATTTATTTTAATGCCACCTTCTGTCTTCCTTCACTTCTTTAGCGCATTATCTCAACTTGCGATTATTTGGTTGTAGCAGGCTCATTTTTAAAGCTGGAGTGAAGATACTGACATCATATAAAACTAGAAGACCTAATGAATCCACCAAACTACTAAATACTACATAACACACTACTAAAACACGACTAAATAATGCTCCAAACACGCTAAATTTTCATGTGGAAAAACTGGCATGACTATTACTGCTTGATAATAACTTTTACTGAAGAAATAAATACTAAAGCTGTCAAAATTAACATGATAACACTTTAACACAAACTTGTTGTAACAGCACTAATTGTTTCAACACTTAAATGCAACTTGTGATGTTTAGGTTGTAGCAGGTCCGGATGTAAACCTAGAGTGAAGATACTAGAAACTAGAAACCCTCAGAAAACCGTTGGTACCAACCATGTCATACTAGTCCTGTGAAGGAGACTAAATAATGGTCCAAACTTAGGCTAAAGCTTGGTGAAGAAAAACTATCAAGGTTCCCTTAACCTCAGACCTCTAGATATGTGAATGTAAATGGGTTCTCTGGGTACCCACCAGTCTCCCCTTTACAGTCATGCCCACTTTATGATAATCACATGCAGTTTGGGGCAAGTCATAGTCAAGTCTGCACACTGAGACACTGACAGCTGTTGAGTTTTCCATGTTACGATTTTAGCAAATTTTTATGCTAAATGCAGTACCTGTGAGGGTTTCTGGACAATGTTTGTCACAGTTTTGTGTTAACTGATTTCAAAAAATAAATATATCATTTGCATAAAGCAGCATATTTGCTCACTGCCATGTTGTTAAGAGTATTAAATACTTGACAAATCTCCTTTTAAGGTGAAAAGATTAATTTGCGATTAATCATGATTAACTATGGGCAATCATGCTATAAATCATGATTAAATATTTTAATCAATTGACATATAACAACAGATTAAGTTAGCTTGAGGTGGATGTTGAACCTTGGTGTTACTGAGGGACTTTTGTCGACTTTTACCGTTTTCATGCAGCTAATCAAATCCAAATTTTCAGGAATACTTCTGTTTGGTAGACGGTGAACTGCTGTCCTAAGAATGTCTCGTCGTCTCCGTTTCTCTCCCCATCCCTCTCTCTGAGCCCTCAGTATTAACTGTAAAGGGCAAGGCTTTGGCGTCTTCCTCTACTTTTATCTTTTTATTTCCCCCTTTTCTTTTTGTCTGCCTCCATTTCCTCTTTGTCCTTTCTTTGGAAGTGGAACAGACGACACGTACAGAAGTCTATGTTATGCATAGAAAATAAGGATATTTTAACACAACAAGATACTTTAGCAGTTAAAAGTGAGATTTTTTAAAGAACAGAAGTACAGTTAATACTTAAATCTGCTTTTAAGGAGTCTATTTTGATCCAAATTTCAGATAACCGCTAACACTAGAAAATGAGACTTTATAAACCTGGATATTATAACGCTATCCAACACCCATTAGTTGCTGGTGAAGCAGCTTCAGCTTGTATCGTGGCAACATCATCAAGTGAGTTGTGGCTTCTCTCGCCGCCACCTCGAGTAGAGACCAGCTCTTGCTCCCAAGTCTCAAGTCAACTGTCCATGGACATAACAGATGTGAAATGTGCTTTATGGTGGAAGAGGCTCCAGCACAGAAATATCATCAATTATCCTCCAGTCTTTCATCACATGACCTCTCTCATTTCAGAGAGCAGTATTTGTGGTCGCTGTGCGCCTGCGTACGTCTCCGCCTGTGCATGCGTTCAAGTTTGTACCCGAGTGAATCCTGTACATGTGCTGTCTGCACACATTTAATGCAATACAGCCCTCCTCTACTGGTTTGATTCTGTCATCAGAGATTAATTTGTCATTTCTTCAAGTCATTTAAAACCGTTAGAGAGAAATAAGCACTTTTCCCTGTGGCTGACCAGTACATTAACAGCACAGCAGGAGACTCTTATCCCCCTCTAACAGAAAACGTCTGCTAAGCTCATTTACAGGGACCAGTATTAGCATATGCATGCAGTTGATTGAGTAATAAACCAGACATGAGGACTAAAGTCAAAACCTTGATCTAGGTAGGATTTTATTTTAAGTTAATTGAAATATTTCCTTTTTTTTCTTGGGGAGCAGCACCTTTGGTGACAGTCATGGTTATGGAGCAGAAGAGTAAGTTTTGCTGGCTGTCGATCTCCAACCAGCAGCATCAAGCAGTACTAGTACCAGTTTCAGATACAGGAGGGCTTAACTTTGAGCAGCTATCACAATATTATTTGTAAAAGAAACATGTCCACATCTATCTAACAAGGCTGCGACCAGCCTCAGACCTCCTCTGGGCCGGTCTGAAGTCTTTTTGTCTTCGACTGTAACTCTGCCGCCTCTGTGGGGTAATCACTGAACACTGGACAACAATGGTTTAATCATTTTGATCCATATTCTCCTACACTTCATTAAATTCCTTTCAGCAGCGTTTCACATATCACATGGGATATATGGAAACATAAACAACTTCTTGGGCCAGTCATTGTAGGCGGAAATTTGACTTTGCTGAAATGTGGTGAGATGTGTGTTTTACCCCACACAGACACAGTCCAGTATATGGCATCAGGAAGAGACAAGAGATTGAGTTTCCTGTCATAGTGTCAGAGTGAAAAACTTTATAAAAGTACAATGAAATTGAGTGTGCTGCATTTAAAGTAGTAACTTTGACACTCTAGTATATTATGTATTTTTTTATTCAGCTAATGTTAAACACACATATAGAAAACAAATAAATATAGTTTGATGCGATATGTAAGGCAAAAATATAAGGGTTTTCAACATGGAGCAGGCCCAATGCACTCTGGGTGAAAAGGTGAACAACAAAATCCACCCTATGTCTCAATAGCACCGCGCAGAGGGAGAGGATGCTCGCAGCAAAAAACCCACAGAACTTGCAAGGTTGTTTTTTGGTACTGACACCCCCTTTTTTTTTTAACCCCGAGCACTTGTTTTCTGTTTGAAGTGAGAAAAAAGTGACCCGAGGGGGTATGAGATAACTCGGCACCTGCTGTGAAACCAATCCATCAAATTGTCATCTGACCGTTAAAACCAACAGATCACAGGTTTTTGGTGAAAGCACAAAACGCTAATTAGACTTTGGTAACGAACCAGAGGAGCAGATCTGTCCAACACATGGTGATGAGCGGCATCAGGAGTGTTTTGAGAAAGGTGACTGGAGGAAAATGTTCAAGATACATTGAGCGTGAGGTGGTGCACTGTCGCCTCACAGCAAGAGGGTCGCAGGTTTGAATCCGGCTTGTGACTCTTCTGTGTGGAGTTTGCATGTTCTCCCCGTGTTAGCATGAGTTTTCTCCGGGTTCTCCGGCTTCCTCCCACAGTCCAAAGACATGGAAGTTAATTGATGACTCAGCAGCATTTCATTTTTCTACATCAATATAAATGTGCCAGAATTAGCGAAAGAGCTAATTTTCATCTCAAAATAGTTGGCAATTCATTAAATAGTTTTATTCATTGATTTATTGTCGCGGTTCTTAATACGCTGCTCATTTTATAATCCTTTATTTAACTAGGAAGTCTGTGGTGGATCTGACATCATAGAATAGCTAAAG